>JAAFCE010001963.1:2899024-2930872 GCA_013389805.1 Trigoniulus corallinus | reverse complement strand
AGAGAAAGCAGATAGAGAAGAGAGAGGAGAGAAGATAGAGAGAAGAGAGAGGAGAGAGAAGAGAGATGAGAGAGAAGAGGAGATAATAGAGAAGAAAGAGGAGAGAGAGAGAGAGAGGAGAGAAGAAAGAGAGAGAGGAGAGAAGAAAGAGGAAAGGAGAGAAGAGGAGAGAGGAGAGAAGAAAGAGGAGAAAGGAGAGAAGAAAAAGTTACAGACACTACGCTGTTACGACGATTTTTGGGTATTACAAGATCCAGGGTTCCCAAGCGGTCACCCAAACCAGCACTAGCTGGGATTACGTTGCTTAAAGTCAGTGATCACACAAGAACTGGTGTGTCCAACGCAATACAGCTGCTCGAGAGGTAGGAGAGAAAGGGAGGGAAGAGGGAGAGAGAGAAAGAGGAAATGAGAGTGAGAAGAAATAGGAGAGGAAGGAGAGAAGAAGAGAGAGGAAAGCGGGAACATAAAAAAGGGAGAGCGGACAGAAAAAATGTGGAAGGACAGAAAAAGGGAGGGAAGACAGAAGAAGAGAGAGAGAAGAGAGGGAAGAGAGAAAAAGGGGATGGAGGACAGAAAAACGGATGGGAGAGAGGGGGGGAGGAGAGAGTTCGGGGTAAGACAGATACCCATCTTAGTCCAATACAGATTTAAAAACACAGTAGCTGCACGTGGTGTCCACTAACAACCTCTAGATATCTATTAATGGATGTGAGAGAATGAGTTCAGATTTAAGATTGATGTCCAATAAATCCACCTTCTTTCCTCCTCACTGCTTCTCACTCTATATCTTTCATATCCAAATCATATCCAAAAAAAAGACCCATTCCCCCTTTCTGAAAAAAAGCCAACTTTTTGTGTGTTTTGTTTGTGTATACGCCGTTCATCCATCCATCAGTAGCAGTAGCAGCAACAACAACAACAACAGTAGTCATTGAATTGCCAAGAAGCTTTTATTTGGATTGACAGAAATAAGCTTGTAATTTGTACGATAATAACGCAAGGGATATGACAAAGTAGGGACTTAAGATATAAGACCTTGCTTCACTCAGATATTTTGTTGCTTGCAAAACTCAAGAAAAAAAGATGCAGCACCCATCTTCCAGGCCAGAAGAAAAAAAAAAGACTGAGGAAGAGAGAGAAGAAGAAGAAGATGAATATAAAGAAATTGAAATCCTTTGCCCACTGCTGCAGACCAAAGCTAGTCTCCAATATACGTGAGTAGGTGTATGTAACAAAAGACACGATAAGACATGAACCCTTTTATCCCGCGCTTTAGTCTCTAAGTTGCAGGGCTAACCAGATACAATCCCGTCCAGATATAACAATGAGAAAGGAAGGAGGGGGCAATGGGAGCGAAGAGGATCAGCAATTCAGGCAAAGACACAGAAAGAGAGAGAGGGAGAGGGAAAAACAGAGTGGACAGAAAGTAGTATAAATGTTGACAGACAATCCTGTATCAGTGTGGGGGGGGGTAGCATGGGGTGACACAAGACACACATACAACTTACGTGACAAAAGACAGAGAACCCTAGTCCAAAGTAAAAATAATTCCGGTACCTCGTCGTAACTTTTGGCGTGGCAACATAATGGAAACATTTATCTCACCACAACCACATGTGTGCAACTTAACAGTTGAAAAACACCTAACCATGAAAATGATTATTATGATGATTACCTACTCCACGACCACCACCACAACAGCTAAGATGATAACGGTAATTACGTCAACAGAACCTCATCCCCCGAATATGCGACCCCTCGTCATCTACAATAATACACATAGATACAGTGAGGAGAGAAGTAGCTCCTAAACCACTGCCTAACATCAGAAATTAGAGAGAGAGAGAGAGAGGGGAGAGCTAAAGTAGAGAGAGGAGTGAGGGGAGACCTAGAGAAGAGAGAGAGAGCAGTGAAAGAAGAGCTAGAGAAGAGAGAAAGAAGTGAGAGGAGGGCTAGAGTAGAGAGAGAGAGAGAGAGAGAGGAGTGAGAGGCTCTAAAGTAGAGAGGAGTGAGGGGAGAACTAGAGAAGAGAGAGTAGTGAAAGGAGAGCTAGAGTAGAGAGAGAGGAGAGCTAAAGTAGAGAGAGGAGTGAGGGGAGACCTAGAGAAGAGAGAGAGAGCAGTGAAAGGAGAGCTAGAGTAGAGAGAAAGTGAGAGGAGTGAGAGGCGCTAAAGTAGAGAGAGGAGTAAGGGGAGACCTAGAGAAGAGAGAGCAGTGAAAGGAGAGCTAGAGTAGAGCGAGGTGAGAGGACGGCTAGAGTAGAGGTGAGAGGAGGGCTAGAGAAGAGCTAGAGTTGATAGAGACAGAGAGAGAGGGGAATGAGAGGAGAGCTAGAGTAGAGACAGACAGAGAGAGAGGGGCGTGAGAGGAGAGCTAGAGTAGAGAGAGACAGAGAAGTGAGAGGAGGGCTAGAGTAGGGAAAAAGCATATAAAACGCAGTGACCCATTAACTCCTATCTAACCGAATGGATACATGAAGAGACCGGACTACATACTGTACATAGGTAGCAATAAACTTTGTGGCCCACCAGGAAATCCCTGCGGTCTAGTGATGGGCCGCAGACCGTACTTTGAGAAATTCTGACACAGCGTAGGTACAACTTTCTCCAAGGGGGCAAAACATATGTCAAAACTCTCATTGAGAGAGTGGGGGGTCCAGAGAGAGATATCGCCCACCTTAACAGGTAAAAGTCAGGCCGACGTTAAAATAAACGAAACCTAGTTAATACAGAGGCTATTATTTGTCCCATTAATAATCTTGAAACGCAAACCAATTGCTAAGACCATCAGTAAGAAATCGATAGTTGCATTTTCTGCTAACAGTTAACGGGGCCAACTTTATTCCCGGCACATTTTTATCAATAAAAAAACGTGAACCATTCACTGGTTAATTGCATCCATGAAATATAACCACATACTCAACATTGCAATTGTGTGGTTTCAGCAAAGATATATGATTTTTGTCTAGACCGAACTAAGTTATTTTCCTTCGTGAAAATAATAAAGAGCTTGAGAAATATCCTAAGAAGTGGAACACAAGAAGAAGAAGTACAAGGGGTGAGAGGAGACGGTGGAAAAACCACCGGCATTTAAACACCCTAAGAAAAGTTTCTTCGAGGGATATCTTGACCACATTATAATAACTTTTGCTTCGTGGTTGTTTTAGGGTCCTGCAACTACATCTTTGTTGGTGTTTTAGGGCCTTTCAACTGCAAGGTCATTACAGCCCCTTCCACTACGTAGTTCTAATGCAGAGACTGCACAGACACCAACACTAATGCGACGATTTTTTTGGGTATTAACAATACCAAGTTTTCCCAAGCAGTCACCCATGTCAGTACTAACTGCGATTGCGTTGCCTAACTTCAGAGATCAGACGAGAACCTCATCATAATAATAACAACCCGGCATACAGCTTTCGTGGACGTTTCGAATGTCAAAAGGTGGACAGCTGGCCACTAAATTACTTATTTTTTCAGAAACAGAGAAAGAGCCCGAGTAAAAACCCCTGGTTTTGAAAAAATGCATGATGACCGTGGCGAAGCCACTCTTGGGTCTTTCGGAAGAAATGAAAGGGTTTAACATGACTAAAAACGGTTAACAGGAGTTGTTAAATCACACATTCAACACGGGATAAAATCTGGAATGCCAAAATTCCCATCCGGGACAGAATACCAGCCTGGAGTGTTTCTCTCCTTTTAGCTCACCAAAAAAGTAAAAAAGAGGCCACTAGGGACTTACTTCTCCCTCTCTCTCTCTCTCTCTCTCTCTCTCCCAGGACCGCCGTTAAGGGCAAGGCGACCGAGGCGGTCGCCTTGAGTCCCGCACTGGTAAATTAAAAAAAAAACTTGGTACTGGGGCCCCGCTATCGCCTGCTGCCTTGGGCCCCGCAAACTCTAAGGCCGGCCCTGCTCTCTCTTGCCCAAAAGAAGACAACCCACCTCGATCCAGTATCCAAACCTGGACCTCCTGAAACATTTGTTCGTTCGGTGGTGTTTTAGGGTCCCTCAACTACAAGGTCATTAGACTGCACAGATACTACACTAATGTGGCGATTTTTGGGTATTAGCGGTACCCAGTTTTTCCAAGCGGCCACCCATGTCAGTACTAACTGGGGTTGCGTTGCTTAACTTCAGTGATCAGACGAGAACTGGTGTGTCCAACGCAATAAGCCGCTCTCTCACCCGGAATCGAGCACGCTACTTCGTGTACCACCGAGGCGGGTACATATTTTACAGGACAATATATTTAAAAAATGAATAGCAACAACGAAGTGCTATTACGGTATCATTATTACATTTTTCACGAAAAAAAAATATATATAACCCTCCCGAAATATTTCGTCGAAGTGGAATTTGCAAGATGGATTACTTTATTAGGTTATTTTAATAAATAATATGCAGCAAGATAAGAAGGAAAGAAGGGTGGAGAAAAAAAAGAAGAGACTTATGCGCTAAACTTTTATATAAAGTAACATCTAATCCAATGAATAATAAATACACTCAGGAGGGTTTCCAAATTATATTTTGATGTGCCACTCTCTCTCTTTCTGCCTGTATAGTTGATAAAAAATAATGAAATGTAACACATAAAGAATTTACAAGCAAAAGTTAAACTTAAAAAAAAAAAATAAATGTGACAAGGCAAAGTAGGAGGCGAACCAAGAAAGTGGAAAGAAAAATTTAGCTTAATATAACTTCATTGGACAAAAAAAAACAACTCCTAACTTTCTTCCTGCCTATGGCAAGGTCGGGAACCCATCTTGTCCCTCTAAATGGACACAAGGGTGATATATTGGACTGTATTCTTCCGCAGTCGGCTGCCGATCAAAGCTGCAACTCCTATGCTTATATATCGTCGGTCTACTGTTCCTTGCGGCACACCACCGAACCCCTACACCTGGGAATTTTGCCTTACCTACCCGTAGGTGCATAGTAGAGAGGGTTATTTTACTTGCAAGTACCATCATCGTAAATCATACGGGACTTCGGTTTTACTCCTTATCTGAAAGAAGGGGCACTCGGGGCCTCTCTCTCTCTCGTCCGAAAGAAGTCAACCCACCTTCGGACCAGTGTGGAACTTAAAATCACTGACACAGTTACCGAGCACGCTACTCACGAGGGATCAATTCAACATTGAAACCTCACAAAGAGAAAAACTACTAACACTTCCCCGCCTATGGCAGAGCCGGAGTACTCGATTTTCCAACCTCAGGGACCTCTCTCTCTAGTCCGAAAAAAGCCAACCGATTTCGATCCAGTAAGGAACCTAGAACCATTGACGCAGTAATCAAGCAGGCTACCTCCGGCGCCAACGCGTTGGTCAACAATTCATTCAATAAATTACAGTTAAAACGTTAGAAAGCAACTCCTAACCCTTTTCCCGCCTATGGCAAGGTGGGGTCCACATCCCGTCCCTTTGAATGGATAAATTGGACATGGTTTTTTTTCACAGCCGGGTGCCGATCAAAGCTGAAACCCCTATGCTTATTTATCGTCGCCCTACTATTCCTTGGTGTATTCCAACGAGACGCCGGAGCGGCGAATCACAGTTCACAGATCTCGTCTGATCACTGAAGTGAAGCAACGCAACCCCAGCTAGTACTGACATGGGTGGCCGCTTGGGAAGACTTGGTACCGCTAGTATCCAAAAACCGTCGCATTAATGTAGTGTCTGGGCAGTCTCTGCATTAGAACTACACAGTGGACGGCCCTAAAACACCAACAAACAACAACAACCGAGACGCCAGGGGCCGATTTCCTACACCCGTTGCATAGCAGAGAGGGTTCTTTTACGAGCAAATGCCACCGTACACCACAGGGAACCTCGGTTTTACTTCTCATTCGAAAGAAGGCGCACTCGGGGCTTCTCTCTCTCTCGCCGGAAAGAAGTCAATCCACCTCGGTCCAGTATCGAACCTAGAAGTATTCGCGCTGTTACCGAGGGTTAGATAAGAACTAGGAAAGAAATAACTAAAAACAGTAAGAAGAAGAAGAAAACGACGAAGCAAAAGCAAAGCTAAGACAGCAAATAAAAGAAAAGTGAAATCAACCGTTACACAGAGCCAGTAGCAGTAGCATTAAGTTAGTGAGGAGAAAAGTGTATAATCCAATCAATAGATATAAACTTGGCACACCAATCATCTTGCAATCTTACTGCCATTTGTTGGTTGACAAAGTGATTCATTAAGTTAGATGGTAATGCTAAGAAAATCAATTTGATCAATTTATCACTCATGAACTACTCCATACACCATCATCAAAACTATGTAAATATTTCAAGCCCTCCACACAACACTCACATTTTCTCTACTCACAAAACTGATGAAAGAAACTTCAACTAGCCTATCTTACATTTCTCAATTTTCTCTACCTCAAGAAAAAAAAAAACAGAAGAGGGAAAGACACACACAAAAAAAATCATCATCATCATCATTCGCATCACCTAGAATCGAACCTTCGACCACGAGAGGAGCTTATAGCGTCGGACTGATCACTCCAGTTAAGCAACGCAACCCCGCAACCTCAGCTAGTTTGTTTGTTGGTGTTTTAGGGCCTTTAAACTACAAGGTCATTACAGCCCCGTCCACTGTATAGTTCTAATGCATATACTGCACAGACACTACACTAATGCGACGATTATTGGGTATTAGCAGTATCCAGCTTTCCCGAGCGACCACCCATGTCAGTACTAACTGAGCTTGCGTTGCTTAACTTCAGTGATCAGACGAGAACTGGTGTGTCCAACGCAACTCGCTGCTCCCACAGTAGTTCTGATGCAGGGACTGCACAGACACTACACTAATGCGACGATTTTCGGATACTAGCGATGCCCAGTTTTCCCAAGCGGCCACCCATGTCGGTACTAACTGGGGTTGCGTTGCTTAACTTCAGTGATCAGACGAGAACTGGTGTGTCCAACGCAATTTGCCGCTCACCTCAACTAGTACTAACATGGGTGGCCGGTTGGGAAAACTAGGTACCGTTAATACCCAACAATCGCCGCATTAGCGTAGTGTCTGTGCAGTCTCTACATAAGATCCAAGCAGTGGACGGGGCTCTAATGACCTTGTAGTTGAAGGGCCCTAAAACACCAACGAAAAAAAACATTCGACCACGGACTCAGGCAGACAGTTTCACTAATCACCGATCCACCTGAAAAAAAAAAGGGACTGCTATTTTTGTTAACTCCGTGGTAATCTGGTCGTTCTAGGACAAGATGAAGAGCACCTTTGCCAGAATTGCGGTTCTCCTACCACTCACCAACAAACTAGCAATTACTGATTTCTCGCCTATGACAGGGTTGGGTGCCCCTCTTTGTTCCTCTGAATAGACACTCGCACGATGGTATGCTGGACGATAGTTTTACCCAGCCAGCTGCCAACCAAAGCTGTAACCCCTATGCTTAGTTATCGTCGGTCTACTGTTGGTTGGGACACTCCACCGAGCTCCTACACCTGAAAATTTGGAGGAACGGCGAATTGCGCTGGACACACCAGTTCTCGTCTGATCACTGAAGTTAAACAGCGCAACCCCAGCTAGTACGGACATGGGCGGCCGCTTGGGAAAACTGGGTACTACTAATACCCAAAAATCGTCGCATTAGTGTAGTGTCTGTGCAGTCTCTGCATAAGAACTATGCTGTTGACGGGGCTCTAATGACCTTTTAGTTGAAGGGTCCTAAAACACCAACAAACAAACAAACAACCTGGAAATTTGGCCTCATCAACCCGTCGTATAGTAGACAGAGTTCTCTTTTCCGTGCAGTAGTGACAGCGTAAGCCACACGGGGACCTCGGTTTTACTTCGCATCCGAGGGAAAGCGCACTCGGGGCTTTTCTTTTCGTCCGAAAGAAGTCAACCCACCTCGATCCAGATTCGAACCTCGAACCATTGGCGCAGTAAATCATAGCCCGCTACCTTTTGCGCCACCAAGGCGGGTCGCCTATATCGGAATCACGCCTACAATTTTATTATTAAAAATTACTGCGTTGGTAGTCTATGCATTAACAGACACATGTTTCGAGGAGCAAAGGTCATATTTAGAAGGACTTCATACTGAGAAAGTTTTGAAGTCATGTGAGCACTAACACTCATGTCAAGTATAACAATAAACCTTTTGAACACTCAAGGCAGAATCGGGAATGCCAGTATGAGTGTCAACCATACATTTAAATACTTCCCATTTTTAAACGTTGAACATGAAAAAAAAAAGTAAAAATAAAACGTATTAAATTAATGCTGAAGAATTAACTGTGATCTACATTTGTTGTAATCTGTAAAACTCAAGATGCTTATTAGCTCTCTCATAGCATCCTTCTGCCTCTCTCTCTCTTTCTTGGCCCATTTTTGCCAAAAACACAGACACAAATTTTAATATAAACTTCTAAGAAAATTTATGATTGCAATCTTATGGCCGCAGGACACTAATATCTTATTCAAAATGAGGTATAAAAATTAATGTCCAAACCATTAATTAAACAACAGAGATAGTTTTAGTAGTGATGATCAAAATTCTGTGTTTATTTTTTTTTTCGGGAGAACGGGAGGGGGAGGAAGTCAGCGATAAGAGGAATTTTAATCTTTCCCAAAATAACTACCATATATAATCATTATATATTATCCCAAATAGAGATATTTATTCTTTTAAGAGGGTGGGAAATTTGGGATTCATTAAACTTCTCTAGTTTCACAGAGTGATGATACAAAGCAAAGATGACATTTAGTTCTTTAATGAGTAAGACAACTAGAAGCTGTCAAAAACACGTTCGTCACTTCATTTTCTAAAAATTACTAGCAGATATTACCAAAAAATCTATAATTTAAACTTAAATACTGAGGCACACATCTGCACCCGATAACAAAGTGTCTTCTTTACATAAAAATCCTTTAAACAGCCATCCCAGTTTGAAATATCCTTTACCCGAAATTACACAATCTTAAGAATTCATCAATAATTTACTGCCCCTCTTGTCCAGGCGGCAAGCAATAACCCATTTGATCGATTTCTAGAAATAGGGCCCTAATCCCTAACAAGAAAACAAATTATTCAACAATACAACTCCCCACTAACGGCAGGGCCGGGTGCCTACTATTGTCCCATTGGGAATCACTCGTATCTTTGGTGCTTCAAGGCCCACACTGCGTAACTCGAATGCAGAGTCTGCACAGACACTGCATTCGAACCAAACGGTGGTCAGTTAGTCGTCTGTGATCAGACGAGAACTGGTGTGTCCAACACCATACAGCCGCTCTCACCACTCGTATCAATCGGCTAGGTTTGAACCCTAGCAAACCTAGCATCATAAAAAGGTCACACGAGGTCCGTTTTTGACCCATTGGGACACATGGACGATCTGTGGGACGGCATTGTGGGACTGTTTCCTCTAACGACGCCAGGTGGCGCGAGCTCCTACACCGAGAAATTATGCCAAACTACTCGTATATTTCACTCCCCGCAGTGGTCACATCAAAAAAACCACACGGGCCCACGAATTCACTTTCCACCCGGGACGGAAGGCTCACTGGAGTTTCTCTCTCTCTCTCTCGGAAGAAGAGGGTTCTTTTCGCGCAGCGATCACATCGCATTCCACACTGGCCCAGGGGATTCACTTCCGATCCGGGACGGAAGGCGTACTGCAATCTTTTTCTCTTTTCCCGAAGAAGCCAAACTACTTGAATCGAGATCAAACCTTGACGCAACAGTCGAGCGCGCTACCGCTATGCCATTAAGCGGGTACAACAAATCAAAACTATAAAGAAAACCGTTTCTCAGTTGCCCTCTGACGTCTCGGCCCGGTGTAGTGCTAAGAGCAGAGAATTGAATTCGGGTCATATGTAAACTTGGTACAAGACTAACACGAGGTCATCTACGAGTGTACTTCTCAACTTTCTCCAGGGAGTGGCGAATTGCGTTGGACACACCAGTTCTCATCTGATCAATGAAGTTAAGCAACGCAACCCCAGCTAGTACGGACATGGGTGGCCGCTTGAGAAAACTGGGTACTGCTAATACCCAAAAATCGTCGCATTAGTGTAGTGTCTGTGCAGTCTCTGCATAAGAACTATGCTGTGGACGGGGCTCTAATGACAGGCACAAATATCAAAACAAGAAGGGCTTTATTTAGTACACTAAGGGGGTTTCAACCGCCATGAAAGACTATTCAATAGTGCTTCATACTTGTTTTTAAGGAATCAGTGCTATAGTCAGCCCTAAATTTCCTCTATTGGTTAATCATCCGGATGAGGAGAAACATCATTCACCCCATTTTATACTAAATTTTAATAAATTTGGTGATCATTAAACCTTACCATTTTCTTTCTCTCTCTCTTTCACTCTTACATCATCATCATCATCATCACTAAGAAAACTACAGATGCTTCGAGAGCACCATGGTGACAAGATTCCTGTAATAACTCTTTCAAAAATTCTTCTTTAGTCTTTTGAAATACATCTCTATTCAAGACCAAGTCGGTCTCATCTTAAGACGGTTGTTTCAAAAACAACTTTGCATACATTTATCTTATTATATCTATTCAGGTTGAACTATTCATGATCTTGGACATCCAACGGCGATATTTCAAATACTACTATTTTCGTACCAAAAAAAAGGAACCGTTTTAATTAAAGTAAAATCTGTAAGCAAGCACGAGCAATTAGACTGATAAGCGACATTTGTCTTGCTGCCCCTGACACTTTCAACGACTGAAGACGTTAGGGGGCAATCACGCAAAGCATCTAAACTGTGCAGTGAAACGTACATATAATAGAGCTAACCATTTGTTTATTCAATACCGAGACTAATTCCTCTTATTAAAATGCACTATAATTACGCCAGAACACAATTAAAGAAAAACAGGAAAACAATTTCTAAGATGCTCGACGTCATTACGTCATTTTCTTTAACTCAAGAGGCGGAAGAGACCCTTGGCTAATTCCAGCACATGCGCATTACAGCATTGAATCAAAAAGCACCTCCTAACCCCTTTCCTGTCAATGGCAGGGTCGGGTACCCATTTTGTCTCTCTAAATGGACACAAGGGTTATATATTATAACAGTGTTCTTTTTCCGCAGCCGGCTGCCGACCAAAGCGGCAACCCCTATGCTTATTGATCGTCGGTCTACTGTTGGTTGGGGGGGAGGCCCTCCACCGAGCTTCTACACCTGGAAATTTTGCCTCAACTACCCGTTACATAGTATTGAGAATTCTTTTATGTGCAAATGCCATCCACCTTACACCACACGGAACCTGGGGTTTACTTCTCATCTGAAGGAAGGGGCACTCGGGGCATCTCTCTCACCCGAAAGAGGTCAACCTACCTCGGTCCAGTATAGAACCTAGAATCAATCACTGACGCAATTACCGAGCACGTTACCAACTGCGTCACCGAGGCGGGATCCATTCAATATTGAATCCTCGCAAATAAAAAAAAAACAAACAAACTACTAACTCTTCCCCGCCTGCGGCAGAGCCGGGCCACAGGGACACTAGAGCAGTCTACTGGATAGTATTTCTACGCGGCCGGCTGCCGATCTAACATTTCAACTCCTATGCTTATTTATCGTCGATTTAAGTCTTTGGGGTAGTTATCCTCCACCGACGCCGTCCAGGAAGGATGGAGGGGAGTGGGGCCGATCTCCACGGTTATCGATCTCCACGGTTACATGTAGTAAAAAGGGAATTCTTTTAGGGTGTCGTGGCGCGCACAAACCACCCTTACACTCCCCATCCGACGGAAGGCCGGTCTACTTGGAGAGTGGTAGGGGGCTGCCTGTCTCATTCTTTCTATCGTTCCAAGCCATCTCGATTCAGTATCAGTTAGCGGCTGTATTGCGTTGGACACACCAGTTCTCGTCTGATCACTGAAGTTAAGCAACGCAAACCCAGCTAGTACTGACATGGGTAACCGCCTGGGAAAACTGGGTACCGCTAGTATCCAAAAATCGTCGCATTAGGGTAGTGTCTGTGCAGTCTCTGCATTAGAACTATGTAGTGGACGGCGCTCTAATGACCTTGTAGTTGAAGGGCCCTAAAACACCATCAAAACAACAACAACAACCCGTCTGATCACTTGAAGTTAAGAAACACAACCCCAGCTAGTCCTAGCATAGGTGACCGCTTGGGCACACTGGGTACTGCTAATACCCAAAATCGTCGTAACAACGTAGTAGTGTCTGTGCAGACTGTGCATTAGAACTACGCAGTGGACGGGGCTCTAATGACCATTTCAGTTGAAGAGCCCTAAAACACCAACAAAAAAAAAGCGATTCAGTATCGAACCAGGAACAACTGAACGCAGCCTCTGCGCGACTGCATCCTCTCCAAGCATCACTAGATGTATATATAAAAAACACTTTTTTCTTGCAACATATTGCAAATTTAGAAACTGGATAAAGTAATCAAAAACTACCAACACCAGGGGGAAAATTCATATACGAAACTGGCTCGTCAGAACGATGCGAGAGGGTAAAATTTGAAAGAAAAAAAAAAGGTAGGAGAAGATGAAGTTACAGTCATAATATTTACTTAGAATTTATCTCGATAATCTTATTGTGTAACTTTGAAACGGACATCGAGATCAGCCAAATGGAAATAAAAGTAGACAAGAAAAACATATGAAACTCGGAGAGAGAGAGAGAGAAAAATAAAATTAAAATCGATCAACTATGAAGAAATTAATCTCCCAGAACATCTACAAAGAAAGAACTAATCCTGGGATTTAATATCCCTCGCTCAATTGCGATATAAATCGATTAATAACACTATCGTTACGGGATGCTGAAAAACTGAGCGTAGTAAACAGCACAGTGCGGATGGAGAACATAGAGAGAAGAAAGAGAGAGGAGAGAGAGAGAGAGAGATGCTTACTTCACAAAAATAAAATACATATCCTAAGGAAAAATTACTTAGACATCAATAACAATATTAATAATTATTATAATAACGCTTTCACTCAGCAACTCATCTTATTAATTAATAAAGAAAGAGACACACACACAGAGATGATTCATAATTCGCGATTCAATCATTAAATGCAATTGATAACGCAATACAAAAAAAAAGCCCCAAAATAAAACCTGAATTTTAAAAAACAGGCCGCCAAAAACAAGTGTCAATTTCCTTCTCACCATTTAATTAAGCACTTTTTCCGATGCCAGAGTCCCACACCAGTTAACAACCACAACGCCCGTCCCCCCCCTCGCCTTCCAGAAAAACTAGGAAACTAAACTGATAACCAACCACATTTCCCCGGGGAGCGGTTTATTGCGTTGGATACACCAGTTCACTGAAGTGAAACAACGCAACCCCAAATAGTACTGACATAGGTGGCCGCTGGGGAAAAACTGGGTACCGCTAATACCCAACCGGGGTAACCTGAGTGGCTACCTGAGTGGTTACTGAGTGATTTTACACAATAACCTGACCTGGTAATTGTAGAATCACCTCCACCGGTACTATCACAAAAGATCGTTCAGAGGACCCGACCCCCCCGACATCCTCGCGTCATCATGCAAGGAGCTGGGAGCGGCAAATTCCGTTGGACACACCAGTTCTTGTCTGATCACTGAAGTTAAGCAACGCAACCATAGTTAGTACTGACATGGGTGGCCGCTTGGGAGAATTGGGTACCGCTAGTATCCAAAAAATCGTCGCATTAGTGTAGTGTCTGTGCAATCTCTGCATCAGAACTACACAGTGGACGGGGCTCTAATGACCACTGTAGTCGAAGGGCCCTAAAACACCAAAAAAAAGGGAGGGACTTTGAGTCGTCTCACCGAGAGCAAAATATGGCCCTTATAAAGCCAACACACAACTTCACAGCCTATTCCGCCTATTCACGTCCTGAAGCACGCACAAGAGCGGGCCCCCGTGTTCCTCATACAAAATATGATGGGGGATAGGTGCTTGTATAATTTTTATAAGTGCCCTTTCCGTTCTATAACGGTATCCTCGCGGGGTGCAGAAGCTAGCTCACCATTCCTGCCAGCCTGTATCTAGGATTGGACCTACGAGCCATAATTTTAACAACACCATAGTCCAGCAACACACTATTGGATGGAGTAAGAAGAGGGCGCAGCGTAGAGACAGTCCTTCCCAAAATTGAAATACCCCCTCCACCCCAACACGACTAAAAGAAAGAAACAAAATTTTTAAGATTAAACAGCCGACATTACTTCATCTTTCATCAAAAACAACCTAACTTTCTTCAAAAATATATTTCTTGATGTAAGATGCTATTTATCTAGATATTTTTTTGCCAAAAAAAAAAAAAAGAACTGTCCTCATTACCAGCCAAATGAATCCCGAGTGAACAACAGAAATAACTGCCCAAGGCCATTGACATGAACTAACATTCAAGGTCCCACAAGTCATATTACAGCCATATATAAATAAATTGCAGGGAGAGAGAGAGAGAGACGAAAAGAAATTCAGAAGTGGACACAATGGATGGGTCTTTTATTTGGATTCATCCAACATTATTTTTTTTATACATATCACTCAAAATAAACGACAATTTTTTAAGAAAGAAAGAAAAAAAAGACGATACTCCAGGTTGAGCTTCCATTAAATAGTGACAACAAATATCCAGAGGAAACTAAGTGGATAAGTTGTGTAATACCATTTAATGGGATTTTTTGGGGGGGAAGGAGAAGTGGAGGGGGGCAGCGGTGGGAAGAGAAATGATACAATTGCACCACCATCTTCCATATTTACTCCTTTTCCTTATGTAGTGCCATCTCCATCTTACAGTGTCGCCTCTCACTTTCCTACAATCTCGTTGTCTTTCCCTTCATCTCTCTCTCTCGGTCTCACGGTGCACAGTTGGATTATTACCATATCTCATGAGTACAACCTTGGATAGTAATAATTTGAAATGAAACCACCGTACGAATACTACACCTAAGGGTAGTCGTTAAAGTCTCACACACAATCGCAAAAAAAAAAAGAAAAATACTCAGTCAATTACACCAAAAACTACATCGTTGTCATCAAGAAATCAGCAAGGAACCGAGTATTAGTCGGCAATAGTGTGTCCTCCACGTGACGACGGTGGTAGGTAAGGAAACTAGTTATGTAACACAGTCATAAAACTAATAATAGCAACAGAGCATTTACCTCTCTCTTTCTATCTCCATCCCCCCTTCTCTGTCTCTCTCTCTCTCTCTCTTGGAAGCGGCTTATTGCGTTGGACACACGAGTTCTCGTCTGATCACTGAAGTTAAGCAGCGTAACCCCAGCTAGTACTGACATGGGTGGTCGCTCGGGAAAGCTGGGTACTGCTAATACCCAATAATCGTCGCATTAGTGTAGTGTCTGAACAGTATATGCATTAGAACTATGCAGTGGACGGGTCTCTAATGATCTTGTAGTTGACGGGACCTTAAACTCCAACAAACAACAACTAGTATCCAAAAATCGTCGCATTACTGTAGTGTAGCGTCTGTGCAGTCTCTGTTCCAGAACTACACAGTGGACGGGGCTCTAATGACCTTGTAGTTGAAGGACCCTAAAACACCAAATCGTCGCATTAGTGTAGTCTCTGTGCAGTTTCTGCATCAGAACTACGCAGTGGACGGGGCTCTAATGACCTTGTAGTTGAAGGGCCCTAAAACACCAACAAACAAACAACAACAACAACTGAAGTTAAGCAACACAACCCCAGCTAGCACTAATATGGGTGGCCGCTTGGAAAAATTGGGTACTGCTAATACCCAAAAATCGTCGCGTTTTGGGTATTAGCAGTACCTGCATTCCCTGAATTCCGTCCAGAGGCGTGCTAGCACAGTGTACAAATGTGCGCAATGCACACAGGCGCCAGGTCATTAAAGGTGCCCAGGGTCCTCTACTTGCTTTTTAGATCCGGCCTTGTGATCTGCCATAGCCAGTGATAGGAGCGGAGTCACCTGTTTTTTTTTTTATTCGGGAGGGGGAAATAGGGGCACCAACTAAGTTCTTGCACACAGGCGCCGAACACTACTGGTCCTCCACTGATTGCGTCCCTGCATTAGAACTATGCAGTGGATGGCGCTCTACTGATCTTGCAGTTAAAGGGCCCTACAACACCAACAAAACAAAACAAAATTCGACGTGGAATTAAAAGATTTCTCTCCCCTCCCTCTCCATCTCTCTTTATATCTCTCAATTTCTCCTTTTTATCTCTCTGCCTCCATCTCTCTCTTTCAAGGTGTTGCAGACACTCCAAATGGAGAAGCCAGGACATTCCTTTCCTACACGGGAAGGGACGGTGCGGTACGAAAAGGCGCATGTTGGGAATTCCACTTTCTCTCTCCTCCCGGTACGAAAACCCACCTCCTTCAGACAGGATCAAACCTGCGAGACATGAGCAGACATGAAAGAATGACACAGACAACTCCACAACTCATGGTCAAGCGACATGATTAGATGATGGTCTGACACGGCTGGCCACAACCGACCTACCTAATGCCACCTAATCCTTTTAGTGACCATGCCAAGATTTAGTGGGCCTGAAAACACTACTCGGGTGCCCACACCACAATAAAAATACTGGACAGCCACAAGACCGACTGCTTTCTACTTTAGTAAACGCTTTTAAAATATTAAAACGTTGTCATATATATTTTTATCAAAACGATCCGATGCTGCAAACGTTGCCATAGCGACAAGCAAGCAGATCTTTCAAGAA
This sequence comes from Trigoniulus corallinus, assembly GCA_013389805.1. Taxonomy (NCBI): domain Eukaryota; kingdom Metazoa; phylum Arthropoda; class Diplopoda; order Spirobolida; family Trigoniulidae; genus Trigoniulus; species Trigoniulus corallinus. The sequence continues at coordinate 2,914,204 of JAAFCE010001963.1, read as the reverse complement.
CAGTGCCAAATTTTCATATTAGCATCAAATGAAACCGAAATAAAAACCAATCCTAGAGTCGTAATTTCTAATAGGAGGAGAAAGCTGAGTCCTAAATATAAGCCTGTATCCAAAAACTCAGAATTATAAGAAATTAATCCAATTTTACAAAATAAAAGGAAAGGAGGAGGGAGGGATGCCAAAAAAACTTTAATCAATATGATAATCTATCTATAAGCTATATTTTTTTTTCAAGATGATAACTTATTAAGATATTTTTAGTAAAAAAAATATAATCCGATTGTTGGATTTCTGTTGAAATTTAAACGGACCATATTACTAAATTTCAACCCTTTTCGATCGTAAATGTCATAACAGAATATTACGCCGATGCTACAATTTACAATTTCAGAGTCTTCAATTCCACCAAAAATAGGACGACGACATTTTTTCTATAACAACCAACACATAATATTAAATTAAAACCATGTTTTCAACTTAATACCACTATTCTCAGCACTGTAGATAAAAATACTCAAAACTTCTCCCTGCAAAAGCAAACAAAGTGTAAAAACATCAACCCATTCTCTCTCTCTCTCGCTCTACAGACACATGGGCCTTGTTAAGACCTAACTTTAATAATTTCCTTGAAGAAAACAACTTCAGAATTGATCCCTTATATGATTATTACTTCCAGAAAAACGATATAAAACCTTCAAGAGTTATCAAATACTCACATACCAACTCTATCCCTACACCCCTCCTCCCCCAACACCTGCTCGCCGGGCCCTCAAATCCCCTTTCACAGCCTACTTAATTAATAATCTTACAACTGCACTTTCTCAATAGCTCACATTGGTGCAGCACAGTGATAGAGTGCTATCAACTCCTACAGGTTCGAGACCAGCTGAAGGCAAGCAGTAGGTGAAGCTGTGGTCGCGTTCCATCACTCATCATTATCATGAGCGGCGAGTTGCGTTGGACACACCAGTTCTCGTCTGATCACTGAAGTTAAGCAGCGTAACCCCAGTTAGTACTGACATGGGTGGTCGCTCGGGAAAGCTGGGTACTGCTAATACCCAATAATCGTCGCATTAGTGTAGTGTCTGTGCAGTATATGCATTACAACTATGCAATGGACGGGTCTCTAATGACCTTGTAGTTGACGGGACCTTAAACTCCAACAAAAAAAATCATTATCACCACTAACCCTTTTCCCCACCTATGTCAGTGTCACGTTCCCATCTTTTGTAATTATTTATTTATTTATTTATTGGTGCTTTAAGGCCCTTCAACAACCCACCGCGGTGGCGTAGTGGTTAGCACGCTCGGCAACTGCGTCAGTAGTTCTAGGTTCGATACTGGACCGAGGCGGGCTGGCTTCTTTCGGGAGAGAAAGAGAGGCCGCGAGTGTGCCTTCTTTCGGATGAGAAGAAAAACCGAGGTACCGTGTTGGTGGACGATGTCACTTGCACGTAAAAGAACCCTCTCTACTATGCAACGGGTAGATGAGGCAAAAATTTCCAGGTGTAGGAGCTCGCCCGCTGGCGTCGGTAGCATTCCCCAACGAACACTAGACCGACGATAAATAAGCGTAGGGATGCAGCTTAGGTCGGCAACCGGCTGCATAAAATCTATGACCAATATATCGCCCTTGTGTCCATTCAGAGGGACAAGATGGGTACCCGACCCTGCCATAGGCAGGAAAAAGGTTAGGAGTTGCTTTTTTTTCCTTTAAGGCCCTTCAACAACAACGGTCATTAGAGGCCCGTCCACTGCGTAGTTCTAATGCAAAGTCTGCACAGACCCTACGCAGTTACGACGATTTGCGTATTAGCAGTACTCAGTGTTCCCAAGCGAGCTGGTGTGCCCAACGCAATACAGCCGCTTCACATTTTTGTCCCACTGAGACCATTGGCAACCGGCTGCCAATCTAATGCAACCCCTATGCTTAGTTATTGGCGTCGGCCTATTATTCTTCGTTGGGACACTTTTTCCACCGACGCGACGCAACGCTTCCAGAGGGAGACTGGGGCGAGCTCCTAACTCTAAAAATCTTGCTGGACTACACGTATATTTTACTCCACGTAGTAAAGCGGGCTTCACGACAGCAACGGGAACGTAAAACGTATTTTGTGCAGAGGGGAGGGGCGACGGGTACGTCATGTGGTGGAGGTGCGCTCCTATTGGTCAAACGGCTTACGTTGCCGTTGCCGTTCTCGTTCCCGATGTTATTGTGAAGCGGGCTTAAGAGTCCTTTGAAGTGCAGAGGGGACGTCGTACACACCGCACAGGAGTGCAACTTCCCATTCGGAGGGCCTGTCCCCTTCTTCACAACAGCGAAATTCAGTCTCCCCGGACATCATCGCCACAGGTATGCCTCTCCACAACATCAGGCTCTCGGGGCTATCTGCAATGCTTGAGAAAAGCCTACCTCATCATCATCATCATCCAGCAGCAGCAGCAGCCGCAAACTAAGATAATCACCCTATTTAACTAATTCTGACTTGGCAGAGGAAAATCCCAACTCGAGAGTTATTTTGGGTCTTATTTTTGCTCTCAATGAGAGGGTGGGGGCGGTAGGGTGAGTGGAGTGTCCAAACAAAGAAAGAGGAAAGGCAGCCCAAGCATTTTCAAACTATGTGCACATTTACCCTTAATAGACTACCTTAAGAAAGGACGAGAGGGGGTAAGGAGAGAGAGATATAGACGGAGACCGCACTCATGTACATTTATTTTAATTTGCGACCCCGTCCATTAGTCACTCGACTGAATTTCTGCTGGTTTTAATTAAATTTGGAGGATAGCAACAAATAAATAACGACAGAGAAAACAACTGGAGTATTACACATTCGCCCCCAACACAATAATAACAACACCAACACCAACAACAACAGCAGCAACGACAATGCTAGTAGGCTGGTGTGGCGCATGCAGTAGTCGGTCGGTTGGTAGATTTCACTTCAGAAAAATAAAAATCTCACTTCCTCTCTCTCTCTCTTTCTTAACATAATTCGTCTTAAAAATCATGTTATCGCATTTCAACATTCTCCAGATGCCCGTACTAATAAGAGATGACTACGTCTTCAGCAATGTCTTAAGGGACAATTCTAAGGTTATTTCCTGCAAGAATCAACATCTCACGCATTACAGAGGTGCAGGGGGGGAGGGTGAAAGAGTTACGCAGAATTGAAAAGGAGACGAGGTTGAGGGAAAAGGATTTGGCGCAGGACAAGGTGGAAGGGGGGGGGGGAGACACAAAACATTATTATTATCATTACCATCGTCTATCTACTTACATAACACATGTTTCTTACAAAAAAGAAATATTTCTTCATTACAAGCCACAACTCAAGTCAACCTCAGTACAAAACCACGTCATAAAAATAAATTTAAAAAATTGCAAAATATAACTTAACACCCTCCTCGGTGGTGCAGTAGGTGGGCAACGGCTTATTGAGTTGGACACATCAGTTCTCGTCTAATCACTGAAGTGAAACAACGCAACCCTCTCGCTAGTACTAACATGGGTGGCTGCTTGGGAAAACTGGGTACTGCTAATCAGCGCCGGATTTACCATTTGGCTAATTAGGCTGAAGCCTAGGGCCTCAACATTTAGCAGGCTTCAAAATATAAGAAAAGGGCCTCAAAAGCGCTTGAAAGAGGCCTCAAAATTGAAATAGCCAAGGGCCTCTCAATATCTAAATCCGGCACTGCTGCTAATATTCAATAATCGTCGCATCAGCATAGTATCTCTGCATTACAACTACGTAGTGGACGGGGCTCTAATGACCTTTACAGTTGAAGGGCCCTAAAATTAGAATACACAACAATAACAGGCGCAGTAGGTAGCACGCTCGGTAACTGCGTCAGTAGTTCTAGGTTCGATACTGGACCAAGGTGGGTTGGCTTCTTTCGGGCGAGAGAGATGCCCCGAGTGCGTCTTCATTTGTGTGAGAAGTAAAATCGACGTCCCCGTGAGGTGTACGATGGCATTTGCACGTAAAAGAGAACCCTCTCTACTATGCATCGGGTAGATGTGGCCAAATTCCCAGGTGTAGGAGCTCGGTGGAGCGGCCCAACCAACAGTAGACCGACGATAAAATGCATAGGGGTTGCAAACTATGGTCGGCAATCGGCTGTAGAAAACACTGCCCAATATATTGCCCTTGTGTCCATTCAGAGGGACAAAATGGATACCCGACCCCGCCATAGGCGGGAAAAGGGCTAGGAGTTGCTATAAAATTAACTTAACAGCAAGTTATATTAAAAAAACCACTATGAATAACATTAAAAGTAAATTGTCATTTACCAAACCTTGCGCCCGAACGCAATGAAGAGCCAATTTGACGAGATATTCAACGACCTTGAAAAACATTTCTTATTTCTCCTAAGAAAATTAAATCCGATTTCTTACCTGCAAGAGAAAAACAAGTCGAAATAAGAACAACACATCGAGTAAATCACAACAATACACAAAAAACAGTACACTACAATATAGTACAAGGACACTATTAAAACTCAAGCGTCCCTCCTGGCGAACTCCGATTCTGGACGATACATGGTCGCCCTGAGGTGCAAGGTACCAGCTCAGAAACCCCTCTTCACTGTCGCTCTTCACATTAAATCCGGTGCAAAGTAAACAAACCCTTCGACTGCACCTTCTCCTTTGTTCCATTGGTGTTTTAGGGCCCTTCAATTACAACGGTCATTACAGTCCCGTCCACTGCGTAGTTCGAATGCAGTCTGCACAGACAGTTCGACGATTTTTGGGTATTAGCAGCACCCAGTGTTACCTGAAGTTAAGGAACGCAAGCCCAGCTAGTACTGACATGGGTGGTCGCTCGGGAAAACTGGGTACTGCTAATACCCAAAAACAGTCGCATTAGTGTAGTGTCTGTGCAGCCTATGCATTAGAACTATGCAGTGGACGGATCTCTAATGACCTCGCAGTTGACGGGACCTTAAACACCAACAAACAAAACAACAACCCAGTGTTACCAAGCGGAACTGGTGTGTCCAACGCAATACAACCGCCCCCGCGCCTTCCCTTTGTCATGGTCGATGTCCCCTACACAGACGAACCTCTGGGTAGCGGAAGGCTCCATTTAGCCTTCCTTTGAACGAGATGAAAGGCAAATTTCCAGGAAGGCAAAAAAGCCACTGTCCTACCGCGCTCGGGTGTGTATGTATGATCATCACCACTCTACAGATAAAGGAACCCTCTTTTTTTTCTACATGGGGGGGAGGTTTGGGGAAATACACCTATGGATTGGTGAGATTCCAAGCTCTCCACCTGGCGTCCGGAATTGACCTTTAGAACAGTCAAACTTGCGTCCGTTAAACTAAAATCCGCTCATTGCATGTGGGTAGCAAATAGAGATGTCGGTTGCTGCTCGAACTCTTAAGTATTCAGGTTCGCCTCCTCCCGTACTGCGATCAGGTGGCTTAAAAAAAAAGTGGACCATCCCCCCGTCACATAAAAAGTGCACTCTATTCATGCATATGGCATAATCGTCAGTAGTAGGCCTACTACCTCTGAATCGGGTAGAATCAGGACAGCAAAGAGGAAGGAGAAGTGGTTCCCGTTTCGAGAGTCTTCCTAATTGAGATCGTGACAACCATTAGACTGAAGCAAACAAGAAAGATCAATAAAGTTAATTTCTCAAAGGGACCCTGTCTACTTTTTCCCCCCTCCTCAGCGACTTTTTTTTGGCAAATCTTTCTTTAAAACCGCAGTCGGATTTAACATCCACTAGTTAGTCAAAAGGCCGGGGAAGAAGATGAAGATACACAAGAAAATAAAGCAACAACCCCAATGCTATCAACATTATACAATATTCACTTTATATATAGTAAGTAAAAGGTCCCTAGTTTCTGTCCCATCCCGTCTCCCTGGCTACCCCTTCCTCCCGCCCTCCCCGACCTCCACTCTACTTTCACAAATATTTACGTGAAACATTCATGATGTAGAGTACAATCAATAGCAAATTCCCTCAATTTCATTACATATATTAAAGTGAAATAACTCGGAAATCCAGACTTCTTTAACAAAACAAACAAGTGGAAAGAGCTCTAACTTCATCACAAGGTCACAGAGGTGGTCCATCTCCTCCTTCTACCCTAAGGTCCACTTTTTATCCCACACTAAAGAGAAGAGGGAAGGCAAATTGAGGGGGTAGAAAGTGAGAGTGAGATAACGTTGAGATCATGTTTAGATTCACATAAAAAGTAAAGGTGATGCAGTGGACGTTTAAGGAGAGAGAGAGAGAGAGAGGATGGGTACACGATCTTCCTGAATAATGCATTCCTGTTAGGTCCCCCTACTCTCGCCATCCCCCCTCTATTACAAACCCACTTTCTTTTAAAATATTTAAAGACAGTAGCAGTCTATGCCCTCTCTACATTTTACATTTTATTACTCATTCGTCGGATTGCTATTCTTTACTATTTGTGATCTGTTTCACCGAACTATAAATTTGTCATAGGGACATAGAGGAAGGAAGTGGAAGAGGAGGACGAGGAGCAGCAGAAAATGATGAAAAGAGAGAAAGAAAGGAAAAGCAGGGATGGGGTAGGGGAGGGGTGACACAATGAGGATGTACTTTAAGGAGAGAGAGCACGCCACTAACCCACTATGGGATGCTTTACATCCCAACCTTTTACTTTTCGATATCTCTTTCGAGGGCATTTCAAACAAATTTACCTCTTGTTTTATGTTAGAGGACCCATGAAAACAAATAGCCTCACTCAATATTGGGTATTTCAGTCCCCCTCCGACCCCTTTCTTCCCCATTCATTTTCATACACATTTTAAACATACTGAAAATAGTGCATATATATATATAAGAGAGGGGACACGGACCGAGAGGGTGGTAGAGAGTTGTAAGGAGATGGAGTGACATTTCCTCCAATAGCTCAGCAAATGGATATTCGGTCTAAAAGAAGAAGAGGACCACCACCGCAACAACAACAACCCTCACAACATACCATTAAATGAGATGAAGAAGACCTATAAGTACCATATCTGGTCAACAAATCACCATCCGAAAAAAAAAAGTATAGTATGTACAACTTTATGACGTCACTTCTTCGCATGTGCGGGTCGTTTACCTGGAAATAATGATTACCATCAGTATCACAGCAACCCCCTAACCCCCTTACGCCGTACGACAGTGTCGGATACACGTCTTGTCCCTAGGCTACGAATCAACACACAGGCATTTTCCAGCAGCCGGCTGCCGACCAAAGCTCCAACCCCCTATGCTTATTTATCGTCCGTCTACTGTTGGTTGGGGCACCTCACCGAGCTCCTACACCTGCGAATTTTGCGTCATCTACCCGTTGTTGCATAGTAGAGAGGGTTCTTCGACGTGCAAATGCCATCTCTCACACCACACGGGAACCTCGGTTTTACTTCTCATCCGAAGGAAGGCGCACTCGGGGCTTCCCTCTCGGCCGAAAGAAGTCACCCTACCTCGATCCAGTATCGAACCTGGAACCACTGACGCAGTAAATCGAGCACGTTACCTATTCCGTCACCAAGGCAGGTCGATAATCATCAGCATCATCTGCCGTAATGATGCTAACGCTATCACATTGCAATGACTACTTTCCCAGGCTCAGTCTGACTCGTTAATTTTTCATTTCTGTGCCAAAAACGAGTTAAAAAAGTTGCTTGAAGTATCGAGAAGGGAATAATGAAGAGAAAGGAAGAGGAGGACGAGGAGCAGCAGGTAGAGTAGTAATCAAATAAGTCACATTAACACCTACAGTCGGAGAGGATAATTTTCTGCATCATATCACAATTCAACACCGATTCCCCCCTTCCTCAAAAAAATAAAATTTTAATTAGAAATTCGATATTCTGGTAACGATTTTGACTACAAAAAATATCATCATCATCATCATGCCATTACTAAACCACAGTAGACACGACCTCAAATAAAACATGTCATGATGAGAACTTGATCCTGTATGGAGACCACAAAAACAACTTGGAGTGCTTGAAAAAAAAAAAAATAATAATAACCAGCCAGCGGGTCGGTCGAATCGGGAGGTGTTTCATAACAAAATCCAAATTTCAAGCCTGAGAACTTCACCCTATCTACATATGACCCGCCTGGGTGGTGTAGGACGTTGCGTGCTCGATTTATTGCGGTAGTGGTTCCAAATTCGATAATCGATCGGGCTGGTTCGGCTTTTTTTCGGACGAAAGAGAGAGAGGCCCCGAGTGCACCTTCTTTCGAATCGGGACGTAAAACCGAAGTCCCGTGTGGCGTACGATGGGATTGGCACGTAAAAGAACCCTCTCTACTATGCAACGGGTGGATGAGACGAAATTCCCAGGTGTAGGAGAGCTCGGTGAGGTGCCCTAACAAACAGTAAGTCAACGATCTTTGGTCTGCACCCGACTGCGGCAAAAAGCCGCCCAAAATATACATTACCCGTGTCTCCACTCTTTGCAGAAAGAGATATTTTACATGCAGTGGTGACACCCTACACTCCCCGCACGGGTTTGGTTGGTTGGTTTGGTTTTTTGAGTTTAAGGTCCCATCAACTACAAGGTCATTAGAGACCCGCCCACTGTATAGTTCTAATGCATATACTGCACAGATACTACACTAATGCGACGATTATTGGGTATTAGCAGTACCCAGCTTTCCCAAGCGACCACCCATGTCAGTACTAACTGGGCTTGCGTTGCTTAACTTCAGTGATCAGACGAGAACTGGTGTGTCCAACGCAACTCGCCGCTCCCTCCCCGCACGGGAACCAAAGGTCCTACAACGGTAGAGCGCACTAGGGAACTTTATGTTCAAGTTACACAACATTCACCCCTTAGCCAGGGCGGATAGATGGTTTACTTTCTGATAGCAGCAGGGGAGAGGAGGGGGTCGTTCTCTACGTCTGAAGGTTACAATTTATCAAATATTCAAATTCGTCATCATCCTCCCGCTCGAACCGGAAACACAGGGACGAATTGTTAAGTAATAGCGCAGAGCTACTACTTACTTTGGAGTTTTTTTGGGGGAACCTACTGTTTCCTCCACCAACGCCAAATGGAGGAGGAGAGCCAAGCTCGGATTCGTGAAAATGTTAGTATATATTTTAGTCTCTCCCTAGAAAGGACTCTCTTACGTGCTATTCTACCTCCCCACGGTAGGAAAATGGCTTCAGTTCCCATTCGACGGAAGGTGCACTTGGGAGACCTCTGGGTTTCCGGATAAGAAAGAACTTCCATTGGCCAGGATCGATCCTGCACGAGTTAATTAAACGACCTTTGCGTAATTCACACGGGGAGAGAGACAGAGACAGACAAAGAGTTAGACAGAGACAGACAAAGAGTCAGACAGGGACAGACAGAGACAGACAAAGAGTCAGACAGGGACAGACAGAGACAGACAAAGAGTCAGACAGGGACAGACAGAGACAGACAAAGAGTCAGACAGAGAAACACACACAGGAAAGTAACGGACTCGATTCCGTCATCACTGACGGTCCATCGAACATCAACTTCACAATTTCAATCAGAACGTGAAGATTTTGGCAACGTTCCCTTATACATATTTAATAGTGCTCCAAATATAGAGTACGATGACCACACTGCTGCAGCATCTCATGTAGGGTGGTATAAAAGAGATATTTCAAAAATTCTTAAAATTGTTATTCAAATTCAATATGAAAACTTGGTTACTCAATTTCAAGCCTGGTATAGAGTAGTAAGTACCACCACAAGAAATATTACACAGAGAAATAAAACGGCGGAATTTCGGTAAACATGGAGGACATGATAATGTATGTACTTCAAGTGTAGCGCAAAGCCAAGAATCCGAAATCATTTTGGAAATAAAATATATATATATATATATATATATATATATATATTATTGGCAATAGAATTAAATGAAAAACTCAACCAAGAGGAAAAAAATTGGTTACCAAGAAGTTATATTCAACAAAGTGAGGAAAGGGGAGGGAGTCAAAACTTGTATGCCATTCATCTCGTAAAATGCAACTTGGGATTAACACTTGAATGCACATTTCATCCTGGTGCTCTGCCTCCTCTACTGCTGCTCCTGCTGCCTGTGAACACACTAACGACACCAACTCCTCCTTGGATAACAAAAATCTTAAAGATGCACCTAAGTTTCAGTCTCCCCTTCCTCGGCCCTAAAAGTAATAGATACTCCTCATCTCACACCACCACCACCGCCCGTCCGCGCTCCATCCCAACAACATTGAAATGGAATTTATGAAGATAAAGGATACAACTTTTTCGCTTCAATAGTACCACCACTACTATTACAACAGTCCTTTACAACTGCGACCTAATATCACCAGTGGCCCTTTCCACCAAACAGCCACCCATCTTAGAGTAATGTACACGTTATCAAACCCCATTCCCTCCCCCCTCCTATCATCTTTCGAAAGGGTGGGAAACAAAACATCCTCTCACTCATTTTTGTGATAAATACCCCAAAAATGAAATTTGTTTCCCTTACACTGCCACTCTTTGCATATATTCCAATTGTGCCTCAATACACAAAAGGTCAAACAATTTCAGAAAAAAACTCTCGACATCAATTCAACTATAATAATAGCTAAAATTCTGTATACATCACACCCTCACTGGGCCCTAATTCATATTTCCCCCTTCTCTCCAATTTTATATTATACTCCTGCATTTATTGGACCCGCCTCGGTGGCACGGGAGGTAGTGTATTCGATTACTGCGTTAGCGGTTCCAAGTTCGATACTGAATCGTTTGCTTCTTTCCGTCGAGAGAACAGAGGAGAGGAGAGTGAGAGAGAGGGAGGTGAGAGGAGGAGAGAGGAGAAAAAAGTCCCGAGTGCACCATCCTTCGGATGCGAAGTAAAAACCGAGGTCCCGTATGTCGCACGATGGCATTGCAGGTAAAAGAACCCTCTCTGCTATGCAACCGGCAGATGACGGAAAATTCCCCGGTGTAGGAACTCGGTGGAGCGCCCTGACCAACAGTAGGCCCACGATAAATCAGCATAGGGGTTGCAGCTTCGGTCGAGTCGTCGCGACTGCCTTAAAAACACCATCAAACAGATCGCTCAAGTGTCTCAATGGGACAAAAATGGGCACCTGACGCTGCCATGGGCGGAAAAAGGCCATTATTAACTCGGAAGCGTGATGACGGGCGGCGGCCTTAAGGTCACTTAACGCTGGCTGGCTAAACTATTGGCAATCCTTTTAATCTCTTCCTGATGGTGATGGTGGTTGGTCCTGGCCATTATTTCTTTCGCCCGAAATCCACAAGATGAAGACAAACCAACAACTAGGAACATTAATATCGCCTGGTAATCTTGAGTGACTGGAGTTCAATTCCACGGGAGGGGCTTATTGCATTGGACACACCAGTTCTCATCTCGTCTGACCACTGAAGTTAAGCAACGCAACTCCATCTAGTACTAACATGGGTGGCCACTTGTGAAAACTGGGTACTGCTAATACCCAAAAATCGTCGCATTAGTGTAGTGTCTGTGCAGTCTCTGCATGAGAACTACGCAGTGGACGGGGCTCTAATGACCTTTGTAGTTGAAGGGCCCTAAAACACCAACCCAAATATAAAAATCAAGAGATGCCAATACCATTTCTAAACTCCTTTAGGTATCAAATACATTATGCAATAAATAAATAAATATTACAACGGGAATCGCGGTTTAATCAAACATATATACTGTATATTTCAAAAAAGAGAGATAGGGGAGAGAGTCAATCCTTCTGCCCCCCCCCCTCCCAAACATAAATCAAGTAAATACCTCATAAATAAATGTCAAAATAAGATAAGAATTTTTAAATTTAGATAGGAATTTAGTAAATTTATAGTATTTAAGTGGATGCATGATTGACTTTGGTTGCCATGTTTCAATTTTCGCTCGCTTTGCAAAGAAATACGCAACTCTACCGGGATGGTGGATAAAGAAAATCAATTTTGTGACCATGTCACACCAAATCTCAAATACATTTATTCAAAATGACTTTTGGTGGGCAAGGGGAAGGGGGCCCACAGCTGACACTAAGGGCAGGGGCCGGCGGTGGGGCCTGACCAGAAAAGAGAACACAAAATTCACTGAAGCAAACTTTTTCCTTGGTTGAATCACACACACACACACACACACACACACACACACACACTTAAATCGCACGTAAAATTCGATACTCATACATGGATTACATGTATACAGAAAATGGATAGTTACTTGATGGATATCACAGTACCATCAAACACACCCATGGTGTGGCAAGAAGCAAGCAACCAAATCCAGATCCAGCGGCAAGGAACCGCCACCATCGCAGCAGTAACAACTACAGTATATGACACATTCATTACTCATGCTTTTCATTATTAAAGTATGTCAAAGAAATGTGTAGCAGCAAATGCCACTTTGTGGGAAAGTAGGGGGTAGAAAAAAAGGGTAGGGGGGGGCCAACAAGGACCACCGGAGAGGGGGAAAGAGGAGTCCATTTCTGCACTCTTTCCATACACGTTAAGCTACAATTGTAGAAATGTCTCACGACAAAGGAATGTGATGTGACATATCTCAGAGAGTGGAGAACAAAAAGAAAAATCCATTTGCATTTATCTCTGCAGCACCTATAAATAAACGTCCCAAGACATTAGAAATAGGCCCAGGCTCTTTCTCTCTCTCTCATGGGACCATCTTAAAAAGATCTCTTCATACACCCGTCCCACCCCGGTTTCATCTTCGTCGCCTTCATGCACAAATATTTGCAGTATTTAAGAAAAAACAAAAAACTTATTCCAAATACCACCACACTTCATTCTCATCATCAGACCCTCATCCTGCCTGTGGCAGGGTCGGGTCTGCGGGTTCTAGCCCTCCACTCCAGTCTATCTCCCACCACGTCCCCGTCCCCGACCACACACTACCATATCCATACGGACAACCCGCTCCCCTCACGTCTGCTTTCCTCTTCCCTCCCCTGCCTCGGGTGCTTCCAACCACCTGCATTCCCAATACCACTTACCACCACAATGTGTCTTATTAATGAAATTTGGAAGAGGGTGACCCAAGCTGTTGTCACATCTCAAACTATGCGGAATGCATATTAAATATAAGCAAAAGGAAGGAAGGGGCTGATATTGGAGGAGAGGGGATACGAGACAGGACCACACACACATAATTTAAAATTGCCAGAGAGACATTTTTCATGAAACATATGTTACACACTGAAGCAAAAAAGACCACTTTCAAATTAAAAACAACAACAATAACAACGACAAATTCAAAAAGTTGCTAATTTTAGTTTCAAATTTTTTTCTTATTAAAAAAATTGAAAAAATATAAAATCCCAATATTCAACCCATTCACCAAAATATGGCGAATAGAACAAAAAACTTCACTTCCGATTTCAGTCAGGGAAATAGGGAGGATCCCTCCTCGGTGGCGCGCTGGGTAGCGTGCTCGGTAACTGTGTCAGTGGTGAAGCACCCATCACGGGCGGAACCCTGTGGATTGTTGTTGTTTGTTGGTGTTTTAGGACCTTTGGCGGCTGATGCATGTAGATTGGTTGGTTTGATGAGGCACGTGAGGATATGTGCTGGTGTGCAGATGGCGAATGAGAATAGGCACAAATAACAGAGTTTGAACACGTATTTATTTATCTGGAGAAATCCGGGCTCGTCCTGCGGAACTACAGGCCCACGGTACACACTGCCCGAATATATACAATGTCCAAATAATAGTAACTAGAATGCTGATGGAGAGGAGAATCCTGGCTGCGTAACTCTTACTGAGAGTGTCTGTCTCACTGTGTGTGTCAAAGAGGAGAGTCTGAGTGTGAGTGTGAATGGAATAGAATGGATGCTATTGTTTTAGCATCTATTCTTGGGTCCCTGACTAATTGCTAGATATTTTTAGCTTTTATTACCATCACCAAGTAGGAAAAGGCCCCTAAGTTGTGTAGGTCCATTGTTCTCCTTTATGACTGATTTTTCTAGGACCTGGTCCCTACAGACCCTTCAACTACAAGGTCATTAAAGCCCCGTCCACAGCATAGTTCTTATGCAGAGACTGCACAGACACTACACTAATGCGACGATTTTTGGGTATTAGTAGTACTCAGTTTTCTCAAGCGGCCACCCATGTCAGTACTAGCTGGGGTTGCGCTGCTTAACTTCAGTGATCAGACGAGAACTGGTGTGTCCAACGCAATAAGCCGCTTCCAAGAGAGAGAGAGGGGGGGATGGAGATAGAAAGAGAGAGGTAAATGCTCTGTTACTATTTTTAGTTTTAGCACACTCCACAAGGGAGCCACTGCTTTACTTTTTCCTTCCGGGCTTCCGGGTTTCCTTCACTCTTCCCTCGCCCATCCTGAAAGAAACACTTCTTCGTCAAACCTAGTCTTTGGCTAAAAGATCAAAAGTCACTTTCATCAAAACAAACGTGACCCCCCCCCAGTATAAGCATCGGCCATCCTGGACCAGAATACAGTGTAGTCAGAAAATACCAGGTATAGGACACTAGAGGTATGGGATGGAGGAGAAGGAGGGGAAGGTCACTTATAACGGAAAGTTCGCGATAACAAAAAAAAATAGCCAGTGAGGATAGGGTCACAGTCTGCCATCCACTACAACGGCCTTATTATCATCCTCTGGTTAAAAGGTGAACTCCTACACTCTACTTTGCTCCACCAACCGAGTACCAGTACGGTAACATTTAACAGTTTTCACCGTCCCGTATATAAATTAGTCCAAAAAGGGTTCAATCGAAAAGAATGTGGCTTATCAAAGGCTTCATGAAAAGAGCAGGGAACTGAGAAGATGCTCATTCGCTTGCCGGACAAGTGAGCCGCCCTCCATCCATCGAGAGAGAGAGGAGTGATAATATTTGCAGTGTCCCAAGTGAAGACATGCAATACAAATTATATGCAAGGGAGGAGGAATGAAGGAAGAGGGGGGGGGTGCGAGTTATTTTCTCATTTTCACAAGTTTGTACAAAACACGTTACACATTTTCGGGAGGAGGGGGAAAGAAGAGGCATTTTATGGGTCTCACATTCCTAAATTTATCAACAAATTTTCTCCTACATCCCTTTAATCTAACATATAGATATCGGACAGAGGCGGGACGGGGAGAGGAAATGGGTGAAAGCGGGACGAATATGAGGGGGATGGATTGCTTCATTTTTCAATTTTGCGGAGTAG
>JAAFCE010001963.1:2877397-2888248 GCA_013389805.1 Trigoniulus corallinus | reverse complement strand
CCGTTGGGTAGTACAGAGGGTTCTTTTACGTGCAAGTGATACCCTACACCAACACGGGACCTCGGTTTTACTTCTCATCGGAAAGAAGGCGCACTCGCGGCCTCGCTTTCGCCCGAAAGAAGCCGACCCACCTCGGTCCAGTATCGAACCTAGAACTACTGACGCAGTTGCCGAGCGCGCTAACCACAGCGGCGGGTCTTTCTACTTAGCAATAATGGCAGGAAATTACAGGAAAAACTCAATCTTGGATATAATCAACCACTCTGCCGTCTTTTAAATCTAAGAAAGTTAACTTTCTCACCTCATTCATTCTTTAAGACATTTTTCTTTTTCTTTCCAAGTAAGCTGCATTGTTAATTTCTTTTCTACTTACAGCGGAAAAGATTTCTTTGATATTACTTTCAAAGAAAATAGTTTTTTTTTTAAAAATGGTCTCAAATAAAATATTTATTCCCGCACAACGTCAAAAATATTTTTTCTTTCTTTCCTCGCTTCCTTAAATTTTTAGCAGTTACCCCCAGGTTTCCGTCAAATAAATGGCGCCTTTAGAAAGAAATCTTACAACCTGCACTCAACACTTAGTGATAAAGAAAAGGATTTTCTTTTAAAAGCAACTACTTACTTACCAAAGAAAAAAAAACGCATAGATAGGACCCTAAGATTTTTCTTTGGTAACTCAGGGGAAAGGGAAGAAAAGAAACGTTTAAAAATTTAACGAGAAAATATTTCGTCAATCTCTTTCTAAAGGTAGGTGGGTAGTACCTCCTCAGCTCTCAAAAAAGTCAACAACTAGTAACCTTTCTCCCGCCTATGGCAGGGTCGGGAACCCATCCTGTCCCTCTGAATGGATTTGTTGCTGTTGTTTGTCGGTGTTTTAGGGCCCTGCAACTACAAAGGTCATCAGAGCCCCGTCCACAGTGTTTTTCTTATGCAGAGACTGCACAGACACTACACTAATGCGACGATTTTTGGATATTAGCAGTACCCAGTTTTCCCAAAGCGGCCACCCATGCTAGTACTAGCTGGGGTTGCGCTGCTTAACTTCAGTGATCAGACGAGAACTGGTGTGTCCAACGCAATTCGCCGCTCCCCTCTGAATGGACACAAGGGCGATCTGTTTGTTGGACAGTGCTTTCCCGCAGCGGGTTGCCCACCAAAGCTGCGCTGCAACCCCTATGCTTGTAGGGACACGATCCCTCACATATTCATCAGGGGATGATTCCACCGAGGCCAAAGGGGGGGGCAGCTTCTACACCTGGGAATTTGGCCTCATCTTCCCGTTGCATAGTAGATAGGGTTCTTTTACGTGCAGGTGACATCGTACACCACACGGAACCTCGGGTTTACTTCTCATTCGAAGGTAGGCGGCGCACTCGGGACGTCTCTCTCGCTCTCTCGCCCGAAAGAAGCTAACCCATATCGGTCCAGTATCGAACCTAGAACCACTGACGCAGCAATCGAGCACGCTACCTCCTGCGACTTCGAGGCGGGTGTCACCTTCTTCTATGTAAGAAACAAAAATCACTAAGGAGCTTACGTGTGCGGTGCTTGTGCGCTACTAAGCAATAAATTAAAGCACAATTTACCAAAAAACAACAATCGTTAACTGCTCTAAATTATTTACAAAAGACACAATGTTCAAAATGTCAACCACCGGCAGCTAAGAATGGGGGAAGGAGGAAGGAGAAACAGGGCAGGGAGGGGAAACCCCCTCCATTTTAACAACACAATATAAAATCTCTGACAATGAAAGCAATTTTTACATACTTATTACTACATATTCCCCTCGAATAATAGATAATAAAAATAACAGTAATAATGGCCGCTGCGGTCGCCGCCGCCCCCTCCTCCTGTCCCATCTTCAGAAGCAACGCTGTGCATTTCATCTCGAAAATTGAAAATACTTATATGCTCCAATTTAATGCAATTTCAACATGTTCCCATACATTATAAAGCAATTATTTTATATTTTACATTCTGAAGAGTGTTTCTCTCCTAGGGCAGTAACAGTATAATCAGACCCGTCATATGGCACAAATAAAACCTATGAAAGAAAGTGGTGGCTTGAAATCACACGTCGATTTGGGTGCATGTGACGTCATACTCCACCTTTTGTAGAGCGGGAACTCAGATGAGAAGTGGGGTGTCAAATGCAATAAGCTGCTTCCTTCTCTGTCTGTCTCCCTCTCTGTCTGTCTGTCTCTATCTCTGTCTGTCTGTCTGTCTCTCTCTCTCTCTCTGTCTGTCTGTCTCTCTCTCTCTCTGTCTGTCTGTCTCTCTCTCTGTCTGTCTCTCTGTCCGTCTCTTTCTCTGTCTGTCTCTCTGTCCGTCTCTTTCTCTGTCTCTGTCTGTCTCTCTCTCTCTAGCCCGAAAATAAGCCAAACCACTTCAGTGCAGTGTCGAACCTGGAACCCGTAACGCAGTAGTCGACCGCGCTACTGACTCGTTCGTTGGAGTTTTAGGACCCTGCAGCTACAAGGTCATTAGAGTCCCGTCCACTCCATAGTTCTAATGCAGAGACTGCACTGATGCCACGATTTTTGGGACATTAGCGGCCACCAATGTCAGTACTAGCTGGGGTTACGTTGCTCAACTGGTGTGTGTCCAACGCAATACAGCCGCTCCCCCGAGCTACCAAGGCGGACGTTAAGTGACTACAAATAAATCAGCAAACTGACAGGGGCGAAAGAAGACATTGATGGAGTATGGAGAAGAGGAAGATACATGATGAGATGAATATGGGGAGAAAGGGAGAGAGAGAGGGGCTTTCCTATAATTCCAACATGTTCATTTCTGATTACATAATTTCCAAAAATTACATAAAGAGAGGAAAGAAAAAAAAAACTTTTTTCTTCTCGTCGTCGTCGTCGTCCTCCTCATCCTTCTCCTCTCTAAAAATGTATGAAAATTTGCATGACTGCACATCTTGTATAGCATCATCATCATATTCGAGTTCGGTATAATTACAACAAATTCAGATAATTATCCGTACTCTCTAAAAATATAGTCTAGTGCATAACCTAATCTCAACAATTGATTATATACCATACTACTACTGCTACTAATCACATTTTTCTACGTAGAAGAGAGAGAGAAAGAGACAGAAACAGACAGAAAGAGAGAGTAATGATCTATTTCTGTTATAAATTAAACAAAGCATGGACAATTACTATAGAGAACTAAACTTGTGTCACAGAAATCCGCCTATTACTTACATAACATGGTGGCAACGGCGGAAGCGGAAGGAAAGTTCAGAAAGGGGTAAAAGAGGGTTTGTGCATGGTTCCTTTACTTTAAACAGGGAGTAGAAGGGGTAGAGAGAGGGCGAGAGAGAGGTGGCAGACTGTCGTGCTCCTCCTCGTCATCGTCCTATCATCTTCACAATGGTCCCTTTACTTCACAGAGGGAGTACAAGGGGTAAGGAGAGGTAGAGGGAGAGAGAAAGAGAAAGAGGGAGTGAGTGGTTCCTTTACCTCACTTTTCAGAGAAGAAGATGAGGATGATGATGACGACGACGACATAAACACACTTTAGCATTTTATCTGCATGTATAGATTTGAAAAGTTAAAAACCAAAAGGAAATTTATGTCATCAGCAGAATTATAGTTAAATTTACACTCCAGTGAATTTAAGAGATTTTCAGATTGGTGAGTTACATGACCCAACCACTCTCCATGTCTCTCTCTCCCCTCTCCCTGTCCCATTACGATCAGTATGTCAACGATTTTGACAGTAAAATTATTTTGTCAATGCAGTTGACGATCATTACCTATTCTGACTGACTGACTGACTCTTTCGCTCTGTATGTGTGTCACCCCTCCCTCCATCCCGACATTTACCCCACGTGACAGGGCTGGCGCACAGTAGACACCAACCACATCAGTACTTCCCAACTCCCGACGACGACAACAACAACAACATCAATTTGGCATTATATAACATTACAACGAATGTCATATTATCCTCGCAAAATAAATCACGTAATTAACTGGACTAGAAGAGTAAGGCCCTTCGTCCACCCCACCGGCGCAACGCAACGCAACTGCAACCCAACGCGTTTATGGCAGTTGCGTTGCACATCCCTTCGTCCACCGGCGCAACTCTCTTGCAACTAATAATGTATTGCAACTTTTTTTTCGTCAGTCTCGTCCACAATGGAAAACCGTGCAGTTTGAAAGGCTCTTTGAAAAATAAAGCGTTCTTTGCAGTGGCGTCGCTAGGGTTGGCGTCACCTGGTGCGGGGACGCCATGGTGTCACTCCCTCTCCTGGAAAAAAGCTGCTTCTTCTGCTTTGGTGTTACCCATTTGTCTTGGTGTGAGTGGTGTCACCCAGTTCTTTGCAATTGGACAAATATGTGTACATATATTGAAATGGTGTGTATTGAAAGCGTTCTTTGCTGCGTTGCTGTACTAGCATTGACAATAAAAACTTGAAAAAAGTCGCACAAGCGTCGGCCATGCAACTGACAAGCCAGTCGTTTGCCAGTCGATTGCAAGTTGCGTTGCAGTCGTCTAGGTGGACGAGCAACTACACAATAGCAAGGGTCCGACTGGGAATCGACTCCCATCCAACGCTAAAACGATATTTTTTCGAGACGGATTGCAATCGCGTTGCGCCGGTGGACGAAGGGCCTTACGCAGGTGCAATCAATCAATCTCTTGTAGCATATGTTGAAGGTAATCATTACGTTATTTTACATACACCTGACAATTTGCTATTTCCAGAAAATAATACATACTGTATAAAAATTTTATTCCACTGAATTGTGGCTTATTTGGAACTTGTTACGGATTCAGGGAGATAAGGAGGCACCAAGCCAGCGTCAGGAAAGAGGTCAGCGAGTCACCCCTCCCCCAATACACTTGGAAATTCAGCCAATCCTTAAAAGGGTTCCGTTTAGGACAGGTTCTTGAAAATTCCCCTATGTTCCACTGGAAAAGAACCCACATCTACTGTAGTTGCTGCTTCCCCCCCCCCCCCCTCGCTCCTAAAAAAAACACAACATTTCACATCTTCGCTTAGGATCGAACCCACCAAACCTTAACTCACAATCATTTACAGATTTCCTTTCCTGAATCTACGGTCCAATCAGCGTCGAATTCACGAAGGAGAATGAGTTGGATCCTTTTCAGCCCAGTATCCAACATGAGGTATCGAGACCCGACTAAGTTCTCTGCCGCCTACACCACTCTCCAGCTACAGGTTCTAATTGGAAATTTGACAAACGAGTAAAGGGGATACGTCCTGCAGTCCACATAGTGCTTCACGAGGTCCCTGACAGACGAAACGTAGACAGGCCTTCTCCAAAGTGAAAGTTTATTAGTCAGCAGAAAACACGACAGGGGATTCGGACTGCCCTACAGAGGTAAATAGGCTAGAAATGGAGAATGAGTGCTCGCAGAACAGATTGTTTGTTTGTTGGTGCTTTAGGGCCCTTCAACTACAAGGTCATTAGAGCACCGTCCACTCGTAGTTCTAATGCAGAGACTGCACAGACACTACACTAATGCGACGATTTTTGGATACTAGCGGTACCCAGTCTTCCTAATCGGCCACCCATGTCAGTACTAGCTGGGGTTGCGCTGCTTAACTTCAGTGATCAGACGAGAACTGGTGTATCCAACGCAATTCTCCGCTCCCTCGCAGAACAGAGCCTGCCGTAAATGGAATAAGGGGAAGATGACGATGATAAAGAACTTCAACTTGTTCCAGGCGAAGAACAGGATGGAGAGGGGGATGTAGACGAGAGAGAGAGAGAGGAAGAAATGATGGAGAGATTTCTAGTACTGTATATAATTCATTTATGTCCACGTCTTCCTCATTTCGGCGGCGCGGCGGTTCCCATTGTCAGAATGACAAACATTAATGTCAATTGGGATAGTTTGGGATAATGTACAATATCTTCGATCGAATTCTTTTTCATTATGTAGACTTCGCGTTTATAAAAGTAAATTAATAGCTATGGAGGCAATAATATAACAGTTTGAGGGAGAGAGAAACTAAAACGGGGATTACATAAATTGTCCTTCAACTCCCCGCTCCCTCTGTCTCTCAGAGTCAAGGATAAATTATATGACATGACGTTGTGTACTCTGTACCCCAGTTCACCTTCCCTTATTCAAAATGTTACCATCTGAATTTAATTTCAAAGCGCACATAATTGCATTCCAACGCACAAAAGAGTTAACCATTCGAGTATACAATGGAATAATTTAACAGCTCAATGTATAAAAATTAAGGAATGACAACAGACAAAAGGGTTTATGTGAATTTTAACGTTCTGCCTTTTGTATATATTTAAGCGATAGACATAGGAGATGTGGGACTGCCTGTAAGGGATGTAGGGGGACATGTGTGGGATAAGTATGTAGAGAAAGAGAGAGAAGAGTTGAAAAGTTAGAAATAGATGATGTCCGACAACGGGATGAGAGGAGAGTCAGATGGATGATGATAGTAAATTAAAATCCACTAACTGAGAGCGAAACAGACAGATAGAGGGGGACAAAGGGAGAGAAAGGCAGAGGGAAAGAGACAGAGGGAGAGAGACAGACAGTGGGAAGAAAGACAGAAAGGAAGAGAGAGAGAGAAAGACAGAGAAAGAGCAGGAGAGACACAGACAGGGGGGAGAGACAGAATGACGGAGGGAGAGAGAGACAGACAGTGGGAGAGAGAAAGACAGAGGGAGAGGCAGAAAGACAGACGGAGAGAGAGAGACACAGAGAAAACTCGATAAACTGTGCCACAACACAAAAGCTTCAATGACCTCTAATAAGATTTAATGTAACATTTTTGACCAACATCATCCTCATGCCATACCTCTATAATCCTATCCCATGCACATCACTGCGCCATGTATCGGCGACACCAAAAATATAATCCTCCGCCTCCTAAGCCAGTGGTTCCAGGTTTCGAGGGAGCGGCGAGTTGCGTTGGACACACCAGTTCTCGTCTGATCACTGAAGTTAAGCAACGCAAGCCCAGTAAGTACTGACATGGGTGGTCGCTCGGGAAAGCTGGGTACTGCTAATACCCAATAATCGTCGCATTAGTGTAGTGTCTGTGCAGTCTATGCGTTAGAACTATACAGTGGACGGGTCTCTAATGACCTCGTAGTTGACGGGACCTTAAACCCCAACAAACAATCCAGGTTTCGAGCAGGAGAGAGACAGAGAAGGTGTGGGGGGGGGGAAGGCAGTCCCCAGTGCACCATCTGTCGGACGGGAAGTAAAACCTTGACCGTTGTGGTAAGATGACATCACCTTTACTTCCCATCCAAGAAGGAAGGCGCACTTGCGCCTTGATTTCTCGCTCCGTAAAGACCCCACACCGACTTTCACCACCATCGTCACTGAGCCACTGGTCCAGGGAATTTAGGATCGAAACTAAAGCGAACCAGGATGCGTTAAGCAAAAAGTGACAGAGACTAACATTATGAAAATACAGATATTTCAGCGTAAGAACCAGAGAACCCTTCAAATTACGTAACAACCCTTTAAAGGCATTTCATTACAGTAATAATAATACTAATAATAATAACAGAAATAATAAATAGGATGAAACTCAGATGACAGTATAAAAATAGCGAACATTTTTTTCTCTCCATATGATGATCCCATTAACTTTTATATACTATCAAACAAGATTTCAACTATCAACCCCTTCTTTATGACGTCACTTTCCTTCTTATTTATAGCACATTATAGTAATAGTTTATTAAAAATCTTTTTATGAATCATGCTGAATTCCCAACACATATTACAACCACATATGCTGCATTTAACGAGTGACGTACAAAATGCGGTACTGTACTAAGGGGAGAGAAAGGGGTAAGGCGAACGGTGCAGCGGCAGGAAAAGGAAGTGAGCAACACACGGAGAAAGGGTTGCGACCTTCGGATTAAATAAATGTAACAAAAGCAAATATTTATATAAGGACCAGGAAAATTGAGGATGAAATCAGATTTAGTTTCATAAATTATCAGCGACGAATAGATAAAATAATACACAATTGGGAATTGAGGTGATTAACAAGAAGACCAGAGCTCAATTCCCAGTTGCTTCTCTTTAGGAGGGGGAGGGAGAAGACTCCCGATGCCGGTTTACTGAGTAACACACCAACCAGCATCCTTTAGACACGTAGCCCGGAACTGCTTCACACATTACTTCAGATCACCACATTCTACGAATCCTCGCTCCTCAGCATGGTGCGCAGAAGTGCTCCAAGGGACCAAGCGCCCAAGCTCCCCTCCACGGCCCATCTGTCACAGGTAAAGAATGTGTGATTGGCCGTCGTCATCCTTTCTCGGAGTAGGACAGGGATTATGGCGAATTCATTCTTCCCACTTTGGCAGGGTAGGCCCACTCCGAAGTTGCATGGCGTAGTACTCAGTGCCTGCTCCCGACCCACTGTCTAATATAGCTACTCCACAGTTCCTCTTGTAGGGATAAGATCCGAACTCGAGACTCTCTTCTTACCAACCTCCGCCTCCCGTCCACAAGGAGAGACGGTGTATTTCGTTAGACATGTAATCAGTGAAGTTAAGCAATGCAACCCCAGCCAGTACTAACATGGGTGGCCGCTTGTGAAAACTGGGAACTGCTAATACCCAAAAATCGTCACAACAGGGTAGTGTCTGTGCAGACTACGCATCAGAACTATGCAGTGAACGGGGCTCTAATGACCACTGTAGTTGAAGGGCCCTAAAAGCGCCAACAAATCAATCAATCCTGTCCACAATTCATTGGGGGGGAGCGGCTGTTATGGGACTGTTTAGGAAAAACAACAATCTATATCAATGTGCCCCAAATAAAATGGTGTAAATAAACAACACGTTCAAGTAATTTTCAAATCCCCTGAAATCAATTAATTATACATAACTTCAGCCACAAACCCTTTTCCCTATGTTCCTCTGCTTTTAGTCCTCCTGCACTGACAAAAAACGAAAAAAAACAGGTAGAGCACACATTAAGTAGGATATGAGAGCCAGGAAATACAACCTTGAGCGGAAATGCGGTGAAGAGGCGGAAGATGCTGAGGGAAGGGCGGGAAAAGAGACGGTCTCTTTTGTACTCTAAATACTTGTTGTCGCAATTTTATATATTCAATATGCACGCAGCTCTTAAAAAGTATAAAAATTGAAAGCAATCACTTTTTATTGGATATTTATGAGCATTTATATTGATTGAGGTGCGTGAGGGAAGAGTGAAGAAAAGGGGGTAAAAGCATACCCTTCCAAACTTACCCATACTGCATATAATATTGCAAGAAAAAGTGAGAAAATAAAAAAAAGAGTACACCAAACTAACAACTCTGCAGCTGTAGTATTTTAATTAGTATTCCAGTAAAGTCACCCCTAAAAATAGATCATGAAATATGTACACACATTATATATAAAATTCCTTCAAAAATTGATTGCTAAAATGTAAATAACGAATTTGCATGAAATGGCAACCCCGCATTCAAATATATTCATTAATGGAGTCGAAAGAGAGAGAGAGAGAGGAAAACGCAGCAGAAAGTATACTAAAAATGCCACCACAAACCACGTCCTACCCCTCCCCTCCCCTGCTCTCACATCCCGAGGAGGCGAAGGACGAGGACGAGAAAAATATTGCTTTCATCATTTAACACGATTGCAATAAGTTCTCATTAATCCTACTCTGTAATCATTATCGATTAAATCGCAAGCCAAATACTTGATTAACTACCAGACCCAATCCAACTCCCCCACCTCAATTTCCTATCCAATATCACAATGAGCACAACATTGCAATTCAAAATTTCCATAAAATAATATTCAATCTCTCTTTCAGGCAGTCAATAATTAAAAACAAAGTATAATTTTCATATAGACGCGCTTTTAAACCTGCCTCGGCGGAGCAGAGGTTGAGTGCTTCAATAATGCCTCAGAGGCTAAAGGTTCGATCTTCAACCGAGGTGGTTTGGCTTCTTTATCATACGAGAGAGAGAATATACAGAAGAGACACAAAGAGAAAGACAGACACACAGGGGGAGAGAGACGGGCACAGAGACAAAGACAGAGAGAGAGGGAGAGAGAGAGGGAGAGAGGGAGGGAGAGAGATGGAGGGAGAGGGAGAGAGGGAGAGGGAGAGAGGGCGAGAGAGAGGGAGGGAGGGAGAGGGAGAGAGGGCGAGAGAGAGGGAGGGAGGGAGAGAGACATACACAGAGAGAGAAAGAGCTGCCCCTTAGTGCACCTTTCATAGTATGTCATCATCAGTGCCGGATTTAGATATTGAGAGGCCCTAAACTATTTCAATTTTGAGGCCCTTTTCAAGCCCGTTTGAACCCCTTTTCTTAAGTTATGAAGCCCACTAAATGTTAAGGCCCTAGGCATCAGCCTAATTAGCCTATTGGTAAATCCGGCACTGGATGTCATCAATACACAGTAAAGAACCCGTTCTTCGTGCAAAATGTAGGTCAGCAAAATTTCCAGGTGTGGAAGCTCGCCTCATGACGTCGTTAGAAGAAAACTGCCCAAACCGACGACAAATAAGCATTAGACATTGAGGTATGATGCTAAGGGCGGGCGGGCGGCTTCATAAAAATACCGTCCAACAGAGAGACACAAGAATGGAGAGGGAGATAGACAGAAGGATGCATTTTTCGTTCGTTTGTCGGTATTTTAGAGCCCATCCTCTGCGTAGTTCTAATGCAGAGACTGCACGGACACTACACTAACGAGACGATTTTTGGTTATTAACAGTATCCAGTTTTCCCAAGCGGCCACCCATGTCAGTACTAACTGAGGTTGCGCTGCTTAACTTCAGTGATCAGATGAGCACTGGTGAGTCCAACGCAATAAGCCGCTCCCAGAAGGATGGAGAGAGAGA
>JAAFCE010001963.1:2860170-2873047 GCA_013389805.1 Trigoniulus corallinus | reverse complement strand
GAGAGAGGGGAAGGACGAGAGAGGGGAGGGGAGAGAGAGAGAGAAGGAGGGAAGGGGACAAGGATCCAAAACCACAACCCTTTCGGTCCAGGAGAGGGAGAGAGGACGAGAGAGAGGGAGAGAGGTAGAGAGAGCGAGGGAGAGAGAGAGAGAGAAAGGGAGAGAGAGGAGAGAGAGGGAAAGAGGACAGGGATTCAATACCACAACCCTTTCGGTTCAAGAGAGGGAGAGAGGACAGGGATCCAATACCACAATCCTTTGGGTCCAGGACAGGGAGAGAGAGAGGAAGAGAGAGGGGGAGGGAGAGACAGGGGAAAGAGGACAGGGATCCAATACCACAACCCTTTCGGTTCAGGTTTGGTTTGTTGGTGTTTAAGGTCCCATCAACTACATGGTCATTAGAGACCCCGTCCACTGTATAGTTCTAATGCATAGACTGCACAGACACTACACTAATGCGACGATTATTGGGTATTAGCAGTACCCAGCTTTCCCGAGCGACCACCCATGTCAGTACTAACTGGGCTTGCGTTGCTTAATTTCAGTGATCAGACGAGAACTGGTGTGTCCAACGCAACTCACCGCTCCCTTTCGGTTCAGGATAGGGAGAGAGAAGAAGGAAAAGAGGGGGAGAGAGGGGAGGGATCCAATACCACAACCCTTTCGGTTCAGGAGAGGGAGAGAGAAGAAGAGATGGGGGAGAGAGGGATCCAATACCACAACTCTTTCGGTCCAGGACAGGGAGAGAGAGGAAGAGAGAAGGGAGAGAGGGGGAGGGAGAGAGAGAGGGGAGGGATCCAATACCACAACCCTTTCGGCCCAACCATCAAGATCGGGAACAAAATTTTAAATTCTTCGGCAATGTATCGAGAATTGCTTTTACAAACTTTCTCATGCATGAGTGTATACAAAGGACATAATAGTAGTCACAATTTTTGAAAAATGTTATCGTCATTCATTCCGTGGAACTGAACATTTTCTAAGCTCAAATATGTATTAAAAGGTTGAGAGGCAGGCAGTTGACGGGCTGACGACTACGACGACGGTGAAGAATTTGTAAAGGATAAGATGCATAGACGTGGACATAATTTGGGGTTTTATCACTAATTACATATACACGAAGTTAATTCTAGGTTCAATGCTAGGCATATGTTGCAAGGCTAAAATTAAGGACAGATAATGTGGTCATTAGATATATTAAACTTAATAGTTGGGCAGCTGCCACAAACGAAAAGCCAACAAAACGGACACACATTGATTGACGACTACTACTACTACTAAATTAAATATACTGTAGTTTTACGCATACAATTGGATCACAACATTCATCGAGGACCGTCCTACTATCGATAAGGGACCACCTCCCTCCCTCCAGAAAAAAAAAGCATGTGCGTGGTGGTGTGCATGTGATGATTTAAAAGCAAGTGACCAGTGACATGAATTTGGAGCTCATCTCTGCTCCAAATTCATGTCACTGGTCAGTCAACCTCTCTGTTGGGTTGGTGTCACCTCTCTCCCCTTCCCCAAATACCAGGGAGGGAGAAAAGAGAGGGTATGGTAAGAAGAAATAAATCTCAACGGACAATTTGTGGTCCAATTATATTACCATTTCTAATACTAATTTTTTTTTTCATCCTAAAAACAGTACATTACCGTGTCCATCTTACAGGTAAGAGTTGAATTCGGCTAGAGAGGGAGGATCCCCCACGCAGTAATTGGTTTATCTCTCCCCACCCTAAAACTATTTACTAACGTTCGCTTTGTTTTGTTGGTGTTTAAGGGCCCTTCAACTACAAGGTGATTAGAGTCCCGTCCACTGCGTATGTTGTTGTTGTTGTTTCTTAGTGTTTTACGGCCCTTCAACTACAAAGGTCATTAGAGCCCCGTCCACAGCATAGTTCTTACGCAGAGAGTGCACAGACACTACACTAATGCGACGATTTTTCGGTATTAGCAGCACCTAGGTTTCCCAAGCGGCCATCCATGTCAGTACTAGCTGGGGTTGCGCTGCTTAACTTCAGTGATCAGACGAGAACTGGTGTGCCCAACGCAATTCGCCGCTCCCGTCCACTGCAAAGTTCTAGTGCAGGAACTGCACAGAGAAGGGGGTGGGTTGGAGTGAACTACGACCTCCTGCACATATAATAATTTGACCAATTTTTATGCTGATTCTCTACACGATGGCGAGACACTAAAACCAGGCAAAGCAACTCCGAACCCTTTTTCCTATTATGGCAGGATCGGGTGCCCATCTTGTCCCTCTGAATGGATACAAGGGTGATCTATTCGACGGTGTTTTTCCGCAGCGGCCTGCCGACCAAAGCTGCAAACTCTATGCTTATTGATTGTTGGTCTACTTTTCGTTGGGGTACTTCACCGACTCTGGGGGAGAGGGTGCGAGCTCCTACACCTGGAAATTTTGCCTCATCTGCCCGTTGCATAGTAGAGAGGGTTCTTTTACCTACAAATGCCAACGTACACACACGCGCCCTTGGTTTTAGTTCTCATCCGAAGAAAGGCGCACTCGGAGCTTCTCTCGCTCTCGACCCACCTCAATCCAGTTTAGAACCACTGATGCAGTAAATCGCTACCTATTGCGCCACCGAGGCAGGACAGCCTCGGTGTGTTTTTTGGACAGCAACACCACAAACTGCACGGGGCGTGTCAAAACAAGTGACCTTATCGACATTAAAAAAAAACACGTAACCTAATCTTAACCGATTCCTTACCTCTAGCTCGAAATAAACAAACACATTTCAGCCAGGATCGAACTTACGAACCATAAGGTCATGAAAGAAACACGCTAAATCCCGCGGCTAAGAAGAGCATTAGGCCCTACTCAATCTACCGTTACCAGATTAAGCGACACTCAATTTCAACGCCTACAACACTGAAAATCTGCCTGCCATACAGGTACACCACGACAGGTAAGTGGGTAAGTCGGACGGTCAGTTACACTTGAATGACTGGACATCTAATTAACAGTAGCACATTGTAAAACAAAAAAAAATATTTGGCACAACAGACTAACGGTCAATTCAGTACCAATGAAGCAGAGGAGATTGGTAACACACCATCATATTTTCACAGTTGGGAATGGAACTTAATCACCCCCAGTTATTCGGTCAGTTACGTTTAGATGATGGTTCCAAGAATACTACTGGACATTTCATTAGGACATAGGAAAAAAATGAAAGAGAGAGTAGAAAAGTCACGCTACAATGACCACGGTGATTGTCAAAATGACAGATTAAATACCCAACAAATCACCATTATTATAGTACTCCTAGACTTCACAAAATAAAGAAAAGATTTATAAAGGGGTAGAGGGGCGAGGTGGGTCCCATGTGAATCTCAGTTCCTGTCACAGTTAAGCACAATCCAATATCACAAAGCCATTAAAGAGGTAGTTTTGTCCCTCTTATGATTTCTTATAATAAAAAAAAATATATTAAAGTGAATTTTTACCCAAAAATTAAAGAAAGGGGGGGGGGGGTACTCCCCTTAATAAGAGAAAGAGGGAGTAGGAGAAGGAGGAGGAAGGAGAGAGAAGAAAAAAAAAACCCCTTTGCCAACCTTTCATTATTACACTAAGCAACACAATGGAAAGACATTTAACACATCATCATTATGAAGAAGAAGAGGAAAGGGTTCACACAGCAAAATTTAGTCAAGTCCCTTTTTTTTTCGGCAGGAGGGTTAAATATAGTAAATAAAAACCACATCGACAACGGAAAGCAATCAATGTGTGCGTGTGTTTGCTTTCGACACTTGTAAATGAAGTCATTAATCTTTGTAATCATCATCTACAGAGAAAGAGAGAGAAAGACAGAGGGGTGGCCCATGCTTGGTAGATGACAACACTGCAACCATGGTAGCAGCAGATTTCTTTAATAATTTATTGCTGCTAAACTACTTTCTTGGTCCAATTCTTCTTCGTCAATCACATCCACTGGTACAAAAGGCAGCCCGCCAACGAAATACCCCAAGAGGGTGCGTGTGCCTGTGACGGGCACAAGACCCCCCCCCCGCCGCAAAGAGGGAGTGGGTGACTGCAAAATATCCACTGAACTCAAAACTCGAGGGAACCACACATTTATCTCGTCTATAAACTGCTTCTATACGATAGCGTGTCGGGTGGACTGCGACCAAGTGGGAGTGGAGGGCCAGGGCTAAAACCCGCAGACCTGACCCTGCCACAGTCGGGATGAAGGTATCTTCTATATATACTAGTACCCCGCATTTCCCACCTGGGACAACGACAACAAAAACAACTACTTAACTCTTTGGGCCGCCTATAGACCGAGTCGGGTACTCATTTTGTCCTCTGTCAGACGATACTCTTACGCAGCCGGCTGCCAACTTAATGCTGCAACCTCTATGTTTATTTACCGTCGGTCTACTGTTCGTTGGGGCACCCCACCGCAACGGGGAGGAGGGCTAGTTATACACCTCAAAAGTTTGCCAATCTACACGCTCCACGTAGAAAAGATTCTTTTAAGTGAAAGTGACATTGCGTGCACCACACGAGGCTACGGCTATACTTCTCATCCGACAGAAGGTGTACTGCCGAGGTCCCCAGTACACCCCTGTGGGGACTTCTCGTCTTCACGAAAAAAAAAAAAGCCAAACCACTGTCCCACCGAGGCGGGTCAAATATTTAACAACGACGACGACGCATGCTAGAGGGGGTTACCTGCCCTAACAAATGCAGGTGGGTAGATGGGAGGGGGGGGGCACAAAATGCGTCTTACGTCATACCGGAAGTGAAGATCAGCGTTCCCGCGAGTGCGTGCAGAAGGTCTTTACGATGTCACCTGTCAATCGTCCTTTAGAGGTCCATTGCATCCTTGCAACTTAGGGCCCTTCAGAGTAAGTGGCCATCATAAATCTTTCATTCACATGTTACTCCAACAATCTGTGGATTCGAGTATTCTACCACTCCTGAAACCCCAGACAGGAATTCAAAGAGGAGTGGGGGGAGTGGCTATTTTGCGTTGGACACACCAGTTCTCGTGAGATCACTGAAGTTAATCAGCGCAAGCCCACGTTAGGGTTGGTAGGGAACGTTGGGTGCTGCAAATTTCCCCTCTCCTTCTTCCTCATCTCCCACGAGCAGCCTCTTAAGGGTTC
The DNA here is from genome assembly GCA_013389805.1 of Trigoniulus corallinus. Taxonomy (NCBI): domain Eukaryota; kingdom Metazoa; phylum Arthropoda; class Diplopoda; order Spirobolida; family Trigoniulidae; genus Trigoniulus; species Trigoniulus corallinus. The sequence continues at coordinate 2,867,914 of JAAFCE010001963.1, read as the reverse complement.
ATCCTGTTATGGCTGCATGGCTTAATCCCCAACTCATGAAATCAATCCAGCAATCCATGCATACTCATGAGTGACCCCTTGGGAACACTGGGTACTGCTAATACTCCAAAATCGTCGTAACAGCGTAGTGTCTGTGCCGATTCTGTATTAGAACTACGCAGTGGACGGGGCTCTAATGACCTTTGTAGTTGAAGGGCCCTAAAACACCAAAGCAATGAAAAGGGAAGAGGGATTGGACAAAACAAAAACACAATTGCATCAAAGATAAATTTCTCTCCCCCCCCCCTTCCCAAATACATCCAGCACCATCATCACAAGGCTCCCATTTTATATCCGGGGCCCGTCAAATGGGTGCTGAATTTCAACCCAATTAAATGACCCATTATCACTGTGGAGAGAGAATTTAATGGGGCACTCAACAACTGCGACCACTTCTAACAAAATCGATGTCTAATACAACATCTGTGCTTGTTGCCAACAACAGCGTTCAAAACTGTTATTAAGACAACCACTCATGCTGTTACTGACCAGACGACATGTTATTTAATATCATAACAAAATATGAAACAATTCAAAAAAAAAAAAGGGGGGGGGGGAAAGGGGAAGAATTGGAGGGGGGAACCAATGATACAGCGTGACCAGGTCACAGTCAGCTTTTCATAGCTTTCTCTTGTGCACAGTGGGGATTTCAACTTCTTAATCTTAGGTGCAAGATGGTCAATCCATAATTCCGTATACACCAGTGCCAGTATGTGCTTTCTATGAGAAGTCCACTTCTCGAGAGGTCATCTACTGAAAAATTCCATTAAGAACGGGCGTAGTCACACACGTCCATTATATTATACTGCCCAACGCTGCCGCCATCATCTTTTTAAAGTCCAGCAGTATTTTTACTGATAACCTTTTAACACCTCATAATGCCAGCCAGTACTCTATATAACTCATGTATCCATGGCTGCTAAAAGGATGGATATACATGTATCCAATAACACAACCACAGATCCCTCTACACAACGCGCATTTGCGCAGTCTGGATCCATTTCTGCGCAAGACTCCCAACTCAAAACTTAATAAATATTTGAAAAACTGGATAACGGCCAGTGCTTTAATCCTACTCCAAGCTTAAATTGCACTAATTAATTCATGAGTCCCGTACAAGCGGGCTGACCAAAATAAGATGAAACTACATCTCCCTAGTCGGGAGGTGAGCAGGGAGAGGAGAGAAATATTTTATGAGTGACCCTTTCCACCATGCCTGAAACAGTTTCCAGTTAGCGCGGCTGAATCCAATATCATGTACTATACACAATCTAATCAACTCAAAGCACAATTAGGGAACTACTATAGGGAACCATCATTATCATCATTAACCGTCTCCCAGTCTAGTGCAGAGTTGGATACCCATTCCCGTCCCATTGGGATGCAGGAACTATATGTTGGACGGTGTATATATATATTACGCAGCCGGCTGCCAACCTAATGCTTCAATCCGTTTTTTATCGTCAGCCTATTTTTTCTACTTCTTCCAGGAGAGGGAAGAGGAGCTCGTTAGGTCTAACATGGGAATGCAGGTGGCTGGAAGCACCCGGAGCAGGGGAATACTAAAGCACATGTGAGGGCAGGTTGTCCGTGAGCATATGGTAGTGTGTAAGGGTGGACAGGGACTTGGTGAGAGAGGCGAGAGTGGAGGGCCAGAACCCGCACACCCAACCCTGCCACAGCCGGGATAAGGGTTTGATGGTAACGATGAGCCACTACTACTTCTACACGAAGCAAAACTCCTAACCCTTTCCCCGCCGATGGCAGGGTCGGGTACCTACCTTGTCCCTGTCATTGGACGCACGGGTAAAATACAGTATTATTGGACAGTGTTTTTCCGCAACCACTATGCTTAATTATGGTCGATCTACTGCTGGCTGGGGCACTCCACCGAGCTCCTACACTTGAGAATTTGGCCATTGTAAATGCCATCGTACACCACACTGGGACCTCGGTTTTACTTCTCATTCGAAAGAAAACGCAATCGAGGCCCTTCTCTCTCTCTCTCTCGTCCAAAAGAAGCCAACCCACCTAGGTCCAGTATCGAACCTAGAACCACTGCAACTGTTGTTGTTGTTTGTTGGTGTTTTAGGGCCCTTCAATTACAAAGGTCATTAGAGCCCCGTCCACAGCATAGTTCTGATGCAGAGACTGCACAGACACTACACTAACTCGACGATTTTTGGGTATTAGCAGTACCCAGTTTTCTCAAGCGGCCACCCATGTCAGTACTAGTTGGGGTTGCGCTGCTTAACTTCAGTGATCAGACGAGAACTGATGTGTCCAACGCAATGTGCCGCTCCCAAACCACTGCCACAGTTACTAAGCACTCTACCTAGTGCGCCGCCGAGGTGGACCCACTAAACACTACCAATTTTACGAATTCAACAATATTGCTTGAAGCATTTCATCCTCCCCCATTTTTGGTTCCCACCTGGTGCCATATCCCATTTCCAAATAGCCGTCGACTACATTAAGAAAAGGTGTGACAAAGAGACTACTTGCCACTTTCATTTTTTTTTGTCCTCCTTCACGTCTCTAGGAACATTGATCAGTAACTGGACGTACTGCTGTGTGCTGTCCAGACCAGTTTACAAATCTATACCGGAAATAAGTAATTTGTGCGTGCTGAGAAAATGAGACTAAAGATTTCAACCTAAAATATATATTTTTATATCTATAGAAAACAAAATCTTCACCAGAAATACAATAGCAGGACGAAAATAATGCCCGAAAAAAAACAACAACAACAGCAGCACATAGTATATGTGTGTGTCTGTCAGTGAGTTTTCTTCATTACGAGGCTAACAAATAACTTTCATTGATTTTATGTCTCCTTCTTTTACTTTTGTTTGTTACACAATACTCAAGCACAAGCGCAAATCCCCCCCCCCCCCCCCCCCCCCCCCCCGGCCCCCCCCCCCTTCCTATCTAAGAAAAATCCCTCTACAATTTCATGTAGCCAACTCATTTGTTATGACGTTTCATTTCTGATTGAACTGTCAAAAATTCAATACCCCCAACATGATAAATAAAAAAAAGCTGATACTGTCCTACCATAAAACTTAATACTCCTTCGTTGGACACACCAGTTCTCGTCTGATCACTGAAGTTAAGCAACACAAACCCCAGTTAGTACTGACAGGAGTGACCGCTTGCGAAAACTGGGTACTACTAATACCCAAAAAAAAATCGTCGCATTAGTGCAGTGTCTGTGCAGTCTCGGCACTGACACGTCAACTATGCAGTGAATGGGGCTCTAATGACCTTGTAGTTGAAGAGCCCAAAAACACCAACGAACCAACAAATTTAAAACTGTAGTAAACCCCATGCAGTGGTCAGCCCATTCAAAGTGAATTTGGAGCAAAGGAAGAGTCAACTACACCACTGTTTACAAGCCCCGCAGGGGTGGCCAAACTGTCACCGTTCGTTGGTGTTTTAAGGCCCTTCAACTAGAATGGTCAGTAGAGTCCCGTCGTCCACTGCGTAGTTCTACTGCAGAATCTACACAGACACTACGCTGTTACGACGATTTTTGAGTTAGGGGCAGTATCCAGTGTTCCCAAGTGGTCACCCACGCTATGTACTTACTAGCTGGCGTTGCCCTGCTTAACTTCAGTGATCAGATGGGAAATGGTGTGTCCAACGCAATACTGCCGCTCCCGATCATTTCCAGTTCAATCAAGGCCCGGTTCGTGAGTTTCAGGCGTCCTAGGCAGGCGGGTTCATCGCCGCCGCTCCATTAAATTTTATGCAGTTCTAAATTGTCCTCACGCTCTTGGCTCTGCAGCAGGGCGCCTCGAGAAAGCCAACATTTAGAAAAAGGTCCCACCAATCAGAGAAGTTTGGGAATCCCAGAATTACGGCATGGTAGGGAAAGTACATATGAAATCTGCCGCCTAGCTTTGTATGTCACATGAGCCGCCTGTGGTCCAAGCCGCTGCACCCAACAACATTAATTACATAAATAAAGAGTAAGCACCCTCGTCACTCAAAAACTATTTTATTCCTGATATTTCAGGAATGCATATTTCATCTTGGCACTCTCAATTTAAGAGAATACGTCTTAAATGCGCATCAGTGTCTTTATGACACTCATAAGCGCCGCTAAATCGCAATGTCCTCATCCAACAATTTCGGAACCAACATTCTACATCTGTCGGATGACCACTACTACTACAGGGCCAAATCCAATAAAAATGCGACGTTCATTACATCTGTAGCATGCATGTAACATCTATACGAGACGACAAACTGGGTGAACCGTAAGGAAGGGTAGTGAGAGGAGGGCTCTATTTCTATCTACATCGGGGCGAGGGAGGAGGGGTAATTTAAAAATTGCTACATGTGTCCCCCCCTTTGCTCTTGCGATTGTCACATTAAATAAATGTACAATTCCTCAAATGCCTAATTCCTCCTCGACGAAGTCACGTAGATATATTCATTTTATATTGCGCCAAGTTCAACCCAAACATAAACCGCACATCAATAGCAGCAGGCAGTTCCATGCCCACCAGGAATGAAGAAGCATCTGTTTCACATGCCATTAGATGGCGCTATCATTCCGCTTGCAAACTCTGACTGACCGGTTGCAGGCCGCCGCCGTCGCCTCGGCAAATGCACTCAAAGTTCACATTACAACCCAGATAGTATCACGTCATGTCCCTCCCCTTCCCCGGGCTACAACGCAAAGCAACTCCTAGCCCCATCCCCACCTACGGCAGGGTCGGGTACCCATCTTGTTCCTCTGAATGGACACAAGGGTGATCTATTGTACGGTGTTTCTCCGTACCCGGCTGCCGACCAAAGCTACAGCTCCTTATGCTTATTATAATCGTCGGTTTGCTGTTCGTCGGGGCACTCCACCGAGGCCAAGCGGCGAGCTCCTACACCTTGAAATTTCGCCTCATCTACCTGTTGCGTAGTAGAGAGGGTTCTTCTACGTGCAAATGCCACCGTACACCACAAGGGGACCACGGTTGTACTTCTCATCCGAAGGAAGGGGCATTCGGGGGCCTCTCTCCTTCTCTCGCCCGAAAGAAGCCAACCCACCTCGATCCAGTATCGAACCTGGAACAACTGGCTCAGTAAATCGATCCTGAAATATCCCCCAGCGTGCGAGATTCAAATTTAATTTTCAATACCAGTAATTCTATTGCTCTTTGTGGCGCCCTCCACGTTAGGGTGTTGGTCAGGTACACCATTTGAACTGGTAAGTGTTAAACAGAAGAACGAATTTAATTCACGGGTGTCAAAACGGCGGCCCGCGCAATCAATGCCATGTAGCATACATATACAGCATGTCGCCGAGAGGTGTAAAGCGAGGGGGACAGTAGCCCCCGGGCGCTATTGCAAGGGGGCGCATTGTATGGTCCTCAGGACAAAAAACGCATATGCCACCAATGTGGCCCTCGGAGTACCCTCGGTTTGACATGCCTGCTCTAATTGACCTTCTCGCATATATTTTGAACTCGCTCTTCTGGCTAGCACCACAGTAACGTGTTCGAGTCCACATAAAATCCAGTTTTTCAGGGAGCACTTCCTTAATGACGTTGACCTCCTCAGCCCTCGCATTGTTTTAAAAATTTCACCAATTTTTCATAGTTTTATAAACAACTAAAAAGCAAAAATAAAAAAAAGACTTTCATTAATATAGTAATGTGTAATTACAGTCTGAGTAGGAGGAGAAGGAAGGCGAAATTATTATTTAGCAAGTGTCCCAGACAGGGAAGGAATGACAGTCGAGACAAAATATTTTTTTTTTAAAAATGAATTAATAAATTACACATCCTAACCACGACTGTAGACAAAAATCCTTAAAATTGTAATAATTTCCAGCAGCTTACTGTCATCCAAAATATTACGTCTACCAATAATAATTGCTAATGTGAAGAGAAAGGTACGTAAACCACATAGACAATGAACCCTACCAAAAAACTTTTTTTTTAAAATAGATTCCAATAACAAATCCTGGGTGGCAGAGAGTGGGGAAGTTTATATATTAAAAAAGACACTTCGAGGAAAAATATCGGAGGTGAGGTCAAAGACAAGACAAGCAGTTCGACTCTTCCCGTCCCAGGTAGTGTCCCATCCATTGAATATTTACATAAGGTAAACGGAGGAGATGGAAGAAGGCGAGAGGAAAAGGGATACGGAGGGACGGAGAGAGTGATGGAAGGAGGGAGAGGGAGCAGGAGGGAGAGGGAGCAGGAGGGAGAGGGAGCTGGAGGGAGAGGGAGCTGGAGGGAGAGGGAGTTGGAGGGAGAGGGAGCTGGAGGGAGAGGGAGCTGGAGGGAGAGGGAGCTGGAGAGGGAGCTGGAGGGAGAGGGAGCTAGAGATGGAGAAAGGGAGAGAGGTGGAGGGAAGGGGAAAAATGGAGGGAAGGATAGGGATGGAGGGAGAGCGAGAGATGGAGGGAGGGAGAGATGGAAGGAGGGAGAGATGGGGGAAGGAGAGAGATGGAGGGAAGGAGAGATGGAGGAAAAGGGAACGAGAGATGGAGGGAGATAGAGCTAGAGATGGAGAAAGGAAGAGCGGTGGAGGGAAGGAGAGAGATGGAGGGAGAGCGCGAGATGGTGGGTGGGGGTGAGATGGAGGGAAGGAGAGGAATGGAAGGAGAGAGAAGGAGGGAGGGAGAGAGACAGAGAAATAAAACTACACCTAACAACCAGACACATATCTTAGTCAAGCGACACAAGTTTGCTTTCAAAATTAATTGTAATCCCGAGAGATGAAGAAGACTCCACCCTATTTTTTTTTCCACATGACAATTAGAAATTAAAGAGGCGGCAAGTTGCACCATAGCACCACACTCTCTTTTAAGCAAAACCCAGGGTAATGATGAGGATGATGATGACGGTGAGGACACACAACAGGATATAGTTAGTAAGAGAGGAGAGGAGAAGTGGGGGGAGGAAGAAAAAAAAAGATAAAAGAGAGAAAAGGTGGGGAGAGAGAGACAGAATGAAGGAAACATCAAATAAATCAACTAGCAAATTAGTTTCGACAAATAATCCATGAAATTATCCTAGCGTTAATTTTATCGCAAATGAGGGTTCCCGGGTGAGCCAGTCCAACGTTCTCTCTCTCTCTCTCTCTCTTTCACACACACCTAATCTCTCAACGGTGAAAACGCACACATCTTCACTCTGCATGCGAATTTCATTTAAAAATTAATGAATAACTACTAACTAGCACACCTTATGTACACCAAAGACAACCAACAACCTCGACAAAAACATAACAGTCACGTATTTTTCGTCTAAATTTCTACCTAGAGTCCAATTTTGGCTTCTTTCTCTATTCACCCCATCATCATCATCATCGTTCTTAACCCCTTTTCCCATACCTATGGTAGAGCAGAGAATGTGAGAGGGGACGGGAGGGACGGGTTTGTTTCGTTGGTGTTTTAGGGCCCTTCAACTACAACGGTCATGCAGAGATTATACAGACAACATGCTGCTATGACAATGCTTTGCGTATTAGTAGTGCCCAATGTTCCCAAGCTGCCACCCACGCTAGTACTAGCTGAGGTTACGTTGTTCAGTAATCAGATGGGGAGAGACGGGGGGTCAGATACTGAAAAGGTAGGTAAGGCAGGTCCCCGACAGGGATCAAACTATGAACTCACGAGTCAAGCACATTAAAAAAAACTGACAGCATTAAGCTTTTTCACCGACTGTTGTAATTAGGGTACGAGGGAAAT
>JAAFCE010001963.1:2807309-2825713 GCA_013389805.1 Trigoniulus corallinus | reverse complement strand
TTTTTTTTTTAAAGAAATAAAATAAAATTCAAAATAACAAAACCACAACATAACAATAACAACATTTTAAAAGCAAATCAACCTCATCTCGTAGAGTATGGAGTTTTATAAATCGTAATACCGTATCACCTTGTAGAAAATACTTTTTTTATATTTACCTTTTCACACACACATTTCTTATCCTTAACCTTTTCTCTTTGTAAAGTTAAAAGAAAATCTTTAAAAATATACTAAATATATTTATTTTCTCTCTCGGCTTATTTTTCTTATTCCGACAAAAAAGGAAGAGAGAGAGATTGCAGCAGTCATCTTCTTTAAAACTTTTTTTTTTATTCACAAAATAAAAACATGTGCAAAATTTCCACCACCTATTCTTTTTTTTTTTGAAGCAATTCTTAGTGTGGACCACTTCCTGTCTCCTGCGAGCGACTATGTATACACAAAACCTTAGAAAATGGCATTTATTTATGAATATTAAAAATTCAAAAGAGAACCGCGACCCCAAATGATGAAAATTATGAAGCAACCACCATTTCTACCTCTCTCTCTCTCTAATGCAATTGATAAAAAAAAATTTTTTTTCCCCTCCTGTGAATTACATTTGTACTTTGATAAATGCGCATTAAATCCGCTATTGAAAGCTTTTGTGCTAAACTTTCTATCCATAAATGCTACTAGAGTACAAGTGCGCACAAGACAAGAGCCCATCAACGACATTCACCTCGTCTTTTTTCCAGCAATTCCAAAGAAAAATAAAAACCCTTTAAATCGAAATGATTAAATTCAAATACCACTGCCGACATCAACATTATTTAAACCAATACTAACGATCTTGAACTAAACTGGACAACGCCATTAAAATTAAAGAACGCAAGTGATTGACGTCGAGGTTCGTTTTGGTTTTCGATTCTTCACAATCACACTCATTTATCCAGGTGCGGACAGGTGACGATGTGCCCCCACAAACTGGACAACGCATTTAGATCCTATTTCACAGAAAATACCCTTGAGAGAGAGCTACCTTCCTTTCCTTTATCAAGAGATAGAGAGAAGAGAAAGGAGAGAAGGAAGAGGAATGAGACACACGAGAGAGGAAGGAGAGTGGAGTGGGAGGGGAGAGTTAGAAGAGATATGAGGCATGGGAGAGGCGAGAGGGATGAAAGACACAGACGAGAGGAATGGGAAAGACACGAGAGAGAAGGAGAGAGATGAGAGGGATGGGAGAGACAGACGAGAGGAATGGGAAAGAGGCGAGAGAGAAGGAGAGACGAGAGAAAAGGAGAGAGACGAGAGGGAAAGAGATGAGAGGGATGGGAGAGACAGACGAGAGGAATGGGAAAGAGACGACAGGGAAGGAGAGAGACGAGAGGGAAAGACAGACAAGAAGGATGGAGAGAGAAGAGAGTGACGGAGAGAGAAGAGAGTGAAGGAGAGAGACGGGAGGGAAGGAGAGAGACGAGAGGGATGAGAGAGACAGACAAGAGGGATGGGAGAGAGAAGAGAGTGAAGGAGAGTGAAGGAGAGAGAAGAGAGTGAAGGAGAGAGAAGAGAGTGAAGGAGAGAGACGGGAGGGAAGGAGAGAGCCGAGAGGGATGAGAGACAGACAAGAGGGATGGGAGACAAACGAGAGGGAAAGACAAAGACAAAAGGGATGGAGAGAGATGAGTGAGAGTAAATCGAGGAGAAAGGGAGGAGAGAAGGGAGAGAGGGTAGGGAAGAGCGCGGAGAAAAAGAGGAGAGAGAGAAAGGGCTGAGAGGGAAGTTATTTCCCAAATTATTTCCTAAGCTAATAATCACTCAATTCTAGAGATCCTGAATAATGCTCAACTTTGAGAGGAAGGTTGGGAGGAGTGGTCAGCACGTGGTCAACGACGGAGAACTCCTACACCCGAAATCTTGCCGATTGGTATGGTGGTGTCTTAGGGCCCTTCAACTACAAGGTCATTAGAGCCCCGTCCACTGCCTAGTTCTAATGCAGAGAGACTGCGCAGGCACAACACTAATGCGACGATTAGTGGGTTATCAGTAGTATCCAGGTTTCCCAAGCGGGCACCCACGTCAGTACTAACTACGGTTTCATTGCTTAACTTCAGTGATCGGACGAGAACTGGTGTGTCCAACGAAATCTTGCCAACTTCATAGTACAACTGACTCAGTATACTGTGCTTAGAAATGGGGTAGGGGTGCGGTTCTGTTAAGCACAATGGTGATATACTTACACATCACTCTATCGTCTGCCTTAATTTTCTTCCTAAACTCAACCAACTGAGCACTGATGGGGTAGATGATAGGGGTCGGTTCGGAGGTAGGAGCGATTTCTTTCACGGTGAGCATTTGTCAGAATCACCAGTAAGAATACATTTCACTATGGTTACGTTACATGCAATATGATGACAAAACATGAGGAACCTTACTCCGAGGGCCACTAATTCTTAGAAACTCTTATTGATCTACCACCACTACTACTTTTTAGCCATTAGAAGAAATATAATATCGAAATAATGATTTTACTTAGAAAATGGGTCTTAGTTGACGTACAAAAAACATTTATTTTTTTCCACGTTTTTCAAAAAAAAAAAAAAAATTGCCCTGAAATGGTTAGTTCACATTCAGAGAAATGTTTGTTGAAACGAACGGAAATCGATCATATCAAATTGAGATTTTTCTTCTCGATTGTATTCGTGTTTGATTTCAAACTTGACATATAAAAAAACTCCTATCTGAGCTTAGTATGAATGCAAGGCCCAGGGTGAACTGATGCCCTCCTACACACACACACATATCACTATTAAAAACGACTTCTTAGTTGCGAGTTAGAAAGAAGAAGTCGGATTAGACTTTGACATAAGCAGCTTAGCGCAAAGGAGACACCTGACCAAACTAAGAAATACAGTACGCATATTTTTAACCTTATTATTATTTTATCTTGACAAAAACGGACGAAATACAGGTAGATACAACTCAGTTATTGAGTCACTCTGTCAGCCATCAAACAATACCCCAATTTCAAACATCTTATTAGGGAATAATATCATAGCTTTCAAGGCTGATACATTTCTTGCTAAGAAAGCAGTCAATCATATGACACACACAATAACAAACAAAACCCCCTTTGTTACTTTTCACTATTATAAAATATTGACATAACCAACCCAGGCCTCATTAAAACAGGGACACACCTCAGCCAAAAAATTTGCCATAGTGAGCATAATTGTGTTTGGTTTCGGTTTATTTATTTAATGGTCTGTCAGTTCTGACAACAATTCACCGACGTCAAAGCTGGAGACAGGGACGAGCCTCTAAACCATAGAATTCTGGCGAATCTGTATATATTCTTGTCAAGGGCTCTTTTATGTAGGACCTACAAGCAGGTCATATCGCTCACAAAGGAACCAAGCTTCTACATCCCTTCCTGATACATAAGACGAAAAGAGTCTCTTTTTCTTCCTCTTTACCATCGACCAAAATGAAACCACTCGCCTCAGGTCAGAGTAGAACCTGCGACCTTGAGCGCAAGAGTCAAGTAATTGAGCTTACAAGTCGGACTACCTTTGTGACCAGAAAGGATCAACGCTCCAACAGAACCGGATTTCCGTACAGGCCAAGTAAGTTTCGGCCTCCTCGGAGCACCCAAAAAAACACTATTTAACTCAACATTGGTCCTGAAATCTAGACATATATTCTTTATCTTTTTTTCACAAATTTACGGCGCTTTTATAACCATTTTCCCGCCTATGGTACGGTTTGGTAGTCACCTTGTCCCTCTATTGGATAGTGCTTTTCCACAGCCGGCTGTCGACCAAAGCTGCAATCGTCGGTCTACTGTCCGTTGGGGTGGGGAACTCCACCGACCTCCTACACCTGGGAACTTTGCCTCACCTACCCGTTGCATAGTAGAGAGGGTTCTTTTACTTGCAAATGGCATCCTACATCACACGAGACTTCGATTTTGTTTCTCATCTTCTTATCTGAAGGGAGGCACACTCGGAACCTCTCTCTATGTCTCTCGCCCGAAAGAAGCTAATCCTCTTCGACCTAGTATCGACCCTAGAACCACTGGAGCTGCAAGTCGAACACGCTACCTCGTTGCTTCTCCTTCGCTATAACCAATTTAAAATACCTAGGCCGAAACTTTCTGGTAATAAACTCTTTTTTTAATGCGATTCCTATTGTGATATTTTAGCAAGCAGAAACAGCCCTCAAGAAAGGAGTAAGCAAACTAGTTGCATCGTGTATACACTACCAACAAACAATAATACATTGTGTCAAATGATAAACGACTGTTTAACATCTTCATGCTCCTTCCCCAGGCTGTATTTCAACCCGTTCCTTCCCACCTTCAGTTGCTGCGCAAAAATGATACTGAGGTGGAACAATAAGGTTTACAAAAAAAAAACAAAACAAAATCTCGTAAACTACCTTTCTCTCTCTCACTCTTTCTCAGTCACATCCCCTGAGTGATGTATCGATACAAAAATCATTCAAATAGGTGTTGGAGAGTTATACCTATTGAATTTCAACTCAACGTAGTAGTTGACAAGTCAGTGAGTTAAATTGGGTTTTAATGCACGCATTAGTCGTCAATTATTGAATAAAAAAACACACACATACACTTTAAGAGTCTCACTCTCTTTCTCTGTTGGCAGTTTAGAGGCTTGGTTGCGAAAGAGAGAGAGAGAGATATGTATATATATACTCACACAGAATACAGATAAACACTATATATTGCTATTTATAACTGTAAAGATGTTTACTGGCAAGAAAATTTGTTGTTGTTATCGTCTAGAAAAGAAAATGAGAAAATGCAGTGTTTATGAAGCATATAACTGCATTTGCCTGTCGTTTACAATGCTCTACATGCCTATTTTATAGGTTAGGGTAAAAGTATCGAAGAGCAGTGTGTGTGGCAAAGCAGTCAGCAGCAGTCTACTCTATGTGTACATGTGCACTCGCATTCAAACACACACAGAATGAGAGAGAGAGAGAGATACACTCAGTGCACTATATTTCACATTTAATCATTAATAGTTGAATCATTCGGATAAACTGCTCCTACAAGTTCCTTTTTCTATATATCTATGAATTGGTACGAACAGATGTTCGGTAGATAAAAACATTCACAAATTTTCTTCAGACTTGGTAAACTGTTCACCAAGGAATTTAAGCGCGTCAGCTGCAAAGAATTAGTATAAACTTTATATTAAGCCTTACCATGTCAGGAAATGAACCATTGTCAAAAGTTTCGGATGAAAGAGAGAGAGTGGAGAGGGGGGGGGGCTATCACTCTCCACATCCCAACAATTCTATAGCCCTTTCATGCATGATGCTCCTCACAAAACATACTATGGCTGACTACTAGGCCTAATACAGGTCTTATATATTCGGGGTACATTCCACATTTGTAAGATTTCAACTTTAAATAGATATTATTATTATGTCTGAAAGTTCTATCGTAAATCTATCGGATACATACTGTATTATGTTTCACACACTGCAAGTGAATCGGGCGTCATTTCAACAAATTTGTTCACTGAAGCATCCACAATTTGCTTCATAGACTGTACTAGACGTTCGAAATGTAAACGACTGCTAAAGAAATGTGAAAAAGAACGACACAATGGCGGCCAAAAAAAGAACACGCAAGACGCTTTCCCTCCACGCGCACGTGCTCACGTGCCGTATTCTATTCTTATTTTTTTTAAATAAATCGAATACCTGTTCGAAAGGAACAATCCAGTAGTTGCAAGTTTCATATTTTCAAATCGACAAGATATTTTTTAATCCAATTCTCCAATATAACAAAGTAACTACTAATCCTTTTCCCGCCTATGGCAGGGTCGGGTACCCATATTGTCCATCTGAATGGGCACAAGCACGATATGTTGGACAGTGCTTTCCCACAGCTGGTTGACGACCACAGCTGCAACTCTTATGCTTATCTATCGTCGGTCAACCTTCTGTTGGTTGGAAGAACTCCACCCAGGGAGGGAGCATTTCAAAAAAGTGCGTCCCAAATATTTTTAAATATTCAGAATCTCTTAGTCCTCTACTACCCCTTAGACAATGTCCCATCTTCAGTGGTTTAGCCAACTGCAGTTGCACTGGCAGTATAGAAATGGGAACAGCAATGCAATAATGCCTCATTAGTTGCGAAGTTGAATCACGGCATTGTGGCACTGTTGCATTCCTTCCCCTCTGGTTCCGCCCCTGACTCCACCGAGCTCTCGGCCCCTAATGACCATTGCAGTTGAAGGGCCCTACAGCAGTAACAAACAACAACCGAGCAGCTCCTACACCTAGGAATTTTGTCTCACCTACCCGTTGCATAGTACAGAAGGCTCTTTTACGTCCAACTGCCATCGTACACCACGCGGGACCTAGGTTTTACGTCTCATCCGAAAGAAGGCGGCTGTCTCTCCAGGCTGTCCCACCTTGGTCCAGTATCGAACTTAGAACTACTGACGCAGTTACCGAGGGGCTATCCAATGCGCCATTCTCTCATATATCGAATAATAATAATAATAAAAAAAAGACTCAGGTTCAAAATGTAATCACATTTTAACTCAATAATAAGTTTTACAACCTGGAGGGCGGGGGGAAATCAAATTTTTTGGATAAACAAACATGGCATCGCGTCAACCCCGAAGGAATTGAGGTAGAGAGACATTATTATTTCGTGTTGTTGATGAGGTAAAAATATTTATAAGGAAGAAAATTTCATATTGTTTAGGATTTGGTCAGGTGGACATTGGTGGACTGTTAGACATTGGTGATGGCCAATTCGGGTAGGGGGAGACCGAAGCGGACGTGGGAGCAGGCTGTCCGTATGGATATCATAGTGTGTGTGTATGGGGGGGGGGGTCGGACAGAAACCTGGTGGAAGATAGGCGGGAGTGGAGGGCTAGAACCCGCAGACGCGATCCTGCCACAGGCGGGATAAGGGTATGATGATTAGTAGCGATGACAATTGTGGGCATAGCAACCATTTGGTTCAGGTTTGTTTGCTTGTTTTGTTGGTGTCTTAGGGCCCTTCAACTGGATTAGTTTATGGGTTAGGGGAGGATGAACCCTTATAAGGCTGCTCACAGGAGATGAGGAGGTAGATGAAGAGGACGAAGGAGAGGATAAATTTGCAGCACCCAACGTTCTTTACCAACCACCCATGTTCGTATTGACGTGGGCTTGCACTGTTTAACTTCAGTGATCTCACGGGAACTGGTGTGTCCAATGCAACTTGGCTGCACACCTGCAAGGTCATTAGAGCCCTGCGTAGTTGTGATGCAGAGACTGCACAGACACTACACTACAATAATGCGACAAGTTTTGGGTTCTAGCGGGACCCTGTTCGATTTTTTCTTTCTTTCGTTGGTGTTTTTTGGCCCTTCAACTACAAAGGTCATTAGAGCCCCGACCCTGTTCGCAATAAGCCGCTCCCTCCAACCAACAGTAGGTGGACGATTAATACGCATAGAGGTTGCAGCTTTGGTCGGAAACCGGCTGTGGAAGAACACTGTCCAATATATCGCCCTTGTGTCCATTGAGAAAGACAAGATGGGTACCCGACCCTGCCAAAGGCGGGAAAACGGGTTAGGAGTTGCTATAAAATATAACTTAACAGCAAATTATATTAAAAAAAATACTGTAAAAACATTAAAAGTAAGCTGGGGTTTACCAAACCTTGCGCCCGGGAGCAATCGAACAGCCCATTTGAAGAGATATTCAACGACCTTGAAAAACATTTCTTATTCCTCCTAAGAAAATTAAATCCGATTTCTTACCTGCAAGAGAAAAACAAATCAAAATATGAACAACACATCGACTAAATCACAACATAACACAAGGACTGAAAACTCAAGCGTCCGTCCAGGAGAATTCCGATTCCGGACGATATAGTCACGCCCTGAGGTGCAAGGTACCAGTTCAGAAACACCTCTAAATAAAATTGGTAACGGCATTGTTCACAGTCACTCTTCATATTAAATCCGGTGCAAACAAACAACCCAGGGGTGGACAACCTTTTCAGCAGGCGGGCCAAATTTAAGAGATAATATTTCCTGCCGGGCCCTGGCCCTTGAACTACAAGATCATTAGAGCCCCGTCCACTGCGTAGTTATAATGCAGGAACTGCACAGACACTACGCTAGTTTCACCACGTTAGTACTAGCTGGGATTGCATTGCTTAGCTTCAGTGTGTATACGCAATACAGCCGCTCCCTTTCATTCCAAAAGGTAACTAAACACAGGACCACAGTCTCCCTACACTGGTTCTTAAGTGTGTTGTGCACTAACTTCTTCTCTTAAATGAGTCCTTTCTGGGTTTTACTGGAGGCACAACGGGAACTAGCGCCTTTATAGATTCGGAGAGTGAAACCATTACGGTATAGGTCTCCATAGCTGAAGATTTGAACTCCAAATGACCTGTATGGCAGACAAACGCTCAACCCAATATGCCCACAGCAGGAAGCAAGAAAGCTGCCTTATAAAAAGGACTGAAGTACTTACATGGGTGGCCGCTTGGAGAAAACTTGGTACCGCTAATACCCCGAATCCCCCCACGTTAGTACCAACACAGGTGGTTGGTAGGGAACGTTGGGTGCTGCAAATTTCCCCCTCTCCTACACCTAACTCCTCCTCACCCGCCAGCCGCCTCCAAAGGGTTCGGCCTGTTATGGCTACTTGGCTTACTCCCCAACCCGTTAGTGTAACATAACATAACAAACCAACCAGCCACAGACAGCCCCCGTCCAATATTCCTGTGGGTTCCAGACGCCTGGTTGAGGCCACCCCCAGTCGGAGCAGTCTGTACAAGAGAGGAGCGTTAGAATCTACAGACCCGACCCTATCACAGGCAGGCTAAGGGTATCATGGTGATTAATCTCAACTACAGAACCAGGTAGATAACAGTCTACTATCTGGATGGGAGTGGCAAATTGCGTTGGACACACCAGTTCTCGTCTGATCGGTGAAGTTAAGTAGCGCAACCCCAGCTAGTACTGACATGGGTGGCCGCTTGGGAAACCTGGATACTGCTGATAACCCACTAATCATCGCATTAGTGTAGTGTCTGGGCAGTCTCTACATAAGAACTATGCTGTGGACGGGGCTGTAATGACCTTGTAGTTGACGGGCCCTAAAGCACCAACAAACAAAAACAAAAAATGGATCTGGATTAATTTCATGGGTTGGGGAGTAAGCCAAGCAGCCATAGCAGGACAAACCCTTAGGAGGCTGGTCGCGGGAGACGAGGAGGTAGGGGCGAGAGGGAAAATTTGCAGCACCCAACGTTCCCTACCAACCACCCATGTTCGTACTAACGTAGGCTTGCGCTGCTTAACTTCAGTGATCTCACGAGAACTGGTGTGTCCAACGCAACTTGGCTGCATCAGTTGTACTATAAAAATTTAAATTTATGAGCAAACTTTAACTGTAAAATATTTTTTTTAAATTTAAAATTCCTGAATATGTCTGCCTATGGCATCTAATGCAAATGCCTAAAGTTAAAAGCTCCTTCAAGGAGTACAAATTAAATAGAAAGAAGATAAGGACCTTCTTATGTGTGATCACTCTTGCAACTCATTACATAGAGTTCAATGTTTGCACTTTGCCGAAATCAATACTGGATGGTGTAACTGACAGACAGCCCTCCCCTTAGTCCCCGACTACTAGGCATTAATTAGGGAGGGGAGGACCCCCCCTCTACTTTACATTAAGTAGCTGGCAATTAATCATCAAGTCTTATGATATGAAACAGCTTGCTCTCACTGCATACTTCAGTCAAACTGAATAAAATTTGAATTCTTCACCCCCTTTCTTTTAAAGTAAACGACAATATAGTGTTAAAAGAAAAATAAAACCGTACCCCTCCCTCTCTGAGATGCACCTCTTCCTCTTTCGGGTATCTCAAAAATACACACTCCCAAGCTCTCCCACTCTCTCATGTTTTTATCAGTAAAAATTTCAACAGTTATTAAATAAAACAGCCTTTAAGGAGAGGTGCTTAACTTTCTGTGACAGACGACAATTGCACTCCACTAAAGACCTCCTTCCTTTAATTTATAAGAATTTAAGCCTAATTAATACATCCTCAACTTCCGTTAGTGTTTTTTTTTTTTTGGCTATTTAACATCTTGCTAGAACATTCCTATACTTAAAATCTTAATATTCAATAATCTTTATAACGCCTAATTTTTCCCCCCCAGAGATAACTTGTTAAATTTTTGCTGAATTAAGCTAAAGAGTACCCATTAAGAAAACCTGTAAACTGTGAAACATTTGCAGAATTTTTGCTAAATTTCAAACAATTCTGCTAAAATCCAAGATGGATGACAAATATTTCCCATTTGAATACAATTCATTTCTGCATCTGCTGCTGACTGAAAGATATATATAAAAAAATTTTTATTAATATATTAGTCAGCAAAGGGGGCTTTCTTAATGTTAAGGGGCGAGAGAGAGAGAGAGAGAAAGTGATGACAATGAAAAAAGTGACTAATAATTTTCTTAGTGGCGGAGGAGATATAAAACTCAGTTTTATAACCCTTTTTACTCTACCCCTCACTGCTCTTCTCCTTCTTTCATTACAGTTTCAAGAAATAGTAAGAAACATTTTAGGGAGCAGCGAATTGCGTTGGACACACCAGTTCACGTCTGATCACTGAAGTTAAGCAGCGCAACCCCAGCTAGTACTGACATGGGTGGCCGCTTGGAAAAACTGGGTACCGCTAGTATCCAAAAATCGTCCCATTAGTGTAGTGTCTGTGCAGTCTCTGCATCAGAACTATGGTGTGGACGGGGCTCTAATAACCTTTGTAGTTGAAGGGCCCTAAAACACCAACAAACAACAACAAGAAATATTTTAGCACTTTTTAAAAGAAGATATTCACAATAAGAAAAAAAAACGCGAATTGCAAAAGGCGAAAAAGCGGCGAATTGCATTGGACACACCAGTTCTCGTCCGACCACTGAAGTTAAGCAACGCAACCCTAGCTAGTACTGACATGGATGGCCGCTTCAGGAAAGCTGGGTACTGCTAATATCCGAAAATCGTCGCATTAGTGTAGTGTCTGCGCAGTCTCTGCATACGAACTATGCTGTGGACGGGGCTCTAATGACCTTGTAGTTGAAGGGCGCTAAAACACCAACAAACAACAACTCGATATTGTCATTTATTTAATTATTAATAGTGGTGACCTGCCTTGATGGCACAATAGGTAGCGTGCTCAGTGTAGTTCTAATGCAGAGGCTGCACAGACACTACGCTAATGCGACGATTTTTTGGGGGTATTAGTGATACCCAATTTTCCCAAGCGGCCACCCACGTTAGTACTAGGTGGGGTTGCGTTGCTTAACTTCAGTGATCAGACGAGAACTGGTGTATCCAAACGCAATACAGCCACTCCCAAATAAAACCAAGGCCCGTGTGGAGTACGACGACATTTGCGAATAAAACTATCTACTATGCGGTTTTGGTTTGGTTTGTTGGTGTTTTAGGGCCCTTTATCTACAAGGTCATTAGAGCCCCGTCCACTGCGTAGTTCGAATACAGAGACTGCACAGACACTACACTAATGCGACGATTTTTGGGTATTAGCAGTACGCAGTTTTCCCAAGCAGCCACACATGTCAGTACTAGCAGGGGTTGCGTTGCTTAGCTTCAGTGATCGGACGAGAACTGGTGTGTCCAACGCAATAAGCCGCTCCCCTATCTACTATGCAACGGGTGGATAAGGCACAATTTCCAGGTGTACGAGCTCGCCCCTCCCTGGCGTCGGTGAAGTGTCGTTCGGAGTATTTCCGCAGGCGGCTGCGGCATACACCAACCACTATATCACTCTGGTATCCATTCAGAGGGACAAGATGGGCACACAGGCCCTGCCATATGCAGGAAATTGGTTAAAGTTGCGCTTAAGAATAATAGTGACTTTGATTCGATTTTGGATGATAACT
Organism: Trigoniulus corallinus; assembly: GCA_013389805.1. Classification (NCBI taxonomy): domain Eukaryota; kingdom Metazoa; phylum Arthropoda; class Diplopoda; order Spirobolida; family Trigoniulidae; genus Trigoniulus; species Trigoniulus corallinus. Next base: position 2,813,767 of record JAAFCE010001963.1, on the reverse strand, counting down.
AGAGAAGGAGGAGAGAGAGTGAGAGACAGGGGATGTGTGGTCGCTCAAAATCGATTTCAAACCGCACTATAAAAAGCATCAAAAATTGGATATCAATAAATTAAGTATTTGTGTATAAAGATAATAAAGTAATAAAAACTATATGGCTTTGTGTATGTGTGCAGATGATTTTTGCTGAAAAAAAAGTTATTTACTTCTATAGTAAATTCACTATAGCCTAATGCAATGAATAAAACCATATTTTCGAAGGTGATAGCGACACGAAAAAGCTTAAAGAAATGATGATGATGACGATGACAAAAAGCTGCAAAATGATAAAGTATAATCAAAAGTCTAATAAATTTTTACACGAGCCCCCCAAAAAATTCATCTTCCATTTGCATAACAACCGAGATTACACTTTTATCCCACAAAAACTTGATAATCTAACCAAAAAAGAAATCCATAAAGAACTGATTGGAACTGGTAGAATCTATTAAATTATTCTCTCCCAGAATGATGCTCTTCTCCCAGAATGATGCTCTCTCTCAGAATGATGCTCTCTCTCAGAATGATGCTCTTTCTATAGCATCAATCTGGTTAAAGGGCTAAAAGAAGTTTTCAGTTTTTTAAAAAAAGTATACCTACATAACACAGGTACCCTAATTTCTTTTCAAGTCTTTAGAGAATATCATTCATCCGTGTTTATGAGACGTGTCACTTTATATATCAAATTAATAACAGGGCATATCTGAAATTAAAATTTCATAAATAACAAAAATTACACACCAAATGTTTGTCTAAAGTATCTATTTATAGGTTGGTTGATAGAAGTATGACATTTTTTTTTCTTCTGGTTAAAAAAAAATCATTTTCCCCACTCATATCAAAATTAAAATCAATAAGCAATGTTGGGATATGCATTTTAATCAAAATAAAAGCATTGTCTGATTAGATTGCACATCAATCGACTAATATTCAGTAACACAACGGATCCTCCACCACATCCTCTGCGCCACCTTCTTCTATTCCACTTTCTGCTGCCTCATCGATCTGATGAATAAGTTTCTAATTGCATAATTTTCCCAACCGGAAGGAGAAGGAAATGGCAAAAAAGATTTTAATTTCCAGCTATCAAATACAAGAATTGCATATATATATAATTAGTATCATGTGGTGCTAAACTAATTTCATCCATATCAATTAAGAACCCTGTCTTATGCAAAAGTTTTGTTTACGATGAAGTGGGATGCGAACCTGTCAGATATCACCTATTGAAAAGCAACCCTCAGAAGGCCGTACAGTAACAGTGTCAGTGCTTGGGTACAGGTTCCTTTCCTGCTCCATTTGTTAAATTCTTAGTGTGCTTATTAATCAAAGAGACTCGTTTAAAATATAGAACGGCAGAAAAGTGTTGAATAACCCAAATAATCAATAAAATGTCATTTACATGGGGGCTTGACGTCACGTCCGCTTTACATTTTCTATTTATTTTTCTATCAAATGACAAATTTGATTACGTAAGTAAATTGATACGGAAATCATATCCATAAATTGATAACAAATAAAATATTAATGCTTCAAAATAAAAACAATGAAATAAATTTTGAAATTATTGATTTTTTTTTGATAATGTCATTCAATGTATTATTCATTTTATTCTTGAAAGTTAGGAAAAAGCATGTGACCCCCCCCCCTCTCCTTCATTTTGGTTTTGAAAAACATATTGAAATATCAGCTTATTTTAAAAATATCTTTTTAACAGTTCTATCAACAATTCTTCGTTGGCATTATTTGTGATCAAAGGGCATTTCAATAAACCGTCCAGAAACATAAGATTTTTGACAAAAATCGTTAGCAAAATCGCGATTGCTCTATGTGAGTTCAAGATCGATTCTGACCTAGGTCAGTGGTAGTTTTTGATGGGACGGGACGACACGAGAAATGGGGTTGGTGGAACGCAGAAATGACAGGAATACGTTCTGTAAACAATGCTCCATACGCGCCCTGTAAACAGTGGCGTCGCTAGGGTTGGCGTCACCCGATGCGGTGACGCCATGGTGTCAACTCCTCTCCCGGAAAAAAAGCCGCTTCTTCTGCTTTGGTGTCACCCCATTTGTCATGGTGCCACCCGGTGTGGCACGCACCTCCCTTGTGACGCCACTGCCTGTAAACACGGCGTCGGGTGGCGAGTATGTACCCGAAAATAAGCAGTGTGAACCCGGAGGCGGGTGGTTAAATGTTAAACCTCCGATGTTCGTGAACAATGTTCCCGAACACGAACAACAGTGGGTTCTTTGACGTGCAAATGACATCGTACATCATACGGGGCCACAGCTTCACTTCCTATCCGATGGAAGACGCAGTCAAGGCCCCGCCCTCTCTTTCACCCTCTTTTGACCTAGAGAAGCGAACCTGGAACCACTGATGCAGGGGTCGAGCAAGCTACCTCAGTGTCACCGAGGCAGGTGCATTTCATTTTGAACCAATAAACTCTGAAAATAAAAGAAAGTAGATCTGCCCAAGAACTTTAAATTTTTCCCTTCAGAAGTAAAATTTATATCAAGAATAAAAATCTCATTATAATAATTCCACGTGTATTATTCATCAAATTTAATCATCAGACAATAGGTCCACATTTTTCTCTCACAGTATAACAAAATTAAGTGAAAACTAAGACCTTCTTTCAAGAGAATTGAAGATGGAGTATTACACATTTCATACACAATATTAAGGGAGGACATGAGGCAGGGGAGGGGTGTATTTAGGTCCTCTTACAACACCGAATAATACCATCTTAGAAATAATTCACTCAAATTTAATCTCAGGCAGGGAGGGGGGGGGGCAAACGTGATTGTCTTTCTTTTCCTCTCTCTCTTCTTCCTGAAAAAAGTGATTGTACGCCTTGTTTGCACACTGCTAACATGAAGACGGAACTGGGATGAAGAGGAGGGGAGAAACCCACGGGTCTTCCTCTCCCCCATCATGAAAATCCACCACACATTTTATATAACCTGATAGAGAATGATAGAGTTACATGATGATCAATGTGCAGATTTTTCTTCCCGTTTTTTGACATACACGTGAAATCTCAGTATAGATACAATTCTGTAAAAAAAGGATGCTTGTAATTTAATCATGTGATGTAAGAAGAAGAGGGTTGCGAATGTCAGTTAGGTCACAATAGGCCGAAGGCACACGTTGGCACCCCTTCCTTTCCCCATTATCTTGATTCAACCTCCTAAAAAAATATGAAAGATTAAACGTCTCTCACTGATATTCACATCCACAACTGGTGTGGAGTACTGCTACATACAGTATAAGTATTTGACGATCGTACATAGGAGCGCCGTGACAATTCACCAAAATACAATTTTCAACTCAACTGACAACTAAATTCACATTCAATTTTCTATCAAAAAATATATATCTCAAATTATGATCAATTTGATTCGGGGTGGAGTTGAGTAACATGACATATCCAACAACGAAAAGATGGGGAGGATGCCACTGAAAAGAGGCCGCTGCTCAAGGCAGTAACGCAATGACAACAATGGCGAACAGGGACTCAGCCGCGTTTTCGTTTTGTTGGTGTTTTAGAGGCCCTTCAACTACAAAGGTCATTAGAGCCCCGTCCACAGCATAGTTCTTATGCAGAGACTGCACAGACACTACACTAATGCGACAATTTTTTGATATTAGCAGTACCCAGTTTTCCCAAGCGGCCACTCATGTCAGTACGAGCTGGGGTTGCGCTGCTTAACTTCAGTGATCGGACGAGAACTGGTGTGTCCAACGCAATTCGCCGCTCCCCCTTTCAACTACAACGTTGATTAAAGCCCCGTCCACTGCGTAGTTCTAATGTAGAGTCTGCACAGACACTACGCAGACGCGACGACTTTTGGGTAGTAACGGTACCCAATTTCCCCAAGCGGCCACCCATGTTAGTACTGGCTGGGGATCGCGTCGCTTAACTACAGTGATCAGACGAGAACTGGGGTGTCTACCGCAATACAGCCGCTCCCAGGGACTCAGCTGCGATGCCAGTTCAACCATCAGAGGTAAGGGGTGAGAGGATATAATCCTTTTATCGCAAAGGGTCAGAGATATTTGTAAACTACGAGGACCACCAACCTCACAACCGACACAGTCGAATAAACGAGTTGTGACCCTCCACTTCCTTCTATCTTCAAATGCGACCCATAACCCCTTACGTTTGCTCCAGCCTACCTCTACTGCCGCGTCCTGTCCTGGATAGCCTGCCCCCCACGGGATGAACCTAACCAGCTAGCCCCAACCTCGAAGCATGCCCGTACCATCATCATCATCATACCCTTATCCCGTCTGTGGCAGGGTCGGGTCTGCGGGTTCTAGCCCTGCACTCCCGTCTGTCTCCCACCAGGTCGAAGCCCACCCCACACACTGCCATGTTCTTACGGACAACCTGTTCCCACGTCTGCTTCGGTCTCCCCCTGCCCCGGGTGCTACCGACCACCTGAATTCCTAGCAAGGACCTAACGAGCTCCTCCGCCCCTCTTCTCATGACGTGTCCATACCACCTCAGCCTATTCCCCCTCATTTTTTCTGCGATGTCCACCACCCCCAGGCTACCTGTAATACACACACGTATTCTTAATTCTATCAGCTCTCGACACGCCACTCATGTACCGCAACATTCGCATCTCGGCCGCTTGCATTCTATTGAATGCAGCCCTATTGGCTGCAACCTCCTATGCTTATTTGTCGCGGGCCTAATTTGATTAATTGGCGCACTGCTGTACCGACGACGCCGGAAGAGGAGCACGCTGCTACATCTCGAAATTTCGTACTGACCTACACGTAGCATGTAGAGAGGATTCCTTTTCCGTGTAGTGGTGACATCCTACACACTACACGGGGGGGGGGGCCCACGCCTTAGCTTACCATCCCAACCGACGGGAAGAGGACTACCCCCCCCCCCCCCCCCCTCTCTCTCTCTCTCTTTCTCTCAAGAAGTCAAACCACCTGAAACCTGGAACCACTGTGGTAGTAGTGGAGCACACTACCTCTGCGCACCACCGAGCGGGGGTGAGGTAACTTCATTTCCCTGCTAACTTTTTAAAATTTATGTTCATTTCTAAAAAGTTACAAATTTAATTTCAAACACCTACTTACTTACAAGTTTGAAATTGGCAACAATTTTTGTCTCATAATTTTTTGTGTGTGCGCGTTTGTGCATGCGGATATGGGGGAGCCTGTTAGTTGAACTTCATAATCGACATGTTCAACGTTAAAAATGAAACTTTCGCAAAATTCAATATTCCTCGAATATCTTTATCATTATTATTTCCGGCGAGAAAAGAGAGAGAAAATGTTTTTTTATCTTACTACCGTCTTCCTTTTTTTGTGACTCAAACTTATTTACTGTTTTTTATGATTTTATTACAACCAACTACAATATATACTGCCAATGTATGTGTGTGTGAAAAATCAAACTTATGTATTTCAACAGAGAGAGGGAGAGGGAGACAGAGGGAGACAGAGGGAGAGAGAGACGAAGACACAGACAGAGAGACTGTGAGGGAGACAGACAGAAAGACAGACAGAGAGAGAGACAGAGGGAAAGACAGAGAGCAAGGGGGAGAGAGAGAAAAAGAGAGAGTGAAAGAGTGGAATAGGCCTGTATGTGTAACGGAACATTCACTTCTCCATCTAATATCATTTAATTTAATTTTTTTAAATTGTTCCGGTCTCTGAAGTTATTACCATCCAAGAAGATTTCCTTTATTCAATTTTCAACAACTGTGAATTGGAAATTTCAATTTCTCTCTGCTCTCAGATTCAATACACAACATTCAATTGAACATCATGAAAATATCTCTCTCCTTTCTTTTTTGTGCACGGTACAGAGTATTATTTTCTATCTTTTTCTTGACTTTAACCATCTCTAAGAAAGAGCGAGAGAGAATTATCTCTTCTTCCATACCGAGAATCCTTAACCCCTTCCTAGTCCTCCTCCCCCACTCTCCACATCTTGCTTTCACACAAAACCCATTCCTCACCTCATCCATTTTTCTGCTATAAGCCGCAAAAAAAAATTAAATTTTATACTACAATTGACATATCACACACTCACACCACATCCGATATACCGTGTATATATTATTACTGTACATTAACTCTTTTCCCGCCAATTTCAGGGTCGTAAGGTACCCATCTTGTCCCTCTGAATGGACACAAGGGTGATATATTGGGTAATGTTTTTCCGCAGCCGGTTACCGATGAAAGCTTCAACCCCTCCGCTTATTGATCGTATGCCTACTGTTGGTTAGGGCACTTCACCGGGCTACTGAACCTGGGAATTTTGCCTCATCCGCCCGTTGCATAGTAAAGAGGGCTATTTAAAGTGCAAATGTCATCGTAACCACACGGGACCTCGGATTTGTTTCTCATTTGAAAGAAGGGGCACTCAGGGCTTCTCTCTCGCTTGAAAGAAGGGG
>JAAFCE010001963.1:2775960-2790805 GCA_013389805.1 Trigoniulus corallinus | reverse complement strand
GGAAAAGAGAGACAGACAGACAGAGAACGACATAGAGATAGAGAGGGAGGGAGAGAGAGAGACAGAGAAGGAAAGAGAGAGGGGGAGACAGACAGGAGAGAGGGAAAGAGAGAGAGACAGAGATTGTGAGTAATTATCATTAGTCTGAATCCTCTGCTCAAATATGGGCGGATGGATATAAAATCGCCACCATCTTGTACAACACTCGGTCACCTTTTCAGTTTAAACAAACAGTGCTAGTAATGAAAGAATGATATTTGCATTTGGTAAAGTAATCGTGTTCATAAATACATAAATACAAGTAGACAGTATGTATATATAAACATCGTTTGGAGAGTTTACTTCCGTCTCGAAATGATGAATGTCTTCAAATTTAAGAGATTAAGGGGGATTCAAAAACTCTAAATAGTAAACGACGATGCTAAAGACATGAAGAAGGAGGAAATGGAGATGGGTGAGTGAGAGAGGGAGTCCTCATTTTCCTACCCATTTTTCCATCATTTCACTCTACTAAAGAAGCCCCAAAGAAGAAGCAGCAGGCGAAAACCAAACTAAAAACGATAAGACTTGCAAATGAAGTTATTCATTTTAGTGATCTGTCTAAAAGAACAATCATTTAATGAGAATTTAATTGCAAGTCTATATCCCTGTAGCACTTGACTGGTATTAAAATCAACCCATTCAACTTAAGTCATCCACATCTTGCAGCCACTCTCTCTCTCTCTCTCTCTCTCTCTCTCTCTCGAAGAAAATATAACTAAACATCCACCCGAGACAACAACAACAAATTATGGAGATCAAAACAGAAGAGAAGAAAACAGAAACAGCGAGAAAAGGTTAGTTCTGGACTCAAATCTACATACATCTATCTACACAAGTGAAAGAGAAATTCTCTCTAATAGTCGTCGACCAGATGTTGGCGCACAGTAAAAATGGTTTTACCGAAACACGTAAAAGGCCACAGGTCAACACCAGAAACATCTCTAGGCATTTTTAGGTGATGGGCAAGGGTCTAGACCAGCAGGCCCTTAATTAATAAATAAAAGCACAACCTTAGGAAAAAGCAAATAAATTTCACCGACGATGCACAGCGGTGCTCACTCGCTCGCCAAAATAAATTACCACTAAACAACAGACGACACCGCCACAATATTTAGAAACATTTTTGAAATTCAAGTGCTGCTGCTACTACATTTCATCTGCGCATGAATAACATTCCGTACATTTCAAGAGGACGCCATACTAAGAGACAGGAATTCTGAAGTCTAAACCTTGGTGGTACTAATGCCTCTACGCTGACATCGAGGAATCTCAGACAGTCACCCTCGCACTCCGAATTTGACACTTTTCTCCACTGTCCTTCCGTTTCTACTAACCTGGCAGGGATGAAAAGATTTACAGAGGCTGCCGTACGTATGCATAAAATCAGCCGGCTGAGGAAAAATACCGTCCAATAGATCACTCTTGTGTCCATTCAGAGGGACAAGACGGGTAATCGACCCTGCAATAGGCAAGAGAATGGTTAGGAGTTGCTTTTCGTACATATGGATAAAAAATAAATTGTGGGACGATGTTCTGAACCCAGCGATTCTCAAGCCCGCGGAATTTTAACTCGTCATCACCCCTACCATCAGCTCTACACCTGGTTCTACGTGTGATTGTACAAGTTCTGAGCAATTAATTTGATTTGAAATCAGGGCCTAACCTAACCTTGACTCTGGTTCATGGTGCCCTGAATCTATCCTGACAGCATCAATATTCTGACAACTTATCACTAACCCGTTTTCTGCCTATGGCAAGGTCGGGTGTCCATTTTTGTTCATTCGGGGAGACAAGTGAACTCTATTGGACGGTATTTTGACGTAGCCGGTTGCGCCCAACCAAAAGCTACAACTCCTATCCTAATTTATCCTTGGTCTATTTCGATTCGACGGGAGAGCAATTTTTCCTCTAACAACACCAGGTGAGGCGAGCCCCAACACATGGGAAAATTGCCTAACTATACCCAAACCTCGCCCTTCATGTAGTAAGGGTTGTTTTCCGTGCAGTGGGTAACATTGTACATACCACTGGTTTGGTTTATTGGTGTATTAGGGCCCTTCAACTACAAGGTCGTTAGAGCCCCGTCCACAGTGTAGTTCCGATGCAGAGACTGCACAGACACTACACTACTGCGACGATTTTTGGATATTAGCAGTACTCAGTTTTCCCAAGCAGCCACCCATGTCAGTACTAGCTGGGGTTGCGTTGCTTAACTTCAGTGATCAGACGAGAACTGGTGTGTCCAACGCAATAAGCCGCTCCCTGTACATACCACACAAGAGGTGCTGGCTTGACTTCCCAACCGACGAAAGGTGCATTGGGAGGTCTCTCTATCACACGAAAGAAACCAATCGTCGAGGAACGAACCTAGAACCACTGGCACAGTAGCCCAGTACGCCACCGAGGGAGACTGACATCGACAACACTTCAAGCTATGAAATATGAGTAATGCTCAAGAGTTTCCACAAATGTTGCCCTAAGCTTCATTAGGATTTCATGAAAATATAAAGAAAATTACTCAACTGGGCGTAAACTTCATAAAAGTTCTGACCACAGCAATAAGAGACAACTAACGGCTTTCAAATCCATCGATTCACAATTCTCAGGAGTGGAGAAAGATACGCCGCCGCCGCCGCCAGATAAATACACGAGATGTCGGCGCCGCCATAGGTCAGTAGTCAACATCTGATCTTCAATAAAAGCAATTTTAATTTATTCCACTATGCAATCTTCAATCTGACAGCAACGTGCACAATCACAAGTATAATATCATCCAGAGGGTCTGTGGTCATCAGACAACGCTGTCCTCTCTTCAAAGCGGGTAGGAAGAGCAAGGGGGGAGGGGGGAGGAGAAATCGGTTGAAAGTGTATTTCGGAAGTACCAAGGCAATCAGACAATTCCTAAGTTATTGTGTCAACTAGAGAGCCTATCCTCCCTTCTTCTCCGCCCAGGACGGCACAAGCACACAAAGACCAAGAAGATCTGCAAACAATCATATCATTACTCACACCGGCCCTCAAGCGCAAACTAATTATTGAACGCTAAGAAAAAGATGACCACACCACTTTAATATCTTTAATGACCTAAAAGACGATGACGCGGGGGCAAATATTCAGAATTATGTTTCTTCAAAGTATTATGAGTCAAAACTTTAATAACGACAGGTTTTAATTAGTCCTCAAGAACAAAGGACAGAATGGAGGAGACTGGGCTTGAAATGGGACTCGGGTCACTCCTTATTTCCTTCTCATAATAATAATTATAAATAAATCAAGTAAGAGTGACTGTTCCCCATTTTGTTATTAAGAAGGGTTGATTATTCAGTTTGCCAAAACAATTGTCACAGGCCCTACACCACCCCGGAACAAAATTTATGGAAAATATCTCAGATTAAAGAAACAAAGTACTGGTATTATTAGCCTCATAGAAATTGAATAGAAAATGCCCACTAGGAAAAGAGAGGGAGAAAGAAAGAGAGGCAGTAAAAGGGTGAACTACAGTAGTGACCAGGGATGCTCCTTTTAAAGTACTGTACATTTTTATGGGATGAAAGAAGTCAAAGGAGAAAAATAGACGAATTAGACTAGAAAAGTGAGGAAAGAAAGAGAGAGAGATGGGTGTTTGAAATGAAATTGCGGTTGAATTGCCAATTTCTCCACCAAGCAACACATCTGGAAATGTAATTCAGAAGTCAGCATATAAAATAGTGGAAATTGAGTGCCCATAATTTCTCTTCGAGTCGTCGACATTTGCCAACCAAACATCCCCCCTCCCCACACACATCTCTCTCTTTCTTTCTCTCTCTCTCCCCTTAATATTGATTGCATTTCCATTGACTTTCCCCATGCAACATTAAAACGACCTACATACTATAACCAATCATTTCTTACATTTTTGTTTTCATTATTCCTCAAACATGAACACATCTGACAAAATCAGTTTATAATACCCGATACTCCTTGCTATCCCTGCTACACAAAAAAAACCAAACTCCCAACTCTCCTTCCTACCTTTTTTTTTCGTTTCGTTTGTGTTTTAGGGCCCTTCAACTAAAACGGTCATTAGAGCCCCGTCCACTGCCTAGTTCTAAGGCACAGTCTGCACAGACACTACGCTGTTACGACGATTTTGGATATTAGCAATACCCAGCTTTCCCAAGCGGTCACCCATGCTACTACTCGCTGGGGTTACGTTGCTTAACTTCAATGATCAGACGAGAACTGGTGTGTGCGTGTGTCCAAAGCAATGCAGCCACTCCCTCCTTCTTACTTGTCGGTGTTTTAGGACCCTTCAACTACAAAGTCATTAGAGCCCCGTCCACTGTGTAGTTCTGATGCAGAGAACGCACAGACACTACACTAATGTGACAATTTTTGGATACTAGCGGTACCCAGTTTTCCCAAGCGGCCACCCATGTCAGTACTAGCTGGAGTTGCGCTGCTTAACTTCAAGTGATCAGACGAGAACTGGTGTGTCCAACGCAATGCAGCCACTCTCTCCTTACCAACGTTGATAACAGGTAACCAAGCTCACCCTTATACATGCCATTAACAGTGCATAAAAAAATAACTACTGACCTTTTTCTCTATCCTATGGTAGGGGGTCGGGTTCCCACTTTTGTCCCTCTGGGACATATGAACGGTATTTTTTACACAGCCGGCTCAAATAAATAGGACCCACCTCGGCGGCTCGATAGAGTACTCCGACTACTAAGGATCCACGATCGATACTGGATCAAGGTGGAAGGGGGTTTCTTTCGACCGACAGAAAAGTCCTAAGCTGACCACCGTCGGTTGGGAAGTAAAGCCGTGGTTCCGTGTGGAGTGTGCGATGTCACTACTGCATGTGCAAGAAGAACCATTTCTACACACGCAACTTATTCAGCAACGCATCCCCAGCCAGTACTGACATGGGTGGCCGCTTGGGAAACCGGGGTACCGCCAATACCCAAAAATCGTCGCATAAATGTAGTGTCTGTGTAGTCTCTGCATTAGAACTACTCAGTGGACGGGGTTCTAATGACCTTGTAATTGACGGACTCTAAAACACCAACGAAATTGAGCGTCGCGTCGGTGGAGGAGAACACCAAGACAAAAATAAATAGGCATGGAGGTGCAGCATTAGGTTGGCATCTGACAGCCTGAAGATACGATCCAACAGATCGCTCACGTCTCGCAATGTAACAAAAAGGGGTATCCGACTCTGCCATAAGGGGGGGGAAAAGGGTTAGCAGTCACAAATAAGTCATCCTTTGTAGAGATTGAACACAGGATGGAGACAAAGCAGCACAGGTTTGAACAAGGCAATCATCCATTTCCGCCTTAAACCTGGTATAGGAATGAATTTAATTAAACCAAATGCAAGATCTCCAATCTCCATTCAATATTATATTTATCAAAAAGAGAGAAACCGAGAAAGATGAAGGAAAAGTAATCTTTTGAAATCAGATTCCTGACATTTTTCTTGAAAGATGACGATGATGTAGGACGAATCCTGAAACATAAGAGGTACATACATCAGAAGCTATGCCCAGTAATTCAAGGTCGACCCTTTGAAACAGAAGACTACAAGATTGAGGTGCTATTCATCTATAATAATAATAATAATAATAATGGCGATCAAATTTCGAAATATTTTCTACATTTCGGTAAATTAAAAATGAGACATTGCCCCTCTCTCTGCTCCAACTGGAAGCAGCACCATGAAGGGAGGACACCAAATAACCTGCCAGGGGTCAGAAACAATAGAAAAGACTATACACAGTAAAGCAAGGAACTTCAAACCCTTCTCCCGCCTAAGGCAGGGTCGCGTACCCATCTTGTCCCTCTGAATGGACACAAGGATGATCTATCGGACGGCGCTTTTCCACAGCCGGCTGCCGACCAAAGCTGCAACCCCTACGCTCATTTATCGTCGGTCTACTGTTGGTTGGGGCACTCCACCGAGTCCCTACAACAGGAAATTGTGCCTCATCTACTCGTTGCATAGTAGATCTCGCCTCGGTGGAGCAGTGGGTAGCGTGTCTGGTAACTGCGTCAGTGCTTTTCGGTTCGATACTGGACCGAGGTGGACTGGCTTCTTCCGGGCGAGAGGTAATCCGTCATTCGTCTCATTCATCTCCCTTCGGATGAGAAGTAAAACCAAGGTCCCGCATGGAGTACGATGACATTTGCACGTAAAAGAACCCTCTCTACTATGCAAAGGGCAGGCGAGGCAAATTGTTTAGGTGCAGGAGTTGGCTCCCTGACCCTGGTGTCGGTGGAATTCTCCAACGATCAGTAGACCGGCGGCAACCGTTTGGGGATAAACACTGTCCAATACATCACCTTCGTGTCCATTCAGAGCGACAAGATGGGTACCTAACCCTGCCACAGGCGGAAAAAGGTTTAGGAGTTGCATAGGTGCGCGATGGCATTTGTACGTAAAAGAGTACAAATGCCATCGCGCACCACACGGGACCTCGGTTTTACCTGTCATTTGAAAGAAGGCACACTCGAGGCTTCTCATTCTCTCTCTGTTTGTAGGTGTTTTAGGGCCTTTCAACTACCAGGTCATTAGAGCCCCGTCCACAGCATAGTTCTTATGCAGAGACTGCACGGACACTACACTAATGCGACGATTTTGGGGTATTAGCAGTACCCAGTTTTCCCAAGCGGCCACCCATGTCAGCCACGCTGTCTCTCTCTGTTGCCCGAAAGAAGGCAACCCACCTCGATCCTGCATTGCCACAGGCGCAGTAAATCGAGCACACTTACTATTGCGCCACCGAGTCAGGTCCAAAAGACTATACACAGTGCCCCTTTAAAACCCCCATTTAAATTTCTAGCAGAAAATTCAAAATGCGACTCCAACAACACATTTCTCTCAAGGAGAGAAAAGTCGTTGCTGCTACAGAGCCACGAATGAAGCATTATCTCACACCACTGGCCCCAAAAGGGCAAAATTACTCGAGCAAAACTGAATGTTAATATTCGGCAATGGAGCCTTTGATGTAATAGGCAGTCAAAAGCAGACCACAGGGACACTGATGCCTTTTATAGAATACCCTAATAGATGATTACCATCTTTTACAAGTCGGTCTATAGTGAGGAGATGCCGCGCACTGATGTGCCTTTTCACAGAATTTCTGAATACATATATAGTCATTTCTAAATCCTGACCCTGCATACGAAAAAAAATAATAATGGTCCTTAAGAAAGTTTAAAGCCGTCAAGGAAGAAAGAATGAAAAAGACACTTCACTTCGTAGTAAAACGACCAAAAGAATTTAATTCCAATTTTATTTTTAAAGTCCTTCCTCTGTCACTCCTTCTAACGTCAACAAACAACTCCTAACTCTTTTCCCGCCTATGGCAGGGTCGAGTACCCATCTTGTCCCTCTGAATGCACACAAGGACAATATATTGCCCAGTGCTTTTCCACAGCCGGTTACCGAACAAAGCTGCAACCCCTATGATTATTTATCGTCGGTCTACTGTTCGTTGGGGCACTCCACCTCCACCAGACGCCGGAAGGGAGTGGGGGGACGAGCTCCTACACCTGGAAATGTATGGTAGCCCAATTTGGTTTCCCTTCAGGCAGGACTTATCTTAGGAAATTGAAAGGATCCAAAGGAGGGCAGCAAGAATTGTACTCCACAGGTTTTCTCGCAGGGAGAGCGTGGCTGACATGATTAGGGGAACTAGGGTGGGACGCACTAAGCTAGCGGCGTATATCTCACAGTATTAGTCTTTTTATCAGACTGCTGCTGGGGTGCAATGGACCTCTGGTTAGAAGTGTGTCCCTGGCTGAGTATAAGGGGAGAAAGGATGATCCATATAAATTGAAGGAGATTAGGGCACAGATTAGGGCACACTCGTACTACTTTTTTTTTTACCAAGGACCATTCGACAACGGAATAGCCTTGGAGAGGATAAAGTGGAGGGCTTCCTCAAAGGAAAGCCCACCACTGCTAGTATTGTGTGTGTGCGTGGGGGGGGGGGGCACAAGATTTATAGTTTAGGGTTTTAGGACTTTTATGGTATCATATGTAAGAAGGAGAGTCTCTCCACTGCCCCGTCTCTCCTCTCTCCACTCTCCACTGCCCCGTTGCTTAGGAGAGAGAGATCTTTCAGTGGCGTCACTAGGGGGTGCGGGGAGTGCGGGCCGCACCGGGTGACAACCCTCGCACCATGAGAAAAGGTGTGGGGGTGTCACCGCACCGGGTGACGCCAACCCTAGCGACACCACTAGGTTCTTTTACGTGCAAATGCCATCGTACACCACAAGGGACCTCGGTTTTACTTTTCATCCGAAAGAAGCCAACCCACATCCGCCCAGTATCGAACCTAGAAACTCGTGTTACCTCCTGCGTCACCGAGGCGGGACCTACCATTGACAATTATTTATATACGTTTTTCTTTTCATAATAAAAATTATTAGGATTATGATAAAAATTTGATTTCTATGGAAAACCAAATTCAATAAAACAAAAACGCCACTGCTTATTCTCTTCAGGACAAATCAGGATCATTTCAAATTCAATATTTTAACAATCATGTGCTTTTATTTTTACGTATGACATACTCTGATAAATTTCGGGATTAAATTCATAACAAAAAAATAATCTTTATGAATGCTGTCGAAATTTCCAAGAATATATTTGTCTGTTTCCAAGGGAAAGAAAAAAAAAGCCATTCCTCCATGACTAACAGTTTTTCATAACTTATATTTTACATCCATTGTACCACCCCAAATAACTTTATTCAGGATCATATAACATCTAGATAGGGTCCTATCAAACTATTTTATACCTCTACTTTAACTACAGCAGCATTTGGCACAGAAAATCTCATAACACACCCTTATTGCACCAACGGCAGGGTCCTTCCGGCGGATTCAAGATCTCCAGTCCCTTCCCCCACCCAGAGGCGGATCCATGGGGGGAGAGCAATGCAGTGTCTCGATGGGGCGCATAATTCAACTGACGCACGATTCAACTTTGCAACTGATGAGGCATTATTGCATTTGCTATTCCATATCTATACTACCAGTCCAATCTGCAGTTGGCTAAACCACTCAAGATAGGGCACTGTCTAAGGGGCAGTAGAGGACCTATTGTAATTGCTAGCTAGATTTACACTAAGGGATTCTGAATATTTAAAAACATTTGAGGCGCACTGTTGTTGTAGTGCTCTTCCTCCTCATCAGTCTCTGGATCCGCCACTACCCCCACCGACCAGTACAGTCCTACCTGAACCATGCTTACTACCAATAACTTGCCACTCCATGATGGACCAACGAAAGACGTCTTACCATCACATGCCCCATACCACTCTCTCCGCCCTCTTTTGTGATATTTTGACACAGAAAAAACCCATGCCTTGTGTAAGTTAGCGTAGGAGCAACAGAATGAGAGATAATAGCAGAATTATGAAAACAGACAAGAGGAAAGGCGAATACTGGTAGCTGGACATCGAGGGACAGTCCGACAGTCTGCTTGGTGCCCAAACCCTTTCAGTAGCTTCTTCTTGTCATACAGGGATTGACATCATCATCATCCTAACTAACCCTTTTCCAGCCAACGGCAGGTTTGCGTGCCCATTTCTACCCCACTGGGACTTATGAGCGATCTGCCGGAAGGTAGATTTAAGCAACCGGCTGCCATTCTAACGTTCATTTGTCTTTGGCCTATTTTGATTCTTAGGGGCACTTTTTCCCATTCAACAAAAGACATACTTGGGATCGGTCTCTCTCTCTCTCGCTCGCTGTCTGTCGCTTTGTCTGTCTCTCTGTCTCCCTTTCTGTCTGTCGCTTTGTCTGTCTCTCTGTCTCCCTTTCTGTCTGTCGCTTTGTCTGTCTCCCTTTCTGTCTATCCCTGTCTCTCTCCCTCTGTCTTACCCAGAAGAAACTAAAGAACGTCCAGAATCTAAACAGGAATTACTGAAACGGTAAACTGCACCACCAAAGCGGATTCCATGCAGGGGAATACAGCAGGACAAGGAGCATTCAAAAGAAGGTGATTCTCCTTCAGTGTGAAAGTCCCATTCTTTCCTGCCGCAGAACAAAACATGACGCACAACATAAAGAAAGGATCGGCATAGATATTAATGTGATTGATAACATTTTTAAAAGGGCCATTTAGAAAGAAAGCTTTATAAAAACTTGTCATACGTGATGTCACACTAAGAAATAAAAACCATCATTAAAGATTTTTTAACATGAGTAATAATAATCACAATAATAGTTTCCAAGACATGTAAGTTGTTTTTTTTTTCAATAAAGAAATGCTTTTCCGTTCTTTCATCATTTCTTAAGGTCTTTTTGCCCCCTTCTCTCTCTTTTTCTTGTATAGGGGAGAGGACATTTTGTCCTTACACTACATTTCCGGAAGCAGCTTCACCAACGCAGAAATACGTTGTATGTGTACTTTTCTAGACTTACCAACGAAGGAAAAAATACACTGATGACGGAAACCAACGAAAGAAAGCAACAATTTCTAGCAATCATTTACACTTTTGTTAGTATCTCATAAAAGGTCTCAAAAAATCGATGGGTGGGTCATTGGTGCTCGCGAAAGCAATTACTCTATCAAAAAATCAAACATCAAAAACTTATGCTGCACTATTATCAGAGTAGGGACAGAAGACATCATCACGAGCTTCAACAACAACAACAACACAGCAACAACTGCAATAATACTAATAATAACTAAAGAAAAAGTATTAAAAAAAAAACATCCCCTAACACAACCCAGAAACTCATTTCATAGGAAATTAAAAATCAAGTGTCAAAAGGCAAGAAGCAATATTGGAAATTACTTTGAGAGATTACACAGTCAATGATTATAAACCTGTGATTTCTTGGGTTCACAAAAGGTGAGTGCCTAAACAAAACCCCACCGGAACAGGGGCGGACCTTCATAGGGACTTCATAAGGATCTTCATAAGACATACGCTCTGTACAAGCCCTAAGCCCGGAAACAGACTAAGAACATGAACAAAGAAAACCTAAAAGTGGTTTTAAAACTATTTTGACAATCCTGACATAGTAAAAAAGTATGACAATAATTTAATTAAGTACAAGGCTGAAATTATTTTTTTTTTAAAAAAAGTGACCAGGTTGAACCATAAACATAATTAAAACGGGCGCAGCACATAATGATGGCATGGTCAGACACAACAGAGTCCAGCCATTGCTAATTTTGATAAAGAAAAAAGAAAAATTTCTAATTATAACCATCGACTGTATATTAAAATCTACGAACAGATTAATTTATCAGTAATAAAAATCTTGCGTGATGAAGGAAAACGAAATTTATATACTGAATGTATCTAAAAGCATATCAATTTGAAATTTGACATCTCATTGGACATTATCCCATACATCGTACGTACGGTAGGCAGAAGATAAAGGCAATTTACTGAAAAGATGCTATTTTAGATTAACAAAAAAAAAAGCCAAGAGATGGTGATAAAGTGCCTCATTTCATACATAATAAATTACTGCTTAAAATTATTTAACCAATGTACTATGTCAGAAAATAAATCATCGTTTTGATAATGACAACATTTCCAGCTTATAAAATTTCTCTCTCTATCTCTCTCTGTCTTCCTCTCTCCCTCCTCTCTCTCTCTCTCTCTCTCTCTCTCTCTCTCCCTCGCCCTGTCTGTTTTCCTCTCTCCCTCCTCTCTTCCCATCTCTCCCTCTCTCCCTCTCTCTCACCTTCTCTCTCTGTCTGACTCTCTCCCTCTCTCTCGCCCTGTCTGTCTTCCTCTCTCCCTCCTCTCTTCCCATCTCTCCCTCTCTCTCTCGCCCTGTCTGCCTATCTCTCACCTTCTCTCTCTGTCTTCCTCTCTCCCTCCTCTCTTCCCATCTCGCCCTGTCTGCCTCTCTCTCACCTTCTCTCCATGTCTTCCTCTCTCTCTCTCTCGCCCTGTCTGTCTTCCTCTCTCCCTCCTCTCTTCCCTTCTCTCCCCCTCCCTCCCTCCTCTCTGTCCCTTCCTCCTCTCTGTCCCTCCCCCTCGCCCTGCCTGTCTTCCTCTCTCCCCTTCTCTCTCTGTCTTCATCTCTCTCCCTCCTCTCTTTCCTTCTCTCTCCCTTCTCTCTCGCCCTGTCTGCCTCTCACCTTCTCTCTATCTTCATCTCTCCCTTAATCTCTGCTTAAATAAAATGAAGTCCACACATCCAGTAGTTATACTAAAAAAATCTCAACAAAGTCATCTTTATTTAAATCTTTGCATTCAAATTTGTCGACTCAACTGACATCGAAACAGTGAGCTGTGCTTCAGTCATGAGCTCCTTTTGCCAATCAAGTAAAGCTTAGGAGGAGGATCTCTCCCCTCTCTTCCTAAAATCATTTCATTTAACTTATATAGAAGATGAAGCAAAATTCCCAGGAGTAGGAACCCCCTTGGCGTCGCTATCCATCGAACAGCAGGCCAACGATAAATAAGCATAGGGGGTTGTAGCTTCGGTCGACAGCCGACTGAGGAAAAACAACGTCCAACAGATCGTCCATAAGTCCATCCAGTTGGACAAAAATGGGTAGTCGACCCTGCCAATTTTTTTTTAATTAAAAATAACCATAATTACTACGCCGTCATCTATCCAAGAAAGTGTGTCCTCCGAAATTCGCATGAGTGTACCTCCCCAAGAGTGGTGAGAAGCAGTATATGTTTCGATTAGCAAAACTGTCCCATCTGAGGAAGTATTGTGTTTGTGTGAAACAGATTAAATTTGCCAATTTTTTAAATTAAAAATTACCATAATTACCGAAAGTATGAATGTACACCGTCATCTATCCAAGAAAATGTATGAATACTCTGAAATCCGTATAAGTGGTCCTCACAAAAGGGGTGAGAAGCCGTATATATTTCGATTACATAAAAAAACAACTGTCCCATCAGAGAAAGAGAGAGAGAAATACATTAAATTTCCTAAAAAGTTGGAATTTTTTGGGGTTAAAAATTCGGTTCAAACGTTATAGTAATACACAACGTATGGAAAGATAGTATGCCAGAGAGAATTCTGAGGGCAGAATAGCTTTATAAACCCCCACCCCCCAAGAATGAAAACCTGAGGAAACGAAGTGGAGGGATGGGGGAGAAGGGAAGGAAACACGATGCTGTGTAAGAATTGTCCCAAATATCAACAAAACTGTCTTAATTCTTAACAATTCACAATTTTAAACCAACAAAAAGCTAGAAATTCTCACAACAGTCGAATTTCAGCAATAATTTTTTGCTTTCTAATTTCGTTTCAATAGTTTAATATTGAAAGAAATTTTACACAATATACCATGATTCTATTGAGTATACAAAATTGTGCACCATTTCAAATTTTCTCTTGGCAGAAATAAAAAAAAGGAGTACAGAAGTAGTAGTAGGAGAGGGAGGAAAAGTTGAGGTTAAAACAGGGCTAAAGTAAAAGAAATTGAAAACCCCCAATGGACCATTTTATCGTAGAAATAGAGAAAAGAAAAAGGGAGATATGGGGGAACCTCATGACAACCTAAAAAAGAGAGAAAGATGGAGAGACGGCAGTGCAGGAAAAAAAATGACTACTACTAACTTCTTCGCCTATCTCCACCACTCACTACCTTCCTAATACTGAGTCTGAAATGCACCACCACCACTACTACATAATAATAATGTCTCAAGTAAGTAAGATAAGCTTTTATTTCACTATTTCATTATAAATGAGTATGAAAATGGGTAAAGAGGAGAGGGTCTGAAATGCAGTGTTAGTTTGTTAGTGTAGAAAGGTGTGGATGATGATCCTGGAGAAAGCAGATCCCGAAAACAAAATTTTTTCCACACACACACACCCTCCTTATTTCCCTATGAATATTTATTATCATCCTCAAGTGCTTCCTGTTTTCAGAGTTGAAATTTATCTCGACATATCAAAACCAATGAAAGAAACCTTGCCTATTTCATCGAATATTCCCCCCACCCTATTTTTTTTCTTCAGTTATTTACATTTTCAAGGATTTTTTTTTCTCAAAAGAAAAATTAATCAAGTGAGAACCAATATAAGAAAACAGTATCAATAAAATTTATATGAGAAAGAAAAACACATATTAGCAACGTTTTCCATGGTCGTCTAATGATTTACTGTCCCTTTATTAACAAGTCTAATGCACTGACAGACAAGTACAACATCTAAAGGTTACCCAAATTAGGTTAGGGAGTTAAGATCCCTAAAATATCGGGATATTACAGCTCTTCAATTCCTATCTCATGAGGAAAAATCTTCCAGAGTCCTGCCCATCTCTCCCAAAAATCTTTTATCTTCTCTACCATTCAGTATTTAACGTCAATCTGTTTACCGGATTTCCGGGGTTATAAGTCACTCCTGAGTATAATGTAGGGTGACCAGACGTCCCGATTTAGGGGTGGGGACAGTCCCGATTTCAGACTTCATGTCCCGCCGTCCCTCTCTTGTCCCGGTGAGAAGCCCGTTTGTCCCACTTTGTCGGCAACTTCTCAGAAGCATTCACTTTTCAATAAAATACTCGTACGTGTACAGAGCATCCACACAATGATCCTTCTAGGTTGGTAACTGATCATCGTCTCACTCAAATTAAAACATCAGGCGTCCTGTGTTGGACCCGTCCTGTGACTCGTAGAATCAATGGGGATGGTTGAAGTGCAGACAGGGAAGCGGAGTCTTGTGTGTTAGGAGGGCGACAAAGCAATTACTGTGCCAAGCGTTTTATTGTTTGGCATAATTAAAAGAATCGTTCAAATATTTGTCTTACTTGAAAAGTATTACCCCAAAAAACTACAGCTTGGGGCAGACACCACTATATGAAGTCATT
>JAAFCE010001963.1:2746279-2761115 GCA_013389805.1 Trigoniulus corallinus | reverse complement strand
TTGAAAGAAATGGATCCACTTTAAACGTCACAAAAGTAGTTATCTCCATCTGCGTAAAGAAGATACTCGTGCCTAAGAAACACATTTCATTTATTCCACCAACCAACAACCAACCCTTTTCCCGCCTATGTCAGGGTCGGGTACCCGTCTTTGTACCTCTGGATGGATACATGGGATAGCGGCTTATTGCGTTGGACACACCGGTTCTCGTCTGATCACTCAAGTTAAGCAACGCAACCCCAGCTAGTACTAGCAAGGGTGGCCGCTTGAGAAAACTGCCTACCGCTAATACCCAAAAATCGTCGCATTAGTGTAGTGTCTGTGCAGTCTCTGCTTTAGAACTGCGCAGTGAACGGGGTTCTAATGACCTTGTAGTTGAAGGGCCATAAAACACCAACGAATCAGAACTGCATGGACACATGGGCGATCTGATCTGTTGGACGATATCTTTTTTAACGCAACCAGCTGCCAACCAAAGCTACAACCCCTACTCTTATTTATCGTCAACCTACTGTTGGTTGTGGGTACTCCACAGAGCCCCTACACCTGAGAAACGCAACCCCAGCTAGTACTAGCATGAATGACCGCTTGGAAACACTGGATACTGCTAATATCCAAGGCAGTGAATTATTGCGTTGGACACACCAGTTCTTATCTGATCACTGAAGTTAAGCACCGCAACCCTAGCTAGTGCTAACATGGGTGGCTGCTTGGGAAAACATGGGTACCGCTAATACTCAAAAATCGTCGCATTGGTGCAGTGAATGTGCAGTCTCTGCATTAGAACTACGCAGTGGGCAGACCTCTAATGACCTTTGTAGTTGAAGGGCCCTAAGACACCAACGAAACAAAACACACATCTGGCAAATTTTGCCTCATCTACCCGTCGCATATTACAGAGGGGGTCCTCTTTTCTGTTCAGTGGTGTCATCGTACACATAAAACGGTAGGGAACCGGCTTTACTTCCTATCCGACGGACGGCATACACGAGACCTCTCCTTCTCTCCTGCCCGAAAGAACCCAACCTACCTGGTTCCAGGTATTGAACCTAGAACCATTGACGCCACCTCCTGGGCCACCGAGGCGGTTTCATTATTTCACTCACATTAAATTAAAAAAATCATCTCTCCTCTATACACAACATAGAACGAGAAAGAGGGAAAAGCGGAAACATCCCAAAAATCCCCTAAAATTTCAAATAAATAAAAAAAAAAATAAATAAACGCACCTCTAAAGTAAAGGTAGCAGTCACACATTCTTTAGCCAACCTACTCAGGTGTGATGTTTTCTCTATGATAATAACGCTCTACCTAAAGATGGAAAAGCCACTGCTGCGCCGCTGTCAGTTATTCCACATTAAGAACACTTTTTAGCTTCAGACTACTAGGACGGCAGTGATGG
This sequence comes from Trigoniulus corallinus, assembly GCA_013389805.1. NCBI lineage: Eukaryota > Metazoa > Arthropoda > Diplopoda > Spirobolida > Trigoniulidae > Trigoniulus > Trigoniulus corallinus. The sequence goes on along the minus strand of JAAFCE010001963.1, from coordinate 2,759,713 downwards.
AGAACTTAAATGGTAGCCCCCGCTCCCTTTCCGGTTAAGGTGGACCAAATAAAATCCTGTCCTTGACCCTGGGTTATAAAATTTTCCGACTAGCAGCCTATCAAGCCAGGTGGTGTTTTCCTCAAGGTAATTACCGATGCAGCGGGGCTCCCACCAGTAGCGGTTCTAGCATACGCGAGACCCTGTGCAAACCTGTGTAAATTGAAAGTGCGAGGCCCTTTCAACTTGCAAAAGCGAGGCCCCGTGCATTTGCACAGTTTGCACGTGCCTAAAACCGCTACTGGCTCCCACTCTTACACATCACAATCCTGCCGATCTAAATCGTGCAGAAAGAAGGGTTCTTTGCCGCGCAGTGGTGACGTGGTAACAGGGTAGGACACCGGCTTTCATTCCCATCCAGGGCGAAAGGCGAAGGAGCACTTAAAGGGGGGAGGGCTTTCCTCCGCCGCCTGCAGTCCGGTATCGCCCGAACACAAAACGGAGAGCCGAGGAAGAAAAAGAAGGCGTTGGACAGACAAATCAGACAGACGGGATGGAGGGGATCAAGATTTTCAACACCAACCATGTCGCCATAGCCAGGAGTTGAACTCAGCTCACCTTCAAGTCATGCAGATTCGACAACGGCCAGCTCCCATTACTGACCCATCAGATCAGGTGTCAAATATCACAAACTAGCCATTTTAACTAGATTTTACTAGTTAAGGACGTTAAACTATTTATACTGGATTTTCTTCCGATAGCAAAACTAATAAAAATCCGTCTCAGTGGTCCAGAGGTACAATGTGGCACAGTGGGACCAAAAAGAAAACGGGTACCCGACGCTGCCACAGGCAGGAAACGAGGTTAGATAGTTGCTATTTTCTAACAGAAAGGCGTTACACCTGCCAGTTGTTGCGATTAAAGATGCCAACAAAGACGGGTTTTTGCCTCTTACCCCTCAGTTGTTTCCCCCCGACCCCCTCTCACCCCTTCTGTTCTTACCCCGTCCCACAACTACAGAGGAAAAAAAAATCCACATAGTCATATATCTAACTTGTTGGTTAGATTAACAAGAAATTTTACCTAATGTATATTGTAATATTAAAGTCGTAATCTTGGTACTAATCAGTGAATGTGGAGTCATTAAGCCATGCCAAGGCAAAGAATGGGGAGGAGGGGGACAAGAAAAACACCCTTCTCTTAATGTACGCTAATAAATCAATCGTCCTTTGGACCGGTCAGCAACAACAGCAGCAACAACAACAACAACAAGGCGGGAGCCTAATTAGGATTTCTTGTCCCATCTTAGCTAATTGCTTTAATAATGCCAAAGAAAATAGCATCTAAAGTAGATAAGTGATGCCAAGTATTACACAAATAACACACGCACATGCAATGGTCAGTCAGATAACGATGTGTAGGGTGCCACAATAACAGGTGTACCACCTGACCACCACCATCATCACCCATACCCATCCCCATCATCATCATCTTCTGACGATCGGTGAGGTAAATAAATTCAACATTTATGACTCTAATAACATTAGAAATGCATTTGATAAGATGTATCCTGTCCGAGCTCACCGCCACTTTAAACTCCAACAGTTCCCGCCTTGAAATCGCCTTTTCCCTGGTGCAGGCTTATTGGTGACCAGGGGAGGGGTTCAAATCCCTACTTATGAAGAAAAGCACAGCGGATGTAATACGCCTACGCATTCTTTTGAGTCTCAAGCTAGAGGCACCAATCTTGAAAAATTAAGAGCATATTTTAAACAAGCGAATGACCGCTGGCGCAAGAAGGACAACTTCGGGGAGGGGGGGGAGTGTCAAAGTGACCAAAAACACTACAGTATTTCTAACTTGTACCTACTTGTACTAGAGACATCGAAATTCAATGAAAATCCAATTACAAGTCACAAATTAGCCCTTTCACACACCACCAACTGACCACAAAAATCCTGAACCTTTCTTCTGCAAAATAAAACCAACAAACCCTACTCCCCCCCCCCCTCCCATGTCACCGCAGTACCGTCCTGCTTCTGCTTCTCCTGCTGACTGACCGACAGACGTCGTAAAATATATTTAGACAAACCAATCTCAATTTCAATCAAGATAACAACTACTGGACCATATTAAATGACCATCATGAGTAGATAATTCTATTTGAAAGGGCCCAAAGAAACCTTTGCTGGATGTAAAAAAAAATTCAATCAAAATAGGACCATCGATTATAGAAGCAAGGGGACAACCCAGTGGTCCATTTCTAAGCAGATAGAGGGAACTCCTTAACTCTTCACCACCCAAGCTCCATATTCTTTGGGAGCGGCTGCATTGCGGTGGACACACCAGTTCTCGTCTCATCACTAAAGTTAAGTATCGCAACTCCAGCTAGTACTAACATGGGTGGCCGCTTGGAAAACTGGGTACTGCTAATACCCTAAAATCGTCGCATTAGTGGTGTAGTGCTGTGCAGTCCCTGCATTAGAACTACGCACTGGACGGGACTCTAATGACCTTGTAGTTGAAGGGCCCTTAAATACTAACAAAACAAAACCCACATTCCTTTGCATGGTCCTCATTTACCTAACACATTCAACAACCAAAACTCGCCCCAAAGACAGACTATGCAAAACGAGCCACGAGACAAATAAACAGTCATTCTTTTCGGACAACGCGCTTTTGTTCTTCATTAAAAGAAGTGACCACTACAGTTACCTGTTGCTGCTACTCTCCTCCTCTTTCTTCTCTGTCATATTTGACATTGTAACCCATCTGAGGCCGAAAATTTGTATTTATTTTTCACTCCCAAAATACTTATCATATTAGTTACAAAGTGCGAGAAAAAAAAATGTCCAAATAACTCGTTTTGGGACATTGTTTCTTTCATAATTTTTTTTTTCCTCTATCGAAAACTAGAAAGGGGGAGGAGAAGGACAGGGGTAAATGCCTAAAGAGGGGAGCTTGACAAACGGTAAGAAAACACTGACACATTACCTTCGTCTCCCTCATGAATCACCTGAAGGACGGTTAGACGTCACCCACAGACACGTTCCTCTTTCACTCACCCTCTCACCGTGTCATCTCTCCCAGTCCCCCCCTCTGAACAACCCCTTTTAGTTTTTGGCAACCGTCCGACCTCTCTCGTGTCTTTCTTCCCAACTCAAAATACAGGTAATTTATGACATTCATTAGGACAAGAAACAGCGATGTAATGAGAGTGAAGGAACAGATCAGCTGCCCAGACGGAGCGTGGGACAACTACTAATGACGTCTTGAATGTCAATCGCCTTCACTCCCCCAGATAAGAAAAAAAAAAGACGGGGAAGGGGGGCGGGGCGGGCAGGAAAAATACCTCCTTCATAACCACCACTAGGTGAACAAGTCCACTCTCTCCACTATCACAATGACCTCTAGAATTGCAGCAGCAGTGACAATGGTCATTTTCCACACGAAGTAAGAAAGAAAACAGATTTTATTAATATCTCTCTTGTCTCCCTCTTCTCCATCAAAACAAAATGAAAGCAAGGAGAGGAAAGAGGGAGGAAGCAAGCTCCGAAATCTCTCTCACATCTGAATCTCTTCTGGGACATTTCTCTCAGGCCCTCTTACTCTGGTCCACTATCTTCATTGCCCCCCCCCACATGTTAAACCAATGTTCTTGCAAGAAAAACATGCAAACACTTCGACACTATGTCACACACACATATCCCAAAATTAAGATACAACTTTCAATTTATATTCAATTTTTTTTGTAAGAGAGGACACAAGTGGGGGAGCAGAGGGTGAAGAAGGGTTAAGAGAGGGTAAAGAAAATCCCCCACTACCCAATCACGCCCACGACTCAGGTATAACAAAGTGCACATGACAGGTGACAGTGACCTCATCAAAATATTTCTAACCTACCCTCTCTGTCAGTCACGGATGCATTAAACCGATGCCAGGTCTAGTCCGCTGACCACGGTCACTAGTCCTCCTGGCGGCCATACACCTCCAACCTACCCTTGGTCAACCACTGATATAGTAGTCCGGAAGCAGAATTAGTCCCCAGACCACCATCACCACAGTCGTCCCTCCAGGAGCGCGCACATATATCAGTCTGCCCCAGGCCATGATACTCTGGAACTCACCCCAGCACTTGGCTTACCAGACCGTCTCTTCTTCAGGCAAATACTCTGGCATATGTACCTGTATAAGTGGAGTAGTGACAACTCAAAAGCCAAAGGCTCTCGGGTTCACACCCTAATATTCATCTCGCTCCTCAGCAGTTACTGAAAACCCATGAGAAATATATCTACTCCTAACTTTTTTATGCCTATGGCAGGGCTGGATACCTATTTTGTCTCTCTAAATGGATACAAAGCAGATTGGACAGTGCTTTTCCGCAGCTGGTTGCCGACCAAAGCTTCAACCCCTATGCTTATTAATCGTCGGTCTACTGTTGGTTGGGGCACTCCACCGAGTTCCTACGCCTGGGAATTTGGCCTCCCCAACCGTTGCATAGTAGAGAGGGTTCTTTTACATGCAAATGCTACGGTACACCACACGAGACCTTGGTTCTACATCTCATCCAAAGGAAGGCGCACTCGGGGCCTCTATATCTCTTTCGCCGGAAAAAAAAAGCCAACCCACCTCGATCCAGTATAGAACCTAGAACCACTGACGCAGTTACCGAGCACGCTACCCACCGCGTCACCGAGGCGGGATCTTAAACCCGTAAGTAATATCGGTAATTTTCGTCCAGTGGCAAGAATCCTTACTAACCTCTTTTCAGGGCTGAAAATGACCATCCCGTCTTGGTTACATAAATTTTTGGCTGCTTGAATGTAAGCCTATTGTGCAGCAGCCTTAAAAAAAGCTACTCTACAAATGTAAATGAAGGGCGTTCCCAGTAAAACAAGACTCCACCATCTTGAAGAAGTTTGATGACTCTTCTTCACTTGTGCTAACAACAAGAAAAAAAAAACAAAACCAAAGGTCATTTGTTACAAAAACAATTAACAATAAACTAATACTACATTAGAGAGGAAGGGGGGGGTCAAATGTCTCCTCTAATCAGTTAATGAACCGAAAATCTAATTGCGATGGATGAATTATTGGAAATCCCCGTATCATTTATCAGTTCAAGGAATCAACTAAAATACTGTAACAACAGTTTCAACCAACGAGCTATCGAACGCATTCAATTTCTTCCACTCCCTAAAAATTGACTACAACTACGTACGTAGCAAACAACGAAACTCTAATCCCTTTTCCCGCCTATGGCAGGGTCGGCTACCCATCTTCTCCCTCTGAATGGACAATCGGGTGATCTACTGTATTGTACAGTGATTTTCCGCAGCCGGTAGCCGACCAAAGCTGCAAACCCCTACGCTTATTTATCGTCGGTCTACTGTTCGTTGGGGCACTCCACTGATGCCAGGGAGCCAGCTCCTACACCTGGAAAGGTTTGCTTCATCTACCCCTTGCATAGTAGAGAGGGTTCTTTTACGTGCAAATACCATCGTACACCACACGGGACCTCGGTTGTATTTCTCATCCGAAGGAAGGCGCACTCGGGGCTTCTCTCTCTCTCTCTTGAGTAAAGAAGCCAATCCACCTCGGTCCAGTATCGAACCTAGAACTGCAGTTCAATCAAAATTGAAGAGATATATAAAATTGCAGTTTCCCCCATTCGGACCTAAGAGTATACAATAAAGACAAACGAACGCCTTAAGCATTGACCTATCAACACACACTAACTGACCCTTTGTAAAGACGCCCTAAAACCTAAAAATCCACCACTGTAGAGTCTCCAACAAAAAAAATTAATGGAATAGCAAATTTTCAACTCGAGTTCAAGTGTTACAACACCCATCGGTCAATGAATCACTTGGGGGACATTCTTAATAAAAAAAAAGGAGTAAAGACCACAAATTACGTGCCTCAAACAAAGAAAGGGGAAAACAAAATCCGCCACTGACCACCAAATCTCAATACTGTTACTGTAGATTTATTTTTTCGCAGCGACTCCTCAGACCCACTCAAGGGACCGAGAGAAAAAAAAAAGAGGGATGGTAGTAATTTTACATCAAATAACCATGTGGGGTGCTGGTGTTAAGAAGGTGGGAGAGAGCCCAGCTTACACTCCTTCACCTCATCCCCCCTTTCTTTTGTTACCTCTTACATCATCTTCTCCATCCTTATCCTCTGACTCTCGTCCACTTGCTCTGTGAGAATGACCACATACATGTGATATACACGCAACAGCCTTCCACTACTCAAGTCTTGGTGGCAACAAACCCTTAGAGAGAGATTCAAAGGACGCCCCGTCAGCACCATCAAGCTAGCCTTGAGTCCAGTAAAGCCAGTTTGATGACATAAAATATGATGTCCTACGGCTGAGCAAATGGCCTTTACTACAAGTATAAAAGTGCATCAGTATATGGTTAGGATTTACAAGAAAACCACATATTTCCCAATAACTATGACCATCAATTGATGTGAATGTCTGAATGACCATTCTTTGACAGCAAGAAACGAACAAGGGAGAGAAAGAGAGAGAGACCAAGAGGAGATGAAGGAAAAATGATGGAGAGAAAGAGGGAGAGACAAAAGACACACATAGGGGGGCTTACACATAAAATAAGAGAGAGTGAGAGAGAGACAGAGAGACCAATGGACACGTGATAAGTAGCCCAAATGCCAAGTCTAGTGTCAAGGAAAATGGAGCTCAATGGCGCCTCAAGACGTCGTTGGCAATTCCCAATTTATATACATTTCTCCAATTGTTATTTTCTTGTAGTCTTAATGTACATCAATTCCGCGCGCGGCGGCGCAACAATATCGATCTGGCACGAAAGGGATGACAAAAAAAAGGGGACTGAAGGGGAACAAATGGAAGGGTGGAATAAGTCCAATAGCAGTAGCAAGTCGTAGATAGTTGTAAAAGTCTGATGTACAATCCATAATGCCAACTTTTTCAGGAAAAGGATCTTTTCCTTTTTTTTATACGCTCCGTACTGATTACAGGATGGCTAGACACTGTAGTTTTATTATTAAAAGGTAAATCTAAGATTAGACACGATGAAAATGGTCGGATCACCACTGAGAAGGAATGTTGCAACAAGATGGATGGATGGAGGTGGCCAAAGAAAATATTAATTTTTCTTTTACCCGTTTTTCTTACCATACTCGCCGTTAATGTCCGAAATTATATAACTGCTAACCCCTTACGTCCAATTTAGCGTCACGTGGACTCCATCGCATAATTTCGCCCTTCTGAGATAGAAATCACCTAAGAATCCCTTGTTTGATTTCAATTAAGGTGCCAAGTTGGCACTTAATCACTAATTAAAGCAATTTCCAGCACTGTTTTCGGGTGAATGGAGGGCAAGAAATAATATTAGAAATTATAATAAACAGTTAATCATCATCATCACCATCATACCCTTATCTTGCCTGTGGCAGGGCCGGGTATGCGGGTTCTAGCCCTCCACCCCCGCCTATCACCCATCAGGTCTCCGTCCACCCTACAAACTACCACACATCCTTACGAACAACCAGTCCACACGTCTGCTTTGGTCTCCCCCTGCCTCGGGTGCTTCCAAACACCTGCATTCCTGTAATGGACCTAACGAGCTCCTCCTCCCATCTTCTCATATTCTTTTCGTTAGGGTGACCCCCCTTGCTGAACCTCATTATTCAATACTATACCTATCCAAATTTCGCACCCCTTTACTAGCAGTACATATAAGTCTGTATCCCTCCCAGTGCCGGATTTTGATATTGAGAGGCCCTAGGCTATTTCAATTTTGAGGCTGTTTTCAAGCCCTTTTGAGGCCCTTTTCTTAGGTTTTGAAGCCCGCTAAATGTTGAGGCCCTAGGCTTCAGCCTACTTAGCTTAATGGTAAATCCGGCATTGATCCCTCCCCAGGAATAAACGGTTAAGTGGCTGAAATTTAATCAAAATATCATTATCCTAGTGTCATCATCATATCTTCATCGCGCCTGTGGAAGGATCGGGTCTGCAGGTTCTGGTCCTCCACTCCCGCCTACACCCACCATTCTCATTATTCTGGTACAAGTTTTATAACTTCGTTGTGCCTCTACTAAAATACTTGTGCCTCTTATGGACAGAGTCGGATGAGGACACTGACATTCAGACTTATCATGTAATACCAATATGCTCATGTCATGTACCTCCAAACGGTGAAATACCAACCACGTCAACACAATTCGGTACCTAAAAATCTCCACTTGGCCTAAAGAAAGAGAGAAAGTGGTTGATGCAGTAATACATCCCAAGTTCTTCAACAAATAAGCGTGTAGAGAATTTGGGATAAGATAGATGTTAGATGGCATAAGTACTTGTGAATGAGTGTTGGGGCGCCTATCACAAGCCACCCAACTAACAACTTCCATAAACATGTAAGCCAACCATAGTATCACATAAAAAAAGGAGACTATTCCTAGGCTACAAAAAGCTTAACCTCTGCAGGAAAAAAAATACGAAAGGTCTAAGCTGATACGTCCTAAAGAGTTGAATAAGGCTGAATAACAACTTTTTCAATAGTTTCACAAAAATATGGAGCACCATATCTATAAAGCAGGATTCCTTTTACACTTTCATATCTCGATTGAATCATTTTGATCTATTTTTCTTCCGCTTTCTTAAATAATAATAATAATTCACCTCAAAAGAGAGGGGCAGGACAAAAAAAAAACAAGAGTAACATAGCATAGTGTACAAACATAGTACGTGAACGAATTTTGACTCATAGGTAAATTTCATTTGCAATAATAAAGCTGTGCTACACACTCTTCGCATAATGAAATTATAAATGTCGCTTCGTTTACATTTATGATAAAAATAAATAGATTCCGAATGAGGAAGAAAACTATTTTGCCCCGTTTCAAGTGTGAAGTGTCGTAAGCAGTACTCGGTAGATGCCGTAACCTATTACTGCATTAGGGACATATCATTTAAATTGAAATCTAATGAATACTGTGCGTTGTAGGTTGGCATTTTACGCACATTTACATGCCCATTTAATTGATTTAGGGCTCAACAAAGCGTTATCAGATATTCTGTTATTTACTATTAGGATTCCCGCAAGAAATTAAATGACATATTCCGAAAATCAACCTTACGAAAGACTGCAAACAGCAGTAAAGTGTGTACTACCGTAGGAAACTTAATGCAGCTACTACGTATACACCACAACAGCTCAGCTCTTTCTCACTTCGGCTGCATTATTAAAGGTGATAGATAATCTACGTATGTACATATGAAATGAATTTTACACAACCACACTGAAATACTGTCTTAAAAAATAATTAATACGAATAGCTAACTTCGATAATATCAGAAAGAAAATGGCTGTACTACAAACTACAGCATAATGAGAATTTACTCACGAATTTACATGGCACTCACGTGTACACTCACAGCATTAATACCGATTTTTCTTTTAATAAAAACGGATTCCTTACCTGCAAAAAAAAATAAAATATAACAATTAGATCGTCATGATATCAATAAGTATATTTAATAATGTAATGTGTATGGTTGCTTAAAAGAAATTTTCACATTCGAAAAGGGAAGAGGGAGACAAGTGTCTATTTAGCATATTAAGAGCCTGAAAGCTCTAACAATCAGGTTTTTATCACGTTATATCATCACAAAATCTCATTTTTTTCACCTCAATCCTATCATCTTTCACACTTTTGGTCAGTTAGCGGTCAGTTTAAAATCAGGTTTATTGAATAACGCCATTTTTGGATGCCTAAATACAGAGGGGAAAAAAGAAGAGAGGAGAAGAGAGAACGAAACTGGTTTCGAAGCTGCACGCGCCACGTTCTTTTTTTTAAAGACGTGTCTCATTTCTATTGGCTGCAACCGTGCGCCACCCAAGTACAGTACAATATTACGCGAGTCTGAACGTGATGACGAAATACGTTGAGTAATACAGGATGTTTCATCATGCCAATAGTTCAACAGTGTACGTTACAGAGCATAACAACATACAATGCTTTGCATCTCCTAATGATTTTCCCCACCTACGGCAGGGTCGAGAACCCATCTTGTTCCTCTGAATGGTCACAAGGGTGATCTATTGGACAGTGTTTTCCGCAGCAGGTTGCCGATAAAAGCTGCAACCCCTGTGCTTATATATCGTCGGTCTGCTGTTCGTTGTGGAATTCCACCTACGCCAGGGGACGAGCTGTTACACCTGGAAATTTTGCCTCAGCTACTGGCAGCATAGTAGAGAGGGCCAATCGTGCCATCGTACACCACACAGGACCTCGGGTTTACTTTTATTCCGAAGGAAGGCGCACTCGGAGCCTCTCTCCCGCGCGAAAGAGGCCGACCCACCTCGTTTTTTTTCTTTCGTTCGTGTTTTTGGGCTCTTCAGCTACAAGGTCATTAGATCCCCGTCCTCTGCATAGCTCTAAGGCGAGGCGCAAAATGAGACGCAGGGTGTAGCAGCCCTGCGAAATTCTGCTAGCAGGCAATCACCACACATTGAATCGCAGTTTTTCACCATACTTGCATCAAATAACAAGAGAACCCTGCTTCGCACCGCTTTTTGTTATTGTCACGCCAACTTCGCGCAGGAAACTGCGGCATTGGCACTGCGCTCCATAGGGTCACGTGGCGCAGGCACATAGTCACGTCACCCTGCGACTTAACATGCGCAACTACATACTATCATGTGAGCCACAGTAATTTATAGTGAGTCACCCTGCGTCTCATTTGGCGCTGGGCCTAATGCAGAGACTGCACGGACACTACACTAATGCCACGATTATTGGGTATTAGTAGTACCCGGATTTCTCAAGCGGCCACCTATGTTAGTACTAGCTGGGGTTGCGGTGGTTAACTTCAGTGATCGGACGAGGAGTGGTGTGTCCATAGGCGCAAGCCGCTCTCTCCCACCTCGGTCTAGTATCGAACTGACGCAGAGCGACATACAGTGCTTTATTTCTCTTATTTTCACTTCAAACGTCCGGTTTTATTTTTTATTCACTCCTTAACAGAAAGACAAGAAAAAAACTTTTTGACTTTGACAACTACAAATTTCAAGATATCAAATAAAATGCCTGATACGATATGATAATGTTAGAAAAGTGGTGCAACTTTCACTACAAACATGAATTGAATCAATAATCGCATATATATAGTTTTTTTTTCGTACACATATCAATTTCAGCTTTTTGCAACAATTTTTTTGAAGATGATGCTAGACAGAGTGTTGAACACACAGTGGAAGAAGTCAATCAAGCCATATCATAGATAAAGATTTTTATTTCTCCTTCGCTTCTTTCAAGAAAAGAAATCATTTTCTTCATCGTTATAATGTCACCATATACAACAGTACCATTTCTTCTCGGTTATACCTCTTGGCATCTTTCTCCTACCTCTACCACTCTCTCAAACCCCTTCCCCTCCATCTCTTTTCTAGAAACAAGACACTTGAAAAATGTCTTCTTATTTGGCAACAAGTTAGTAACATTTTCACTCAAAGTTGAGCACACAAGAAAAGACTTCGACCAGAAAAGAAACAGCTTGTCAATAAGAAAGATCACTGTATCAGTGTAGTATAGTGATACCTACATTTCTATCAGTTCTGCTATCATTTTGTCATTTTCTTATTTTACAACTGTTACATGAGAATTTAATCGTTTCACAGCCAGTAACACCTCACACAATGGTCCATCCGCCGCAAATAGCAACCCCATCATAAATAACCAAAGCCACAGCAAATTTATCACCGTTTCCATAAACAGCTTGGAGAAAAACGCTTTGAAACACTCTCAAAGTGCAAGCAACTCCTACTCCGTTTCCCTCCTATGGCAGGGTCGGGTACCCATCCTGTCCCTCTGAATGCCCACAAGGATGATAGATTGGACAATGTTTTTCAGCAGCCGGTTGCCGATCAAAGCTGCAACGCAACCCCCATGCTAATTCATCATTGGTGTACTGTTGGTTGGGGCACTCCACCGAGCTCCTACACCTGGAAAGTGTGTCTCATCTACCCGTTGCATAGTAGAGAGGGTTGTTTCACGTGCAAATGCCATCGTACACTACACGGGACCTCGGTTTTACTTGCCATCCGGAAGAAGGCGCATTCGGGGCCTTTCTCTCTCTCTCGTCCGAAAGAAGCCAACTCACCTCGGTCCAGTACCGAATCTAGAAACACTGACGCTGTAACCGATAATGCTACCCACTGCGCCACCGAGGCGGGTTTTAAAACAGTCTGAAAGTCACAAGGTCAAGAAAGTATTGCAACCAGCACGGAGTCGTTTGACCATTTGATGGCGTCACTGAGAAGCAGAGGTCGCTAACATCTGATGGGTCACTCAACAAACAACGCGAATCTTTGGGGTGCAAAGGTCAAAAAAGGCAGATGGGACAATCGACGAACAACACTGGAGGAGGAGCCGAGTCACCTGGCCCCTGACACGATCAGTAACAACACCATGCAATAGGAGAGGGGAAACGAAGGCCTGACACATGGTCTCGTTCCAATATGTAGAGGTCACACTACGTGAAGAAAAAGAAAGAGTGAACTAAACCAAGAAGCGTCTCAGACTCATGCCAATAACACGCTACGATTACACTAATAATTGAGAGTGAAGTCCCAAGGGCACAAGAAATGGCCTAGCCTGAAGTAATGCGGTAAAACGGATCCGCGTCAGTGCCCAAAAGACAATGACAGGTACTTCAGTCGGTAGTCGGTGTGCAGACGCATTTCCTCTAACCCAAAATAAGTCGACAAAGAAGTAGGGGTAGTAAACACGACGGGTGGAGATCTCCACGCCTAAGACTTCTGAGAGAGATAAAGGCAAAGGAACCAATCCTAATTGGGAAACATTAAGCGTCCACCAAGAAAGGGAACATTTCTAGGGATTTTTTGCACCCAATGAGGGGGAATGCCAAACTTCCTATCTTTCCTCTGACTTCAAAGGCTGAAGAAAAGCTTACTACAACTACAGTCTGATTATCATCAGCATCATACCCTTATCCCACCTGTGGCAGGGTCGGGTCTGCGACTCTACAGAACATGCTCTGACTTGAGCAGGAATATCGGCTAGGTTATCTGTGGGGGATGCCGGCCTACCCCACGATGTTCCAACACAGCATTAAACAACCAAATGATAAATAACCTAAAGTCACCATCATCATCAAAAAAGAAAGAGGGAGAAAGTGAGTGTGGGGAGAGGGATAGAGAGCGTGGGGAGAGGGAGAGAGAGGAGAAAGAGCGTGGGGAGAGGGAGAGAGGGAAGAAAGAGCGTGGGGAAAGGGAGAGGGAGGGGAGAAAGAGAGCGTGGGGAGAGGGAGACAGAGGGGGAGAAAGAGAGCGTGGGGAGAGGGAGAGAGAGGGGAGAAAGAGCGTGGGGGAGGGAGAGAGAGGGGAGAAAGAGTGTGGGGGAGGGAGAGAGAGGGGAGAAAGAGCGTGGGGAGAGGGAGAG
>JAAFCE010001963.1:2721988-2741279 GCA_013389805.1 Trigoniulus corallinus | reverse complement strand
GGAGAGTCAGAGAGAGTGGGAGCCACAGAGGGGAGAGTCAGAGAGAGCGGGATCCACAGAGGGTAGAGTCAGAGAGAGCGGGAGCCACAGAGGGTAGTCAGAGAGAGCGGGAGCCACAGAGGGTAGAGTCAGAGAGAGCGGGAGCCACAGAGGGGAGAGTCAGAGAGAGTGGGAGCCACAGAGGGGAGAGTCAGAGAGAGTGGGAGCCACAGAGGGGAGAGTCTGAGAGAGCGGGAGCCACAGTGGGGAGAGTCAGAGAGAGAGAGGGGGAGAGAAAGAGTCATAGAAAGATATCTAGAGAGTGAGAGAGAGTCCGAGAGAGGGATTCAGAAAGAGAGAGGGTCAGAAAAAGGGGTGATTTAAAGAGAGTCAGAGAGAAATGAGGAAGTCAGAGAGAGAGGGAGTCAGAGAGGAAAGAGTAAGAGAGTCAGATATAAAGGGGCTCAGAGAAAGGGAGGGAGTAATAAAGCGGAATGGAGTCAGAGAGAGAGAGGGAGAAAGAGTCAGAGAAAGAGAGAGGGAGAGTCAGAGAGAAACGGGTGAGCCAGAGAGAGAAGCCAACCTAGAGGGAGGGAGGGAGAGAGAAGAGAGGAGGTCAGCATTAATCAAAATGGATCATCAACTCTCCTCTTTACATGAAATATAAAGTCAGACAGACCTGAAACAATTTATGCAGAAGTATAGATTTTCTAAATTATGCACTATATTGCTAAGAAGATTAAAAATGACTATTTAATGGAAACAATTTCCTGACTTGACGTCGGCGAAATGAGGGGGAAAAAATTCAACTCCTGCCATCCATGTCTATTTAGAGACATGATTAGTCACAAACTCGATATAACAGCAGAGAGTGGGTGGTCACACTACAGCAGAAAAGATAGTAACATCTCTTCCTCAATTTACCCCATCAACAAATTCCCTAGCCTCACTTATGTCCCTCACTTATAATTTATACTGATCTGAAATACTTAGGGACTCAGCAAATTACAAATCCAATTTCATGTCATCAAAAATGAAACATAATTATACAATAAATGGCAAAACAAACCAAATTAAAAACGATTATACCATACTCTTTTCCAATAATATCATTTGGGATAAGAAAAAAATATGCACAGAAATAGACATCCGCATGACAGCGTTTCATAGAAATAATTCAAAAGGAGGGAACGTTGTCACATTCATATGCTATGCTCATCATCATACCCTTATCCCGCTTGTGGCAGGGTCGGGTCGGCGTGTTCTAGCTCTCCACTCCCTCCACTGAGCCAGAGGCGATTATCTCATAGTATTGGTCTTTTCACAAGACTGTTGCTGATGGGGTGCAATGGACCTCTGGCTGGAAGTGTGTCCCAGGCTGGGTATAAGGGGAGAAAGGACCATTCATATAAATTGAAGGAACTAAGGGCTAAGACAGACTCATACTACTGGTCTTTCTTGCCAAGGACCATTCGACATTGGAATAGTCTTGGGGAAAATAGAGTAGAGGGCTTACTGAATGGGAAGGCCACCTTCGCAAATTTTGTAATGGAGCACAACTATAGCTGGGGGTCTTAGAAGTTTTTTGGGGTTATGTAGCAATGAGAGTTAGTCTCTCCACTACCAAATTGGCCATAGTGGCTGCTTGCAGTGAACTAGAATTAAAATTAGAATATCCTACCAGGTCCCCGTTCATCCTACACACTACCATATTCTTACGCACAACCTGTTTCCACGTGTGCTTTGGTCTTCCCCTGCCCCGGGTGCTTCCAACAAGCTGCATTACCCGTAATGGACCTAACGAGCTCCCCCTCCCTTCTTCTCATCACATGCCCATATCATCCCAGTCTATTATCCCTCATCCTTTCCACGATGTCCCCCTACCTCCAATCCAAATCTAACCTACTCATTCTTTATCCTATCCTAGTACAATATTATCCCAGTAGATTGCTTGATTCTTGAGCTCATGGCCTCGTGCGTCTTATTTCCACAGTTAGAGGACCTGGTCCCCGCTCTCTAGAGACTAAACCCGCCTCAGTGATATGCAGAGGTGACGTGCTTCATTCACACGTCCATGATTGCAGGTTCGATGCCATTATCTGAGGTGCGGTTGTTTTTCTTTTCAGGCGGTTTTTTTCGAGTTGAGGCCGAAGAGCACCGCCGTTGGATGAGAACTGACTCTAACGACAAAAACAACTACTAACCCTTTTCCCGCTTATGGCAGGGTCGGACACCCACCTTTGTCTCTCAGAATGGACACATGGGCGATCTGTTGGATGGCATTTTAACGCAGCAGGCTACCGACAAAAGCTCCTTATTTATCGTCGGCCTAATGTTGGTTGGGGCACTCCTGGGAATTTTGCCTCATCTACCCGTTGCAGAGTAGAGAGGATTCTTTTATGTGCAAATGCCATCGTACACCACACGGGACCACGATTTTACTTCTCATCCAGCGGAAGGTGCACTTAGGATCATTCCTTTTCTCTCTCTCTCTCTCTTGTTTGTTGGAATTTAAGGTCCCGTCAACTACAAGGTTATTAGAGACCCGTCCACTGTATAGTTCTAATACATATACTGCACAGACACTACACTAATGCGACGATTATTGGGTATTAGCAGTACCCAGCTTTCCCGAGCGACCACCCATGTCAGTACTAACTGGGCTTGCGTTGCTTAACTTCAGTGATCAGACGACTCTCTCTTTCGCTCGACAGAAGTCAACTCACCTCGATCCAGTATCGAATCTAGAACCACTGACTCAGTAATCGAGAACGTTACTTCCTGCGCCACCAAGACGGGGTGGCGTTTATGCCCTAACGATCTTAAAGAAAAATTAAGACAAGTGGACTTAAAACACATCCTATTATAAATTAGAGACGGCTGCCATTTTGTAAATCTTATTAAAACTTCTTCACGAAAAAATATTAACGGAAGAAAAACGTTAAGAAGGTGGTATTCAAGTCAAGTAGAAAGGGTGTGCGTGTGTATTTTAATAAACTTGGGAGCGACACGGACGCAGGCAGCATGGTTCAGTGAGAAATTTGATGAGGGTGGAGAAAGAAGAGGAGTGCAGGTGGCGGACGAGGACGAAATAACCGTAGATAATGAATTTGAGAGGAAACGAGAGGAACATCAGAAATGGGATAAAAATCGCGCCTTCATTCACTACATAACAAAAAAGATGACTTCTAGTGAGGATAACAAAAAAAAAAGTATGACAAGATTGAAGATATCGCACGTCATCAGATCACAGCGCTCTTCTCCCTTTACAATGCCTTTGGCAACCCCCAGGTCGATATGAAACATCACAAAGAAATTCATGTAACTAAGCTCCTTGACTAAAGGCGATTTCAAATGGCAGAAACCGACTTTGATATCGAAATCATGAAAAAAAAAATCTACATTCATAAAAATGAACTAGAAATTATAGAGGGAAAAATGAGATATCGATGTCAATCACTTCCAAATGTGACACTGGACGTCGAAATCCTTTCAAATCGATTAAATAAGTACGGCACACAGCTCAAGAAATCGTCAGTCAGTCTTCGAACTCCATCTTCCTCCGAGCAACCATACGCCATCCATCGATTCATCGATACAATAAGAATATCGATTATCGCTAAATGCCACGTGTCTTCGAAAAATTCAGCCTATTTTAAATTTCACGTGCGAAACACGTGGAATGACGTCAGTGCGCACATGGCGATATTGTCATGGCGACGCATCAGATCGGTTTGCTACCACTGTGGATGCTAATCAATATCACAGGCGTCACCACGTGCTTCGATGAGAACTACAGCACGTGCCTCGTAAAAATTCCACTCATTTAAACGCTTTTAGAATTTTCTCACGTGAGAAACACGTGGAATGATGTCAGTGTGCACATGGTGAAATCGTCATGGTAACGCGTCAGATCGGTTTACTGCCTTGTTATCTTCTATGGATGGCAATCAATAGAGCGGACTGGAAAAACAGACGTCATTTGCCTAGGGCAGAATAAACGTTATCCGAGTGGACAGAAGGTCCGACAAGTAAGATAACCAGCACGTCCAATAAATGACTCATCTCCAAACCCACCTCCCTTCCTCCAGAACAAATAGGAAATGGATGATAATAATGTAATACAACAGTCCGCCTGGAAGGGTCATCATTAGTCATCCGTGATCTGGCGTAGATTTTGAGCGTGAAAATTACATTTCAATTAAGAGGTGTCACAAGATGTTAGAAGGCCAATACCTCAGGCTTCAAAATTCATTCATAACCAGCCACCAAATAAAAGAAAATATATATATATATCACTACTGGAAACCGAATCGGCCAAAATACCTTAAAAGAGAAAGAAAACAGTAGCAGTACTTAGCAATGGTACACAGCTGTATGGTCTTTAAAGCTTTGAAGAAAAACCTCTTTCGCAACCATCTGAAAAGGGCCTGAGATCTTTCTATATACAAGTAATTCACCAGGCCAACTAACAACACTCTGGAAATCCTATTATTGCCTTCAGCTGTGCAATAACTTCCAAAGCACATAACTCTTATGTTTGGAGCCCTGCAGAATCAAGATACAACAACTACGTGTCTCGCATAACTAGGGGAGATTTTTGAAGCAAACGTTGAACAGAGGAAATGGGGAGGGGGAAGATGGCCACAAAATGACAACGTCCCACACATAAAGGCGAGGCAGACCGTAGGAGAAAGGAGAGGGAGGGAAGGAGGGAAGTATAATGGGGGAGGGCGAGAAGAGCAAAAAGGAGACATTGAGAAGGATTCAAGAGATTTGCACAGATGTCCTTTGCTCATATTTGTCCCACAGCTACATATTATTCAATGAAAATTCAACAATATGCTGATGGAGTACTATTAGCTGCAAGCAACATATGTAGAAAAAAAAGTGACGGAGGGGTGGAAGACAAAAAAAAAAACACACAGAATACAGAAAAAGGCCCATTGTTGTGTCATAAGCGTTCTTCAGAGGCGGTCTATAGGTCCCTTTAGCCTTCTGTTCCCTCCTCCCTTACTCTCTTTGCTTGTGCATAAATATCACTATACATAGTTGTAACTTTTTTTATCCAATAGTGCATGTATGTGTGTACACATTCAAATTCTTGCTATGGATCTGGAGAGTACGCTAAAGGGCACTTAGAGAGACACACACAGACAGTATGCCATTTTCAAAATCTGAATACAAACTTACCAAGAAATGCACACACGTATATCGGCAGACGACAGATATTGTAATGGAACTTAAAACAAACATCTTTAAATCTCATAAAATACGGTTGTAACTAATACATAACTGCCTTTATAAAACACAAAAATACATATACATATATATACGTGTTTCAGACGGTGACTGAATATCGATCTGTAACGTCATACTCAACACTACAGGTCACTGAATCGTTGTATCATGTAATAGACATTACACTGAAAAAGGCATTTCAATAAGGGCTGTTCATCAAGTTTGTCATGCCCAACATGACGCTCCTCTCCACTTCGGCATAAATATATTTATATAAAACAAAAATTCTTAATGACTCCACCTCGGTACATGAGACAGAGACGTACAGACAGACAGAAAGAGACAGAGACAAAAATGGAGAATGACAGACATACACAGAGAGGCTCATTAGAGCTCCGTCCACCGCATAGTTCTAGGGAGCGGCGAACTGCGTTGGACACACCAGTTCTCGTCTGATCATTGAAGTTAAGCAGCGCAACCCCAGCTAGTACTAACATGGGTGGCCGCTTGAGAAAACTGGGTACCGCTAGTACTCAAAAATCGTCGCATTAGTGTAGTGTCTGTGCAGTTTCTGCATCAGAACTACACAGTGGACGGGGCCCTAGCGACCTTGTAGTTGAAGGGTCCTAAAACACCAACAAACAACAAACAAACGCATAGTTCTAGTGCAGAGACTGCACAGACACTACACTAATGCGACGATTATTGGGTATTAGCAGTACCCAGTTTTCCCAAGCGTCCACCCATGTCAGTACTAGCTGGGGTTGGGTTGCTTAACTTCAGTTCAGTGATCAGACGAGAACTGGTGTGTCAGACGCAATAAGCTTCTCCCGAGGCATATAGAAAGAGATTGACAATGATAAGAGACAAACAGAGAGACCGAGAGACAGATGGACAGGGAGAGAGACAGACAGAGCATATGCATAACTAATGCGTCAGCAGGTCCCATCCTAGTCAAGGCAGGTGGCTTCTTTCAATCCTTTGAGGTTCCCAAGCGCGTCTTTCGTCAAATGAGAGGTAACGCCGTAGCCCCGTGTGACGTGCACAATCACAGTACCCGACTCCGTGATAGGCCCTCCCGACCCTTCATCTTTCCCTTATCTGAAAATGTAGAAATACCAGTAGCCTTAAATCGCGAATAAATCACAGGATTAATTTAAAAAAATCCAGAAAAAATATGATAATTTATAACAAGTTATAAATCTTTAGTTAATTCTCAATTGGCCCCCTCATACTCATCTTCATCCTCTCCCAATTTGAACAATGGGTCGGGTCATCAACCATCAGGGTGGGTGACTATACACCTTTTAGCTGAGAAACACGCCAAGAAAATCTTTTATACCTATCAATTTCTATTAAAAATTTGGATGGGGGCGGACGAAAACATGTATTGCTATGTAATTTAAAAATTAATTAATATTACTGGTAATTCAAATTTATATACGTGACCAAAAGTATTTTGCACTATGTCTCATTCAGAAGATGTTAAAGTCACAGGTGAAGCTTTCGTGGCTAAAACCACACCCAGAACCAAAAATAAGTCCTACACATTATCTGTATCCCAATTCCACTCCAAGACGGAAGGAAATTTCGAGTCCAAAGCAAAGTGCAACCCTACAGCCTCAGCAGGAAGTGGTTAAAGGCTGTGGGGCACCAGGGAGCGGCGAATTGCGTTGGACACACCAGTTCTCGTCTGATCACTGAAGTTAGGCAACGCAACCCTAGCTAGTACTGACATGGGTGGCCGCTTGGGAAAACAGGGTACCGCTAGTATCCAAAAATCGTCGCATTAGTGTAGTGTCTGTGCAGTCTCTGCATCAGAACTACACTGTGGACGGGGCTCTAATGACCTTGTAGTTGAAGGGCCGTAAAACACCAACAAACAACAACAACTGTGGGGCACCAGGTGTCCTGATAGTTTCTGATGCCCATCATCTTCTAACTTTCCTTGAGTTTCTCTTTCTGGTGTTCACGACAGTCCTCTTTCTTCCCCTGTTTCAATTCCAAAACGGGAAGTGGATTATTTCAAGAAAAAGTCGTTATAACAGAACTGCCAGGGTCGGTGGCATTTGTGCCCATTGACAGAAAGGACAATAAATAGCGAGAAGTAGTAGTTGGCAGTTACAGATAGTCATCTACACCATCAAGTCTATGAGAGAGAACCAAAAGGATTTTCCCAAACTGCGATTAAACTGCGCCCGAGAAAGTAAATCTCCTCTCTCTCTCTCTCTCTTGCCCCTCCTCCTCATAAACCCATTCATTAGAGTTGCCAGAAGGCCACAAATTACTAAGCTTTATCGACCTCAGTCTCATGGGCTCATTACTATATCAATCATGACAAGAAATAGCAGTAAATCAGTTTACCCTAAAGTATACTTTATTACTTGGCGAGCAGTAATTTATGCACAAACAAGCAATACTAAGAAATTAGGTGGTTGCTGTTGCTACTGCTGTTGTCTTGGCTGTTGCTGCACAATGTAGACACGCATACAGAGACTCTAGAGTAACAATAGCAAAACAACGTTCAGCAGAACAGAAAACAGGCGGAAGTCGAGGGGATGAGTAGATTGAAGGAAGGCGACAGGGGTCATTGAAATGCAAATGTCTGTAATCAGATTACGACGCGCCCGTCGATCACTTACTTAATACGGACATTGAACTGTAACTCTTATTCGCACAGACGCTCCACCAAAAGGACGTAAGCTTTCTCTGCTTCAAGCTACAGACACAAAGAACTTTTTCTGAGAAAACACTGCCCCGAAATGAAATTGACCAACATTAACCTATACAAAAAAAAAACAACTCCTAACCCTTTACCCGCCTATGGCAGGGTCGGGTGCCCATCTTGTCCCTCTGAATTTGACACAAGGGCGATCTATTGAACAGTGTCGGTTTCTGACCAAAGCTGCAACCCCTATGCTTATTTATAGTCGGCCTACTGTTCGCTGGGGCATTCCACCAACGCCAGGGGAGCTCCTACACCTGGAAATTTTGCCTCATTCACCCAGGGTTCTTTTAATTAAGTGCAAATGCCATCGTAAACCGCACGTGAAGAAGCCACCCCACCTTCGTCCAGAATCGAACTAAGAACTACTGCTCCGCTTTCACTCTCTCTCTTTCTCTGTGTCTGTCTCTCTCCACCTCTCTCTCTCTCTCCGTCGGTCTCTCATCCCTCTCTCTGTCTATCTCCCTGCACCTTTGTGTGTGGGAGTCTGTTCTCTCTCGTTCACACACTCTCTTTCTGTCTGTCTGCCTGCTTCCTTCTCCTTCTGTCTCCCTTTCTCCTCTCTGTCTGTCTCTAATCCCCTCCTCTCTTTGACTCTGTCTCCATCAGTGTGTGGGAGCGGCGAATTGCGTTGGGCACACCAGTTCTCGTCCGATCAATGAAGGTACTGACATGGGTGGCTGCTTGGTAAAACTGGGTACTGCTAATACCCAAAAATCGTCGCATTAGTGTAGCTGCTGTGCAGTCTCTGCATTAGAACTATGCTGTGGACGGAGCTCTAATGACCTTGCAGTTGAAGGGCCCTAAAACACCAACAAATAAACAAACAATCCATCAGTGTGCGTGTGTGTTTCTGCCTCTCCTGCTAAAATTAATTCAGTGAGGGACTAGTGGGAGTGGGACGAGCTCTTGCACCTGAAAACGTTGCCGACCTAAGCATATTACAGGGTTCGCTTACGTGTAGTGATGTAATTTGAGACAAACATCGCACTTGGAGATCCTGTCTCACCTTTTGGTCCAATTCCTTACAACTTCTATTTCCTTTCGTCACTCATCCGTTTCTTCTTCGAAAGCCCAGACCCGTAGGTAACCATACAAGAGTAAGCAAAGAAGACCTAGATAGTACGTATTATCTACAATTTCTCATACATCTTCAGGACCTTTAAAAATGAAGATAGCAATAAAGGGGCCCTAAGGCCTTCTAGATGCTATCCGTGCGGCTAATGAACGGTCCTTAGACATACATATGTCATCGTCGTCGTCGTCGTCTAGCGACTAATGGTCTAATATGAGGGCTGCTCGGAGCTATCTACAGAAGAATGAGGGATGAGTGCGTGTGTGCTCGAATGAGGACTAATTTTGGAGAAAAGTTGTCCCTTCATAGTCGGCGGCGGTGGTTCAATTCTATTATTTCAGGATTGGGTTATGTCCTCATTTTCCAGCCTAGTGAATTTTTGAGTTACAGCGAGAATGAGTTCAGAACCTGTTCATTGGAGAAATTATTTCCAGAGAATTAAGTTTCAACAAGAAAGAGAGAGAGAGAGAGAGAGTAAAGGATGACGTGTTATAATACACTTCCGGCCGGAACATCAGCGCCCTCTTTCCCCCTGCCCTAACAGCAATCGTCTGCATCACTTTCCATATGCTGCAGTAGTGCTTTTGATTTGAATTAATAAACAAAAATAAAACTAAACTGAACAAAACTCAAGAGAGCATAAAATTTTTGCCTTCAAAAACAAATACAAGAAAAATATTTATCCAAAAGAGAGAGAGAGAGGTCTTGAATCACTCAAGAGTTGTTAGCAGTACTGCCAGTGCATCTGTTTTCAATCATTTGTTTTCAACATCATCAATCAAAAACAAAAAAAAAAAAACATACATCCAAACTAAAAAGTTTGAAACTTTATGAATAACTCATTGAATGATGAATTTATCATTCAACTGGAAATCTTCAAGAACATAACAAGAAACATAACATTTCTTTAAAGACTGATAATGAGGATAATACAATCAACAAAACAATAATCAAATGAATATTAAACCTCTCCCTCCCCTCACGACAAATCAAATTTTCTTTAAATTCAAGAAAGACATGAAAGGAAGTAAAAGAAACCCAGATAAGAAAAAAGTCTTTGTATTCATATATAATATTTACAAGATTTTTAAGACGTCGACAAAAATCTTACATCTGCACTGGGCGTGTCATCGTCATCGTCGTTGTTGTTGTTATCATTACTATTATTAGAAATAATAAAAGGAGATTTTTGTCTTAAGAGTTTCTTAAAAAAAAGAAACCACTGCAGCACCAGACGGATAAGACAATGAAATGAAGAAAATTTATGTTTGTGTGTGGAACTAATTTTATGTCATTAAAAACATGTTGACATCCATGATTAATCATCAAAGTGATGTAACATTGCAACGAAACAATTATTTATCTTTTGACTTAACAGCACAGTCCGTCACTCTCACTCGCCCCCTCTCAATGTCCGAATAAAGAAAACATGACAAGAGGGTTGACCAGAGTAGAGAGGTGAGATGGGCGAGTAGATGGAAGAAGAGGAAGGAGAAGAGGACAAAAAAAAACACACACACACACAGGGAAAGGTTCATCCCTCCTAAGTTAATAGACGTCCAAAGTCACAAAAAGAGAGCCATGAAATATATACTATAAATAAAATAATTTGTCAACTAAAGTCTTATTGGTCACTACATGTAGTTGACCAAGCAGAAAAATGACAGTGGATCACCTAAATGATAGTAGACATTTCTGGCCACAATCGTATCTGGTTTTTTTTCTTTTGGTCTCTCAATTGAGAGAAAAAAAACACACAAATCTACTGCTGTCCCATAACGGAATATAAACATCCCGAGAAATTCAAGTAAGAAGAAAAACGAGATAATAATGTTATCCCTTTTTCGTTTGACAAAATATCAGATTATTTTATCACATGACCTCAACAAAAAAATTAAGCACAAAGTATCTTATATCCAAATGTCAAAAATTCAACATTTTACTGTCAGTAGGTAACACATGGCCAAGTCGTTAATTAATTCCGCTTTAAGGCTCGAGTTTTGACATTCACTGTCAGTTATACCCGATTTGAGACATGCTGAAGGGATGAGCAGGCAAGTAGCATTGGATGACTGCAAACTGGGCCTACCACCGTCAGATAAAACTTTGCGGAGTGCCCGTTCTGTGCCGGGTTGGACGCCTGTGACAGATGGGCCGCGTAACGCCCAGCGCTGAAGGTGCATCTGGGATCCCCAACACAACGCTGGTCTCCTAATATGTCGAGAACATACTACGCGAAAAGAAGAGTGAGCTGGACCGACCTCACTCACACAAATAACAAGGAAGCCCTAAGGGCGCAACTTGAAGGGCGGGCCTGAAGTATGTGTTAAACAATTCCGGGTTACTATACACAAGGAAATAATAGGTGTTTTAGTCAGTTGTTCGACACCTAGTGGGCAAACGCAATCCACCTACTGCTATCTCCAAAAAAAAACCCAAAAGCAACTGCAAGCCCTTTTCATGTAGGGTCGGGTACTCATCCATATCCCTCTATATGGATATATGGGCGATCGGTTGGACGACAGTTTTCCGCAGCTGGCTGCCGACCAAAGCTGCAATCCTAATGGTTAATTATCGTAGGCCTACGGTTTGTTGGGACATCCCACCGACGCCAGGAGAAGCTCCTACACCTGGACATTTTGCGTCATATATCCATTACGTAGCTGACGGGGTTCTTTGACGGAAGGTGTACTCGGCACTCTCTCTCTATCACCCGAAAGAAGCCAACCCACCTCGATCCAGTACCAAACCTAGGGGAAGCGGCAAATTGCGTTGGACACACCAGTTCTCGTCTGATCACTGAAGTTAAGCAACGCAACCTTAGCTAGTACTTACATGGGTGGCCGCTTGGGAAAACTGGGTACTACTAATACCCAAAAATCGCCTCATTAGTGTAGTGTCTTCGCAGTGGAGGGGGCTCTAATGACCTTGGTTGGTTGTTGGAGTTTAAGGTCCCGTCAACTACGAGGTCATTAGAGACCCGTCCACTGTATAGTTCTAATGCATATACTGCACAGACACTACACTAATGCGACGATTATTGGGTATTAGCAGTACCCAGCTTTCCCGAGCGACCACCCATGTCAGTACTAACTGGGCTTGCGTTGCTTAACTTCAGTGATCAGACAAGAACTGGTGTGTCCAACGCAACTCGCCGCTCCTAATGACCTTGGACCAAACCTGGGACGGCTGACAGTAATCGAGCACGCTATCTTCTGAGCCACCAAGGTAGGTGCATTTCACCAATCCAAAATAAATAAAAATAAAAACACCGTCAGATGGATCAAAGTGACCTTAACAATTCCGTAAAAACAACAGAAATGAACTGGTGAAAAGAACCCGGAAGCGGAAGACGCCCTCTGGTTGGCCATCTTATTTCATGTTTTCAGTGAGAACTCTTAATTATTCATAAGCAACGAAAGGAATAAATTATGAAGTGGTTTTAACTAATATTTACATAAAAATACCAAAGTGAAACAATAAATTTGCACAAAGCGCCTCCCCAACATTAAAACTTAATACAATCAATACACTTGGCATGTGTTTAATCAACATGAATAATTAAATGTGTGTCGACCCCAAAGACGGCGCTTTGACATCGAGACATGGCGTGAAAATCACGCCTTGGAAAGCAGAAAAAAAACGCAACGATAACAATTTAAAAATTTCAAATTCATTGATAAATAATTATCTTGCGGTGTAGGACCGGCATCCCCCTACAGACAACCCGAGCAATATTTCTGCGGGTTCCAGACGCCTGGCTGGTGTGCCCCGAGTCAGCGAAATCTCATCTAGAAAAGTGGCTACTCTTCGATTAAGGACGTGGAATGTGGTGGACCCTTAAAAGAAAAACTGGGGAATTAGTTAGGATCCTAAAGCGCAGGCAGGTGGTTGAAAGCACCCGGGGCAGGGGGAGACCGAAGCAGGTTGTCCGGGGTAGTGTGTGGGGTGGACAGGGGCGGGGACCTGCTGGGATATAGGGAGCGGCTTATTGCGTTGGACACACCAGTTCTCATCCGATCACTAAAGTTAAGCATCGCAACCCCAGATAGTACTGACATGGGTGGCGGCATGGGAAACCTGGGTACTGCTAATATCCAAAAATCGGTCAAACAATCTAGTGTCTGTGCAGACACTGCATTAGAACTAGGCAGTGGAAGGGCTCTAATGACCTTGTAGTTGAAGGACCCTAAAACACCAACAAAACCAAAAAACCACTTGTGGGAGATAGGCGGGAGTGGATGGTGGAACCCGCAGACCCGACCCTGCTCCAGGAGGGATAAAGGTATAACGATGATAATTATCTTGTGCATCATTCGTGAACTATCATTGGGTTTGTTGTTTGTTTGTTGGTGTTTAAGGTCCCGTCAACTACAAGGTCATTAGAGACCCGTCCATTGCATAGCTCTAATGCATAGTCTGCACAGACACTACACTAATGCGACGATTATTGGGTATTAGCAGTACCCAGCTTTCCCGAGTGACCACCCATGTCAGTACTAACTGGGCTTGCGTTGCTTAACTTCAGTGATCAGACGAGAACTGGTGTGTCCAACGCAACTCGCCGCTCCCTATCATTGGGTAGTTGAAAGATCAACTCCCGTCCGACCTTAGACTTTACCATGGTTTCCAATGTTCGCAAGGATTATTTCCATAAGAGGTCGCGCGGTGGCGTTGTTATCGCAACACCTTTGAAGAAAATCCTACCTTTGATTAGAGGTGCTAGACGGGAGGACGGAGGGTAGGTAATAATAGCAATAATCCACGTTTATATATGGATGATATCAGGTAAAATAAATCTAGTATTACAGTCCCCGATGCATTACCAGTAATGACAGCAAAAGTCGCAGGTGGGCAACGCTCACCTTCAGCCACCTGTCACTCACCTGGGATCACCGTCAAAATGAAAGCAAACTTCAAAGCAATATTATTAAAAGACACCAACAGCTTCTTAGTCATCAGAAACAAATCTTGATCTCAATCAACATTAAAAATATCCCATATGTGAAGAAAAAGTGAGAAGAGGATGCTGAGAGGAAGAAAGGGGGGGGCGAGAGAAACAGGGAACAGAGCGAGGGGGGAACCAGTAAAACCTGCTGCGTTTTCGACGTGAATTACATCAAACGAGACAAGAAATCTGTCTTGGGATGAATTTCAAGACAATTCTCAAGCAAAGAAAAGATCCTCCTCTGTAGCACACACAGTAGGTGGCGTGCTCTGTAATTGCGTCAGTGGTTCTAGGTTCCAGATGGGCCGGCTTCTTTCGGGCGAGAGAGAGTGAGAGAGAGGCCCCGAGTGCGTCTTCCTTCGGATGAGAAGTAAAACCGAGGTCCCGTGTGGTGTACGATGGCATTTGCATGCAAAAGAGCCCTCTCTACTAGGTAACGGGTAGATGAGACAAAATTTCCAGGTGTAGGAGCTCGGTGGAGTGCCCCCAACCAACAGAAGACGGGCGATAAAGAAGCATATTGACTGTGCTTCACTTCAAAATTCACTGGTTCGATACCGGTCGTGAGTCAATTTTAAATTAAAACCTCCTCCGCATGAATTCAAGACACATCCTTCTTCCTGTCAGGGCCGGCCGGATAGGCGTAAGAACGGTGCGAGAGCACAAGGATCCGTGCCGCTGACTTTGTAATATGAAAATGGTGCCAATTTTTCCACTCCTACCTCCCCCTCACCCACGTGCAGCGAGCCGACTAACCCATCCTTTGGTGTAACAAACAATACGAATTAAGACTGACACTCTATCGTCGAACTCCAAGGCTGACACTTTCTGGCCAACACTCTAAAGCCGGCACTCCAAACTCGGAGGGCTAAAGCTGGTGCTCTAAGGCCGGCCCGCGCAAGTTAACTTTGCACCAGGCCCCGCTTCCTGTCTAGGACTAATCTGATCTGAACTTGAATCGAACCGTATATCACTGGAGTTCAAGAGTAGAGGTCCATGGAATATAAAAAAAAACGAAACAGTTTTGAATGGTTGAATTGCTGAAATTAAGCAACGCAACCCACGTTAGTATCGACATGGGTGGTTGGTTGCGAACATGGGGTACTGCTACCCCCCGACTCCTCCTCCTACCTCCCCGCTCCTATCTCCCCATAACCGGTGAAGGGAGTGGCTTATTGCGTTGCAGGCACCAGTTCTCGTTTGATCACTGAAGTTAAGCAAAGCAACCCCAGTTAGTAATGACACGGATAGCCGTTTGAAAAAACTGGGTGCCGCTAGTACCCAAAAAATCGTCGCATTAGTGTAGTGTCTGTGCAATTTCTGCATAACAGCCATGCTGTGGACGAGGATCTAATGACCTTTGTAGTTGAAGGGCCCTAAAACACCAATAAACAACAACAACAACTCTACATTAGAACTATGCAGTGGACGGAGCTCTCATGACCTTGTAGTTGAAGGGCCCTAAAAATGAGAATGAGGGGGTGAGAGAGAGAGAATGAGAGCGGGTGTGAATTTGTTGGTGTTTAAGGTCCCGTCAACTACAAGGTCATTAGAGACCCGTCCACTGCATAGTTCTTGTGCATAGTCTGCACAGACACTACACTAATGCGACGATAATTGGGTATTAGCAGTACCCAGCTTTCCCGAGCGACCACCCATGTCAGTACTAACTGGGCTTGCGTTGCTTAACTTCAGTGATCAGACGACAACTGGTGTGTCCAACGCAACTCGCCGCTCCCAGTGAGAGTGAGAGTGAGCGAGTGAGAATGAGAGAGTAAGTAGTCCAGTCAGTAAGTAGTGGACGGACAGCTCTGTAATAAAGTGTTTTGGTCAACAGCTTGCTTTTAGGAGCGTCGTTTTCACACGAGAATGTGTTCACTGCTGCCTTTCCACACGACATTAACATAAAACTGGATCTATAACACAAACTCCATGATAATGACGCTCTTAATTCACTCGCATACTAATGAGAGCGAGAGAAAGAGCAGACGAAAGGGAGAGAGAGAGAGAGAGATATTTTAGGATGCAACAACATCATGTTGGATGCCAGCAAATAATTAAATCACTATAGTTGCGCATCGTGTGCCATTACAGACACACACTTTATTGGATGGATGGATACTACAAGATCCAGCTCCCTCTGCAGAAATATAATGAGCCACAGAAATCTCTAAATTGCATGCACACATGATGATGGTCTTTGAAAAGGGTTGGTGATAGTAGTGATGAAGGGCGGATGAGGGGAGTGCAGTGAGAGAGAGAGAGAGAGAGAGAGAGAGAGAGAGAGAGAGAAGGGTAAAATGGGGAAAGGGATGAAGAGGAGGAAGAGAAGAAGAAGATGCAGAGCAGGGACTGCAAAATGAGGATGAAGGGGTTGAGAGAGAGAGAGCGAAAGAAAATTACTACGGCGTAATTGTTTCACATCATGGACCTTGTTATCAACTGGAAAATTACACCCTTTTGTTTGCTACTAAACTATTAGGTAAACTTTGCAATTTATAATTCGCAGGCAACACCGGTTATAAAAGTTCAGGCGCTCAGTCAACGTGCAATGATTTCCAACAAACGTTTGACAAATCACCAGAGATAGTAAGAGCGCGATTGTGGAAAAGACAACGATCAAGGCCAATATAATTACAGTACAACAGTTTTTTCTTTCCTTTCCTTCCTTCTGAGCAAAAGGGTTTTACAAGGGCACACAAAATCCCACAAGGCACATTTCAAAAGGACCAAAACACGAAATCTGTGAAACCGAACACAGTGGCAGGAGCTGGAGGAGCTGGAGTGGCTTATTGCGTTAGTCATACCAGTTCTCGTCTGATCCCTGAAGTTAAACAACGCAACCCCAGCTATTACTAACATGGATGGCCGCTTGGGAAAACTGGGTACTGCTAATACCCAAGAATCGTCGCATTAGTGTGGTGCCTGTGCAGCCTCAGCACTAGAACTATGCAGCGGAAGGGGCTTTCTCTAATGACCTTTGTAGTTGAGGCGCCTTAAAAACACACAAACAAACAAACAACATCAATTCAAACCTTCTTCACAAATAAAAGTGCCATAGGGGGAGGGGTGAATCGTACCCTAAAAAATCCTATCTGAAGTCACAGGCGTAATCCTAGGCTGCGACCGCTGATAGATACCTTCACAAGGGTCAAAGCTGACTGTCAGTCTCCTAAAAGTGATCAGAATCTTTGTCTAGTCTGAGAATCTTTCACTCAGTGCTGGATTGACGTATAGGTCAAGTAGGCCCAGGTCTAGGGCTGTGAATGGATTTCCACGGTCCGAAACTTTCATACATTTTATATTTTTATACCCATAGTTGGGTGGTTTATAACAGTTACGATTTCGACTATTCTTTAAGGGTTCATTCTATCCTATGGACAGTCTGCCTATGGACCTAGGGTCCATAAAACTTCATTCAGACACTGGTTGAACTGTCGGAATTCGACTATAATCCAAAAACAAAGCACCTCTGCATTAATATTAACATCACCAATATCCGGTTTGCGGAAACTGAGTTATGGTTATTAATAATGATGACAAAATCTCTCAAAAACAACCCTTTATCAATTCTCAATTTTGAATATGTCAGTTCGAATATTTAGGCCTCTTCTTCAATGTCCACAACCTACCTTTTATTCAAATCAGTAGGACGCACATTAATGGACAATACATTATTCTGTATCAATTATACAACTGACGAGTGGTCAGTCAAGTGAATGATCAAGCTGGCGAACACACGCATATTATCATTTATTTCTGTATCTAATGTCCGAAAGTCGCTTAAGGTCTTTCGGGAAGTTACTGTTGAATATAGGGCAGCATGAAGGGCTAATAGCCATAGCTGTCAGAGGTCTGGACAGTGTTCAAAAAGAGGTCACAGCTCGCCACATGAAATTTTTGACAGTTCGATCATGATCAAATTTCGAGAATTCAACCCACATTCAAACCTGAAAAGTGCATCTTGCCAAAATGTACAACGTGTGCTTAGCCATTTCACTGACCAGAATAATAATTATGAAGAAAACCTACTTCGGTGGCGCAACAGGTAGCGCGCTCGATTTACTGCCCCAGTAGTTCTATGGTCGATACAGGATCAAGGTGGATTGACTTCTTTCGGACGAGAAGCCCCGAGTGCCCCTTTCTTCGGATGAGAAGTAAAACCGAGGTCCCATGTACTGTACGATGGCATTTGCAGGTAGAAGAACCCTCTCTACAATATCAACGGGAAGATGAGGCAAAATTTCGAGGTGTAGGAGCTCGGTGGAGTATCCCACCCAACAGTAGTAGACCACCAAAACATCCGGCTGTGGAAAAACACTGTCCAATCTACCACCTTTGTGTCCACTAAGAGGGACAGCTGCGATAGGCGGGAAAAGGGTTACAAGTTGCTTGATAATAATTATGACGATGGACGCAAGACTAAATTACCTCATCAAAAATTTAGGCCCACTGTAATTACACCTTCCACATCGATGAAAGAAAAACCTTCAGCAAAAGTCACTCCTAACCCTCTTCTCGCCTATGGCAGGGTCGGGTATCCATCTAGTCCCTCGCAATGGACACAGGAGTGATATATTGGGCAGTGCTTTTCCACAGCCGGTTGCCGACCAAGGCTGCAACTCCTATGCTTACTTACAGTTAAGTCTACTGTTGGTTGGGGCACTATACCGAGCTCCTACACCTGGAAATTTGCCCTCATCTACCCGTTGCATAGTAGAGAAGGTTCTTTGACGTGCAAAAGGCATCGCACACCACACGGGACCTCGGTTTTACTTCTCATCCGAAAGAAGGCGCACTCGGGGCCTCTCTCTCTCGCCGGAAAGAAGTCAGCCTACCTCGGTCCAGTATCGAACCTAGGGCCACTAAAGCAGTTACCGACCACTGCGCCACTGATTAGATTAGATTGAATGGGATTAGTTTCATGGGTTGGGGAGTAAGCCAAGCAGCCATAACAGGACGAGCCCTTAAGAGGCTGCTCGCGGGAGATGAGGAGGTAGGAGAAGATGACGAAGGAGAGGGGAAATTTGCAGCACTCAACTTTCTTTACCAACCACCCTTGTTGCTATTGACGCGGGCTTGCGCTGCATAACTTCAGTGATCTCACGGGAGCTGGTGTGTCCAACGCAACTTGGCTGCACGTGCTGCACGGGCTTGACTGAGCAGGAATTAAAGAAAAACCTGGACAAGAAATAGTAAAAACATTAGTACGAACCAACAACCCTTTTATTTGTAAAATTCTCAAGTGGGACAAATGCGAAGACATGTACACGGAGAGAGAGAGAGAGAGAGAGAGAGAGAGAGAGAGAGAGAGAGAGAGAGA
>JAAFCE010001963.1:2698490-2712314 GCA_013389805.1 Trigoniulus corallinus | reverse complement strand
CCCCCCCCCCCCCCCATAAAAAAAAACGGATAGCAGACCGATGCGACGGTAAAACAAGCTTAGGGGGTTGCAGCTTTGGTCGGCAAACGGCTGTTGAAAAACACTGTCCAATATATCGCCCTTGTTTGTTTGTTGGTGTTTTAGGGCCCTTCAACTACAAGGTCATTAGAGCCCCGTCCACAGCATAGTTCTTATGCAGAGACTGCACAGACACTACACTAATGCGACGATTTCTGGGTATTAGCAGTACCCAGTGATCAGACCGGAACTGGTGTGTCCAACGCAATTCGCCGCTCCCTATCGCCCTTGTGTCCATTCAGAGAGGGAGCGACTGTATTGCTTGAGTTGGGGACACCAGTTCTCGTCTGATCACTGAAGTTAAGCAACGCATTCCCGGTTAGTAGTAATATGGGTGGCAGCTTGGAAACACTGGGTACCACTAGTACCGTAAAATCGTCGTAGCAGCATAGTGTCTGACGAGCGTTGTAGTTGCAGGGGGACAAGATGGGTACCCGACTTTGCCATAGGCGGGAAAAGGGTTAGGAGCTGGAGTTGCTTGATGGAATATTAGATGCATTTGGTCGTTTGTTTTCTTGACGAGAAACAGACATACACACACACCACCATCACCATCAGCACCGATAAAGACAACACACCATCACTCTCGCAACCAACTAGAAAATAGTTTATATCGACATTTAAAATAATTGAATTTCAAATGTCATTTCAAATTATTTAATTCATCTTTACACTATTTCTGTAGTTGACATCCACGTCGAAATATCACCAGAAAAAAAATAAATCACATTACTAATCGAATCAAATTCACTTTTAAGGCATTTGACGTCAAAGTGCTTTTAATTTTTTTTACTTTAAACTGTGATTGGCACCCCAGGCAAGGGGAAGGGTGTCAATCTGGATGTGGAAGTGACGATACTGAAGCTAGCACTTACAAAGTCTAAGGGGGATATGTGATGAGATCACGATCATAGGTTCGAGCCTGGCTGATACACATTTTAGGGCCCTTCAATCATTAGAGCCCCGTTCACTGCATAGGTCTAATGCAGAGACTGCACAGACACTACACTAATACGACGATTTTTGGGTATTAGCAGTACCCAGTTTTCCCAAGCGGTCACCCATGTTAGTACTAACTGGCGTTGTGCGTTGTTTAACTTCAGTGATCAGGCGAGAACTGGTGTGTCCAACGTAATAAGCTGCTCCCTCTTCCGGACGACAGAGTGGACGGAAAGGAGAGGTTAGAGGTCAGGGAGAGAATAGAGGAGAGAAAAAGGTCAGTCAGGTGGAAAAGGAGAGATAGCGGAGGAAGGGAGAGAAGAGAGGAAAGGAGAGAGAAGGGGAGAGAGGAGATTAGAAAGACGAGAAGAAAGAGAGGAGGGGAAGAGGTAGAGAAGAAGCCCCGAACGCTGCTTTCCGTCCAGAATGGGAAGGCAATAAAACTTTCTGATTTACAAGCTCCCCTCTTGTGTCTATACATTACTGTATTATTACCCCCAATATATAGAGCGACGTGATGTCAACATTTAGACCAGGGGGTCCGCAGCCTACAATCCTCGTCCTGTGTCCGACCTGCCAGGCACTACCCTCTGACCTACGATCCCTAACTGATTTCTATTGCATCTACGCGAAATTATAACAGAGGCAGTAGGTGATGGATCTGAACCGCCATTACCTCAAGACTTTTCTTTTGGCCCATGAGCAGAAAAGAGTTTGTTGGTCACTAATCTAAATCATCATAGCTGTATCTGGCCTGTGGCAGGACCGAGTCTGCGAAACCTATCCCCTCAATTCCCTTCTATCCCTTGTCGTCGTTGTTGTTGTTTGTTGGTGTTTTAGGGCCCTTCAACTACAAAGGTCATTAGAGCCCCGTCCACAGCATGGTTCTGATGCAGAGACTGCACAGACACTACACTAATGCGACGATTTTGGGGTATTAGCAGTACCCAGTTTTCCCAAGCGGCCACCCATGTCAGTACTAGCTGGGGTTGCGCTGTTTAACTTCAGTGATCAAACGAGAACTGGTGTGTCCAAAGCAATTCTGCCGCTCCCCCTTCTATCCCACTTGTATCACCCCGCCCCCCACCTCCGTCCTTTATCCCGTTTCTTGATTACTGGATTAGTTTCGTGGGTTGGTGAGTAAGCCAGGCAGCCATAACAGGATGAACCCTTAGGAGGGTGCCCGCGGGAGAAGAGGAGGTAGGTGAAAGGACGAAGGAGAGGGTTAATTTGCAGCACCCAACGTATTTTACCAAACCACCCATGTTGGTATTGAGGTGGGCTTGCGCTGCTTAACTTCAGTGATCTCACGGGAACTGGTGTGTCCAACGGCAACTTGGCTGCACAAACGCAACTTGAGAGGCAACAGTGAGACTCTAAATAACCCAAACCAAGAAGGAAAAAAAAGAGGGGGTTTCCGCACAAGTGGGTTTGGGTGGGGGGGAGGGGGGGGGGGGGTAAGAGGTTACATTCAATATAAAATTTCGGTGTTGACATCTTCAAGATGATGCGATTCATTTTTCAAGATAAAGACTCTTCCTTCATCATTTTCTTCTTCTTCTTGCCTTTCTCTGACTCACCACAACCACACGTTGTACCACAGCTTCATACTCCAGGTGTAAAAATAAAAAAAATTTGACGGGGTGGAGGAGAGGGTGTGTGGAGGGGGGGGCGAGATAAAATATAAGCGGTTTGCCACTACGTATATAAGCCAATTTATAAAATATAATAATAAAAAAAAATTTCTTTTTTTTCTTACAATACTTTCTAAATATATACATATTCTTGCGATATATTCTTTATCAAGAAAAATATCGATTATCCTTACACTATTTCTTTTACTGACATTCTTTAAAACAAATAACGTCTTGACTGCCGTCTTTTTTGTTTTTTAAGAAAATGAAACAGGGCTAACCTCCTCCTCCTTTTTTTCAGCTAAGAAATAAAAGGGGTGAATGTAAAGCAGATTCATTTCTTTTTCAGCATATTTTATACTGACTGCCTCTCATCTGCCTTTTAATGCTACATGCACATCACACTGTGCTCTTTCTCTTTCTCTTACTGTTGGCCTCATCCAAAGATAGTGAGTGAGTGAGTAGGGAAGAGAAAAGGGCCGAGGGACAAGAAGATGGGGACTTGGGGTGAAGCTCTATGACACAATTTGTAAATTTTGTTGCAAAATTCAACTCTTAAGCCACATTCATTTTTATACGTCGACTATAAAAAGAAAAAAAGCCTTGTTGTAGTAGTGGTAGTGGTGATGCTGTGGTGAAGACTGAAGATCATAGTTAAGACTCAGAGAGGTGGATCAGACACACAAGGTGTAAGAAAATGGGGACGGGGAGGAGGGCGGAAAGGGCACTACGAAGAGGAGGTCGAATCGACCATATCATACATAAATGGCGGCAATTCACAGTGTAGACACTACTGAGGTGAAATCCCATATGTAAATGATGGCACATTAGCATTCTTGGTGAGTAGTGTTGCAAGAAAACGTGCACAGCTACTAACCACACCACCTATACACATTTTTCTACACGAAAATGTAACGAACTCACTGCCTTTTTGCTCACTTTTCGGCTCTGCTTTCTTTTTTTCTCGTATTTTGTACGCATTTTCAAAACTTATTACATTTCAACTTCCTCTCCTATTTTTTTTTCCTGCTTGCGCTAGTCAACATTCACACTGCTCCTTCTGTCATTTTTAACGATATTTATACAAGGGATCTTCTTATAAGGATGGCAGCACCATGAACATGTATTCTGGATTTCTTTCGTTGGTGTTTTAGGGCCCTTCAACTACAAGGCCATTAGAGCCCCGTCCACTGCATAGTTCTAATGCAGAGACTGCACACACACACTACACTAATGAGACGATTATTGGGCATTAGCAGTACCCAGTTTTCCCAAGCGGCCACCCATATCAGTACTAGCTGGGGTTACGTTGCGTAACTTCTGCGATCAGACGAGAACTGGTGTGTCCAACGCAATTCGCCCCCCCCCCCCCCAATGTTCCCAAGCGGCCACTCATGCTAGTACTAGCTGGGGTTGCGTTGCTTAACTTCAGTGATCAGACGAGAACCGGTGTGTCCAACGCAATAAGTCGCTCCTTTGTATTCTGGAGAAATAACTGGCCATACGCCCCCCCCCCAAGTATATTCACGTCTAAGGCCGCCTCCTCCTCCTCCTCTTCCTCTCACAAAAGATCCTCATGCTCGAATCTTTAGCATATATTTCTGCATGGGTAATCATTATATTGACCCGCCTCGGTGGAGCAGGAGGTAGCGTGCTCGATTTAATGCGCCAATGGTTCCAGGTTTGATGAGCGGCGAATTGTGTTGGACACACCAGTTCTCGTCTGATCATTGCAGTTAAGCAGCGGAACTCCAGCTAGAACTGACCTGGGTGGCCGCTTGGGAAAATTGGGTACTGTTAATACCCAAAAATCGTCGCATTAGTGTAGTGTCTGTGCAGTCTCTGCATAAGAACTATGCAGTGGACGGGGCTCTAATGACCTTGTAGTTAAAGGGCCCTAAAACACCAACAAACAACAAATCCAGGTTTGATACTGGATCGAGGTGGGTTAGCTCCTTTCGGGCGAGAGAGAGAGAGAGGCCCCGAATGCGCCTTCCTTCGAATGAGAAAGAAATTGAGGCCATGTGTGGTGCACGGTGGCCCCTGGTGGGGTTAGAGAAATAACTTTTAGCATGGATAGTCCGATTTTAAGATGGTCAGCTAATGGGGCACCCCAAAATAACTGTTTTTTTTACGTAACAAGACCGAACGTGTTAGCTTGACCACATTATCGATATGTGCTATAAGTAACATTTTTTTTTCTCTCCCTTGGACTGATTGTCCATTTTGATCGGTCAAATTTACTTGTGGTTTTTCGTTTTGATTTGAGTGTCGCTCTGACTCTGATTAATCTTTCATTTATTTCGAGTTGTTAGTCAGTAATTCAATTTCGATTAGAAGCTTAATGAAAGTGGACAAACATATCTTCAAGCTAAAGTAATAAGGACACACATAGAAACTGTCTTAAGAAAAATGCCTGATTTTGACCATCAACTCTTAAGAAAATATACTGCAACTACTGTGCTGAAGATGACGGAGCGCATTTTTCGATCACTGACCATCCAATACAGAAAAAAAAACAAATGTCCACTTGTAACTATAGACTTAATCGAGAGTTACATGACTCATTTTTTTTAAATAAAATCCATGGATACTTTTTTATGCATCCTGTTTGGAGAGAATTCCTTTAAACGTTGACCATCATCAGTCATTCATGCTCAGATTTTTTACGCCAATTGGTCAGTTTGTAGCAACGGCAATAAATCGACTTTTAAACGAACTAAAAAATTAATTGAGCCATGGTCTGTTTGTTTACATTTTGAAATCCATTCATCAATCTTTCCACTGATCATTTAAATTCATCTTCTCTTCAGACCGGGAGACGGTCGTGAACTCGCCACTATCCATAGCTCAGTTGTAAACGTACTTCAGTCGTGAGCTTCACGACATTCGGGTTCAAATCCGGTCGAAGAGCATCACGTTTTATTTATCACTTC
Source organism: Trigoniulus corallinus (assembly GCA_013389805.1). NCBI lineage: Eukaryota > Metazoa > Arthropoda > Diplopoda > Spirobolida > Trigoniulidae > Trigoniulus > Trigoniulus corallinus. The sequence continues at coordinate 2,706,727 of JAAFCE010001963.1, read as the reverse complement.
TGTGTTCCCATGTATGGGTGCACAGTGTCAACTGCCCTGCCATCAATTTTATAAGTCATACACCGATGGACTACATCCCGCCTCGGTGGCGCAGTGGGTAGTGCTTGGTAACTGCGTCAGTGGTTCTAGATTCGATACTAGACAAAGATGGGTTGGCTTCATACGGGCGAGACAGAGAGGCTCCGAGTGTGCCTTCCTTTGGATGAAAAGTGAAACCGAGGTCCCGTGAGGTGTACGATGGCTCCTGCACATAAAAGAACCTTCTCTACTATGCAACGGGTAGATGAGGCAAAATTCCCAGGTGTAGGAGCACGGTGGAGTCCCCCAACGAACACTAGACGGACGATAAATAACCGTAGGGGTTGCAGCTTTGGTCGGCAACCGGCTGCGGAAAAACACTGTCCAATATATCACCTTTGCGCCCAATTAAAGGAGCAAGATGGGTACCTGACCCTACCATTGGTTGTAAAAGGGTTAGGAGTTGGGACTAAAACCGTTGGATTAGGATAGTATGTTACGCCAACGGGTTGGAGAGTCGACCAAGCAGCCATAACGGGCCAGACCCTGCGGAGGCTGTTCGTAGTTGAGGGGAGGTAGGAGTGGGGGCTGGGAGATAGGGGTTGGGACTAGACCGATGGACTAAAATGGTTCTAGGTTTCATCCTGAACCGAGGCGATTGGCTTCTTTCGTGCAGTCCTCACCACACCGAGTAAAATATATGCGTGTAATTCGGCAAAATTCCTAGGTGTAAGAGATCGCCCCTTGGAGTCGGTGAAGGAAATGACTCCCAAGGACGAAAACCAGGCTTTGTCTGTTTGCTGAAGCTTAAGGTCAACTACAAGGTCATTAGAAACCCGTCCAGTGCATAGTTCTAATGCATACACTGCACAGACACTACACTAATGCGACGATTATTGGGTATTAGCAGTACCCAGCTTTCCCGAGCGACCACCCATGTCAGTACTAACTGGGCTTGCGTTCTTAACTTCAGTGATCAGACGAGAACTGGTGTGTCCAACGCAACTCGCCGCTCCCCGAAAACTAGGCCGCCGATAAATAATCATAGGGATTGTAGCCTTAGGTTGGCACCTGGCTGCGTTAAAATACCGTCCAACAAATCGCTCATGTGTGCCACAATGGGTCAAATATAAAAAATGGGAACCCGATCCTGCCGGTTCCCATCCTGCCACAGGCGGGAAAGGGATTGGTAGTAGTTGTAATTCCCTTTCTTTATCGAGCTTCTCGACCTACTTATTCGCATTTTAATGGTGGATTTGTTAGTTTTTAAAGCAGGAATAATTTTATCACATTATAAGAATTACACACACATTCAGAGGGGTGCGTTTAAGGGGCTAGGTATGAGTAAGAGACCGTAATGGATTTGTTGAACATGTCAAAGCAAAGACTCCATTAAAAAAGGTGCATTTGCCACCTCCACCACCAACTACTACACCCATCCCATTCTGTACTTGTACCCATTGAATAAAGTTGCAAAATCATCTGCAGTTCATTTCAGCGTGCCGTTCTCTCTCATTAGCATCCTTTGTCTTCAACAAATTGAAATGCCCTCAACCAAATATCTACATCATCTTGTACTGCACCCCTTTCCATTGCCGAAAAAAATATCCCTGGTAGTTCTCACCCTCACCCTACTTGACACCATGTAAATATATTTCAAAGTGAATAAACTGCCAACAAGATAAGAAAAAAAAATATCCTTCAATTATTTTTTTTTAACCAAATCACTAATTGCCATGCAAAAAAAGTAACAAAGCAAATTGCATTTTCTGTTGGTCGTAACTAAACTAATAATCTGGTCTTGAACCTGAATCTCTGGTTTTGAAGCCCGAAGGCAACACTGTGCAGTTAACATTTGTCACTGACCAGCAAAAAAAAAACTCTGAACTAGTCGGAACTCATTAACAAAACTCACAAAAACAACTTCTAGTAACTGAAAGTCAACGTCCTCCTCAAGTTTTGACTTTTAAAATCGTCTAGCACAGGTTCGATTCTCGGCCGATTTTTGTTTCGTTGGTGTTTTAGGGCCCTTACAGTGGTTGCTTGTTGGTACACATTTTTTGTGCATGCGTGCGCGTGAAGAAATGAACCATTTACTTTGCAGGTGGCATCAAGGCGCAATTCTCATTTGGGACAGAAGGCGCACGGTGCACTCAGTGTGCTTCTTTTCTCTGTGATGCGATGAAAACCACTTTCTGAACGTTCCTCCAACCCCTGTCATAGGCAGAAAAGGGGTTAGTAGAGCAGCAATCACGAAAATGTTCATCCCCTGCATCCTGTCACACGATACTACCTCTCTCTCTCTCTCTCTCTCTCCACCTTCCAAGACAGGAAAAGGGAAGAGGACAAATTTAAAATTAATAACCCTATCAATTATAGGTATATATCATTATAATTGTACATCTTGTCACTTAATATAATAATTTAGTGACATCTGCCAAAAGAAAAATGTAACAGCTGTTGGTTTGTGTGTGAAAAAAGTCATAAAGACAGCGAGAAGAAGATTGGTAAGGTAGTAAGATGAAGATGAAAAGGGGTTAAGAAAAGTAGTAGTAGCAGGAGGTAAATAAATTGGGCGGAGGAAGAAGAAGAAGACGATGATGACGATGAAGGAGGGAACCTTCTGAAATGCGTTAAAGAAGAAATATCAAATTTCATTTATTTTATTTGAATAGCTAATAAATGCAGCTTAACACGCTTATGGTCTTATCATCATTAACTTTATCAGAGACTTCAATTTGCACCAATGCAAAGTAATTATATATAGATATGCCTCTAAGGAAATCAGACTCACTCTCTCTCTCTCTCTCTTTCTCTCTCAAGATGAAACTCAGGAGACATCGACACAGTTCACTCTCTCCATTTCTCCTCGTATTCTTGCTTACTTTCGCTTTCTTTCAAACTCACATTTCACATGCTATATAAAGAGCAATATTTCAAATTTGAACTCACAAACTCTCTCTTCTCTCTGTCTATTTCTCTCTCTCTCTCTCTCTCCATTTTGAGTTGAATTAAGCAAGACAAGTTCATTAAGACACATATCATTTCATGCTAACTTACCTACCGACAATTCACATGAATGAAAATTGATATTGTAATAGCAACATTCATTTATGATGCAGCAAACTATGTATATAAAAATTGCTACTGTTGTTGTTTTGCTGTCTGTGAAATTGAGCACCTAAATGAAATGTATCTCTCTCTCTCTCTCGCCCTCTGTCTCTCGGTTTCTGTCTGTCGCTCGCCTTCTGTCTCGCTCTCACCCTCTGTCTCTCTTTCTCGCCCTCTGTCTCTCTCTCTCGGCTTCTGTCTGTCTGTCGCTCGTCCTCTGTCTCCCTCTCTCTCTCCCTCTGTCTCTCTTTCTCATCACTGATGACTTTTAATTCTCTATTTGCAGTCTAATTTTTATTTATTTTAGTTATCTATTTTTTTTCTCATTGAGATAGAAAATTTTTTAACCAAATAAATAAATACCTTTCATCATTTCAGTTGAAAATTTCCATATGCTTACCAGAATTAAGTTAGAATTAAGAGAGAGAGAGAGAGAGAGTGGGATGAAAAAAAGGAGAAAAAGTGAGAGAGAGAACTACATGAGGTCGATGTGTGTAATATAAAGTTTCATAATGTAAATTTATCTAATTGAATTTCAATTTGACTAAAAGACAGTGCATAAATTACAAGTGAGAGAAAGAGAGGAGTAGGAGGAAAGAGAGAGTGAAATTTCTTTTTCAGCTTCAACAAGCTCAATTTCAATACTATGAATACCTTAGAGACAATGACAAATTCGATTCAAAATCAACTTCAAATTAGAGATTTATAACTTCAGACTCCGCAGAAGAAAGAAAGAGAGAGAGAGAGGAGTTCAGACAGAAAGGGAGAGGGTATAGGAAGAAAGAATGAGGGGGTCAAAGAGGGTAAAGAAAGAAATTGTTAAAGACGTTTGCTTACTTTATATTATTATAAGTCATTAAGGAAAATAACAAGGGAATTACAAAAATTTTTATAAGTCTAACAGAGGTTCACGTATATGAAATGTAAAGGTGGACTAAGCAGACTAAATGTCAAGTCAGAATGATGCTATGGAGAAAGATGCTGCTACTAAGAACCGAGATTTAACAATTACTCCTTCGTTTATAATTTATCAGAGGGAGGGAGAGAAGAAATGAGGAGCTTACAATTTATCAGAGGGAGAGGGAGAGAGAGAGGAAAGCGGGGTGAGAAGAGAGGAAGAAGGATGGAGAGAGGGAGAGATTTCTTTAAATATTTATTTTGGATATATGACCCCCAATAATGACCAACACGTAGTATTGACTATAAAGCTCTAAAATAAAGTTTTGTCCTTTCTCTTTTGCGTCTTTGGGCCTGACCATCTTGATGACATACCTCACGGGCTAAGTACACAATTGGAGGCTTTCTGGACAATTACAATATGAGAAAATAGGAACGGGCCCTTTACAAAGATACGAGTCCCCCCCCCCCGTTTCTTATATTTTACCAACATTACAGTAGAGCAAGATGCTTTCCTCCTGTCTCATGGTTGAAAAGTAAACAGTCAACATCTCATTTATCTTGATTTGTCCTCGAGCATATCATCGGTTGTCTTCCCTCCAACATGTCGCATATTTTACCCTCCCCTACCATCTTGACACGGTGTAATAAAATGGCTAAGAAGTATGAACCTTTCCCCCCCCCCCCGAATTTATGTGCAGACAGACACGCACACACCTTAAGGGTCCTTATTATGAAATAACGACCCAATCATGTTAAAAACAATCGCAAAGTAGAGTTGAACCGAACTAGAAAAATAATGACCATAAACTAATAGAAAATTGATGATATAAAACGCATAATTGCCATGGGCTGCAAGAAGTTCTCCAAGAGGACCGCTTGGTTGTGGTTCCAGGACTATGACCACAAAATGAGCATCATTCTCTTTTTGACAAAGCAACTCCTAACCCTTTACCCGGTATATTTTACCCAACTTGGCTCACCTGGCAGAGGTTCAACCTAACTTTCCATCAGCTAGGGCGTCGTGCGACCACTATTTGTAGAGAGGAATCATCTACAGTAAAGTTCATCGACTTGGAACATCATCACCCTCATCATTCTTGACCCTTTGGCTGCCTTAGGCAAGGTCAGGTATCCGTGTTTTTCATCGCAACTGGGAGCACAGCAGCAAACTGGATTTGGGCCAGACTACAACCTTTTGCCTATTTAAGGTCTCATACCTAAATATTTTGTCAGAAGGGTTCTTTTTCGGGCAGTATACCCACTAGATGAACTCGTGGATTTACTAGTTATCCAAGTGCGCTTGGGAGGGGGCTTCTTTCTCTCTTCATCTCCCCCATCTCTCTCACCCGAATCGGCTTCAGTCAGTATCGAATTGGACTCACGAGGCCAAGGATACTAACCAAATACCCAGGCTTCCTCTACTTGGGACAGGCCGAATGAAGCTATCTGCTTCGGCCGTTATTGAACCGGCAACCATGGCGGACTGATGAATAATGCTAGCCATTGAACCACCGAGTCTCGTTGGTGTTTTAGGGCCCATCAACTACGAGGTCGTTAGAGCCCCGTCCACTGCGTAGTTCTAATGCAGAGACTGCACAGACACTACAATAATGCGACAATTTTGGGTATTAGCGGTACCTAGTTTTCCCAAGCGGCCACCCATGTCAGCACTAGTTGGGGTTGCGTGGCTTAACGTCAGTGACCAGACGAGAACTGGTGTGTCCAACGCAATAAGCATCAGACAGAGGCGGGACAGTTGGATAACATCCTGGAATACCATTTGAAACAAATAATAGCTAGCCGAGGCGAGGGACAAAGACGAAAGAGGGCTGCTAATTCCTCGTATATCACAGAGGTGATAACAGAAGCAGGGCGGAAAAGAGGAAAACGGAGGGGGGGGGGAAGGGGAAGAGATTAGTCCTGTATCCGTTATGCCGTGTTAGTTGACACAACAGATTTCACAAGTGCTTCATCACTCTTGCAAACTCGGTATATACGTGTTAGTGAATCTCTTAAAACGATTCTTCAATAACAGGACCTCCTCAATCACATTTGAAGCAGGAAAAGAGCAAAAGAAACTCAAAAAAACGGCCCAGTAAAAGCTTTAAAAGTAAACCTTTAAAAAAAAGTATATGTACATTAAAAAAACTTGAACAGGAAACGGAAATAGGGCATATATTGTAACAGCTGCTATAAATTTCTTTCCTCGTCAAAACAGTGGTGAGGAAAAATGTTCCAAACCCGTCTGTCTAGTGGCTGACCTCGGTGGGTCCTGACAGAATAGGACATCAACCGCTTGATTAAGCCTCTTATTATCCCAGTACAGAAATTCTGTCTTTTCGACAGAGACGTCTTCAACAAATGGACCTTAATCAAGAAAGATAAGCGATGTATTTGGTCACCTGTCCATTAAGCTACCCTCTTTCTATAGGACTGATGACGACGAAGATCTTTCCGAGTGACCTGTTGCAAACAGAACGATCAAATGCATTTATTTGCTCCTTTTTCTTCTCTCCTTGAAATCTTTGACCACTTGTTTGGACCCACAGACTCAGGAAAAAAAGCAGCTGAAAAACGAAGTGGACCTTATTTTCTTATGATAATAATATTAATAATAAATCTGAAGAAATGAATCTTAACACCTTAAGATGTTCTCGAAATCAATCAAGTGGATAAGACGATACACCTTTCCTAGGATACACCTAACAATCATCTTGAATCAATGAAAACATAAGAAAGAGAACGAGAATTTGAAAACACTAGCCACTAATGAAACTCGGGATTAAGAACCAGCAAAAAACTGACCACTGGTCAATAACATCTTTTCACTATCTATTGTGTAAACTCCTTTTGTCTCTCGTTGCTGCTTAAGCCCTATGAAAAAAACAAAAACAAAAGTACTTCTTGACTCTATCGTCCTTTTTCAGGCTGTAGAAAAAGGTCAACAGTCTTACACACACACCTTTCTGCCAAAAACAAACCGGTAAGAAATTGAACTTAAGTTTGACTGACATCGCTCCATGAAGACCCACATCGTCCTCTTTCCTTTCAGAAGACAGTAAAACCTCTCTATGGGTACACCCCCTATATCGGTACAAATTCTTCAGGCACCGATTTTTCATCCACAGGCTATTACTACCCCTCTGATGGGTACACTTTGGCTGGGTCCCCCGGGTGTACCAATTAGAGACGTTTCACTGTACTACTACACAACTGCCCCTTTTTCTTGCCTCAGGACGAGGTACCCATATTTGTCCCATTGCGACAATGGGCCATTTATTGGACGGCATTTTTACGCAGCCGACTGCCAACCTAATGCTGCAACATCGACTCTTATTTATTGTCGCCCTATTTTGAATCGTTAGGACGCTGTTTCCTCCACAGACACCAGAGGTAGCCTAGCACGAGTCTCAACACACGGTAATTTTGTACCGATCGACTCGTTGCAGGTAGAAAGGGTTCTTTTCCATGCAGTGGTGACATCGTGCACACCACAGGAGACCTTAGCAACAATATTTATTTTAAATTAAAAAAATATAAATATTTTATTACTCAAAATTGTAATAACGTCTAATTAACCTAATGCCCCAAGTTCAGCAGAAGACAAACAGAGGAAGAGAGAGAGAGAGAGAGTCGGGACTCCAACATCGATTTCAGACAGGTAGGAGGTAAAAGAGATAAAAAATAACTCATTCAACCTGCTGCTGTTACTGTTGGTGCAAATAATCTTTGTTCATCTATCTCCTTCACCTCACACGTCTTGTATGTCTCGCCTTAATTTTTAACACACTCTTAGAAGCATTTATCATGTGAAATAGATACAAGTACTCGACGAATTTCATCTATTTTATCATTTCAGAGCAAAAGAGGAGGAAGAGTAGAGGAGATGAAGGGGAGAGAGAGAAGGAGAAGACGGGGTAGAAGAGGAGAAGATGGGATAGATTAGGAAGTGAAGGAGTAGAGGAGGAGGAGAAGGGGTAGAGAGAGAGAGAGGCAGAGAGGAGGAGAGAGAGGCAGAGAGGGAGACAGAGAGGAGAGACGGAGACAGAGAAGGAGAGACGGAGACAGAAGGAGAGACTGCGACAGAGAAGGAGAGACGGCGACAGAGAAGGAGAGACGGCGACAGAGAAGGAGAGACGGTGACAGAGAAGGAGAGACGGCGACAGAGAAGGAGAGACGGCGACAGAGAAGGAGAGACGGCGACAGAG
>JAAFCE010001963.1:2684251-2698480 GCA_013389805.1 Trigoniulus corallinus | reverse complement strand
GACAGAGAAGGAGAGACGGCGACAGAGAAGGAGAGACGGCGACAGAGGAGAGACGGCGACAGAGAAGGAGAGACGGCGACAGAGAAGGAGAGGGAGATAGAGGAGAGAGGGAGAGAGAAGGAAAGAGGGGGAGAGAGAAGGAAAGAGGGGAAGAGAGAGAAGGAATAAGGGGGAGAGAGTGAGAGGAGTTTAAAAAAAATTATGTATACACAGTATATATCCAACTGAGAAATGAAAAAAAGTACCGAGTATAAAAATACACAGTATGCGAAACAGAGTTATAAAAAAAAAAGAGTGAGAGAAAAAAAAGTGATTCAAGTGAATCAAATATTTCTCATTTACTAAACGGAAGTCATGGTCTTCGTGACCTCCACATAAATATCTCATTGAAGTTGATGCCTTTGACTATTTTCCCATTACTGAAGTTCAAGTGAACCACCTCCAAGAGAGAGAGAGAAAAAATACACAGTATATGGTGTACTGTATATACACTTTTAAAACCCCGTACTGGTGCCGTCATCCCATCTCCTTTTTTTTAGCCCCTCTCCCTTGCCCTTTTCTCCTTTCTCCTCTACACCTACTCATATATATAAAAGAAAATACTATATAGCAAACTATTCATGATGAAATCACAGTCGAAATCTGCTTATCGCCACTTTTTCCAAGATGATTTCGCATTCAGAGCACACGTTCATTTCTGCTACCGGAAAAAGACAGGGGAGACAGAGAGAGAGGCATTGCAGGGATAGGGACAGAAGTATGATGGGGGTAGAGGGGTCGTTTGGCAGTGTATAGATATTTTTATATTTATATATATGTGTGTGTGTCTACTAGTCAGAGCAGATGTGCCTCCGTGTACCTAACATTTTCAACAATTTGACAGAGAGAGAGAGAGAGAAAATAAGCGACAGTAACAGCAAAGAATGAAAAATGAAGGAGAGAAGGTGAAAGGAGAGATGACAAATATTGAGACAGAGGTGCTGCTGCGGCTGTTGCAAGTGCAGAAGAATCAGCAGCAATAGCAACAGGAAGGCAAAGAAAAAAAACTGGGCGCGCAAAGGGGAGCTGGTAGAAAGGAAGGGAAGAAAAGATGTCACAAAACTGCCCCTTCCCATCAACTCGTAAATGTGTCAAATCCGTGATTGTGTTTAGGTCTAAGACCTACCCTCCCCCTGTTTTGACACTTAAAAACATTTTAGACGAAAGAAGGATGATGACAACAGCCAACAGACAGGGTTATGATACAATTCAGGTGACACAGTCACCGTTTGGTGTCACAAAACAATAACTGATACATTGCTGATGACAGCAGTGACGTGACACCTACAGACCTAGATAACACAAGATGATATTCACTAGGTAACCTTTTGTACATCACCAGAGATTTTGCACACACAATACATGATTCATCTTCACATCATGAGACTGCCCAATTTGGGTCATACGGGCAGGTGGTAGCATACCCATACATGCAGCACCACAGCTTTTACATCCAAACTAGTGGAAGCCCGCATTTTAAGTCCCCTTCTGACTTATCAAAGACGGAAGAGGAAAAACACACCACCGATCTTTGTCCGTAAATCTCAAGGAAGCTGTGACCTATGGCCCGACCTCCGGAAGGGACAAGACGCCATGAAGTCTTAGCCTTAATTTTTCTAACCGGAAACTATTTTTCTATATTCGAGTAGCCATAGTTGGGTCAGAATACCTTTTTTAAGGTCTTCTGTTACGGTTTCCGCATATGAAGTCCTTTCCTTCTTTCCATTCAGCCTACGGCCCACAATCCACAATCGCTCTTTATCAATTGAGATATGACTTGAGGTGAATATACCTGTACAGAAAACCACATTTGGACAACTGTTTACCCTGAGGTACTTTTTAACTGACAACGTCTCAGTCTGGTCAAATTTAAGAGAGGAGATGAGAAGGGCGAATGGGAGAGTAAAGAGTAAATGGTCAATTCCAGATATCCAAGAAAAAAAAACTTAGAATGGGGAACAGAAAAAGGGTTGTGTTTCGTTGGTGTTTTAGGGCCCTTCAACTACCAATGTCGTTAAATCCCCGTTCACTGGGTACTTCTAACGCAGTCTCCACAGACAATACGCTGTTACGACGATTGTTGCATATTAGCAGTACCCAGTGTCCCCAAACGGTCACCCATGCTAGTACTAGCTGGGGCTGCATTGCCGTAACTTCAGGGGGTAAACGACAACTGGGATGTCCAACGCAATACAGCCGCTCCCCAGAGAGAAAGGGTAGAGTTTTGTTTGTGTTTGTTGATGTTTTAGGGCCCTTCAACTACAAAGGTCATTAAAGCCCCGTCCACAGCATAGCTCTTATGCAGAGACTGCACAGACACCACTAATGCGACAATTTTTGGGTATTAGCAGTACCCAGTTTTCCCAAGCGGCCACCCATGTCAGTACTAGCTGGGGTTGCGCTGCTTAGCTTCAGTGATCGCCGCTCCCCGAGAAAGGGTAGAAGAATAGGAAGTAGGAAAAGGGGCGGCCAGAGTGGCCACAACAGACAAGTCCGTTAGAGAGCCCAAGAGACTTGAACTCAGGATCACCCACATTTCATACCAACGCCCAATTCATCACGTCACAGTTATGTGCAGGGCATCGAACCGTTATTTTTTTTCGTTCCGGTTTCGGTTACGGTTCACGTCAAATAAATATATCGGTTCTGTTACGGTTTTCGTTCCAGTAAAAATATCGGTTTTTCCGGTTTACGGTTTCACTCCGAATATTAATTTAAAAAAATTAATATGTATTAAACATAATTTTAAGATACAGTAGATTATACTTAAAATATCCATCATCATCATCTCACCCTTATCCCGCCTGAGTCAGGGTTGGGTCTGCGGGTTCTAATCCTGCACTCCCGTCTATCCCCCCACAAAATCCCCCTCCACCCCGCATGCCTCCATGTCCCTTTGCACCACCTGCTCCCACGGCCATTTTGGTCTTACTCTACCGCTGGTGCTCCCAATCACCCGAAGTCCCGTAATGGACCTAATAAGTTCCTCCCCTCCTCATCACATGCCCATACCACCTCAACCAATTCTCTCATCATTTCTGTGATGTCTCCCACTCCTAAGCTACCTCTAACTTACTAGTTTCGGATTCGGTCAGATCGTGACACCCCTCTCATGTAGTGTAGCATACGCATCTCAGTCACTTGCATCTGCCGCAGTTTCGTGGTTCTTCCTAGCTTCCCAACACTCCGAGCCATAAAGCATAGCGGGCCTAACGACAGTTCTGTGAACTTTGCCCTTCATCTTTATTTGCACCCGTGTGTCGCACAGGACCCCACTACCCTGTCTCCATTTCAGCCATCATGCATTAATACTATGGGTCACGTCAGAATCTATCCCCCATTTCTCCGGAAAACGGATCCTAAATACCAAAACTCTTGCACCACTCGTATCATCCAACCCCACAACGAATCTCACCCCCTTGCCTCTGGGCACTAAAATTAAAAGCTAGGTACTCAGTCTTCTTCATATTCACCTTAAGCCCCACCTCCCCTCCCTCTTTCCACAGGTGTCGAACCGATTTTTCGGTTCGGCTCCGGTTTTCGTTCCGAGCAAAAATAACGGTTTTACCGGTTTTAGGTTTTCGGTTTCGTTCCGGTTCGATGCCCTGGTTATGTGACTGGTTTCAGGGCCGATTTAAATGTCAGACCTCCTCTTTAACAATCGTTTAGGATCGCACACGGATAAATCGAGCGATGAATATACTTGCAACCCACTAAGAGGAAAGAGGGGCGGGAGAGTTGCGTTGGACACACCAGTTCTCGTCTGATCACTGAAGTTAAGCAACGTAAGCCCAGTTAGTACTGACATGGGTGGTCGCTCGGGAAAGCTGGGTACTGCTAATACCCAATAATTGTCGCATTAGTGTAGTGTCTGTGCAGTATATGCAGTAGAACTATACAGTGGACGGGTCTCTAATGACCTTGTAGTTGACGGGACCTTAAACTCCAACAAACAACAAAAAAAAAGGAAAGAGGGGCGCGTCCATACCGTCAATACTACTACCAAAAGTCAGAACTATAACGTTTTATGCTACTCCTAAGAAGACAGTCCCAACAAGTAAAAATCATACGGATCATAAAAAACCAGGCTGCTCGCAGAAAAGTGAACATGTCAACACATGCCAAAATACTAATGGCGAGGAGTTGACCCTTTAGGGCTTTAAGTTGCGAGCAACTACTGTGTGGCATGAGGTTATCTGACCATCATTGACTAAACGGGGGATGACTTTGGTTCATCTACTACCATCACATACTTAAGAGAGGAAAGAAAAAAAATGTCATTTTGGGTTATTCACCTGGTTTCTTTTCGGAAACGAAGGGGGGGGGGGCGAACGAAAAGAGAGGGGTAGGCAAGGGGTGGGGAACTTGTAATAAGTGAATGACAATTCAACGCCTACTTATCCTTGGTGGGACCTTAAGAGAAACTCCACCTCCAGTGCGCCATTTTGTCTGAGTGTATAACATTTTTCTCTTTCTTTCTTCCTTTCTGACATATAAAAAAAAATTTCTCCGTTGGGCCCCCCTCTCCCCCCTTTATATGCTACAATCACATAAATGCAATTCACTATATAATTTCGTTGAGGCACCGTAATTATATGTGTTCCTCTCTCCGTGGCCCTACTATGTCATTTAGCCATACACTATATAATTTGCTGCCTTTATTATCTATTCTTTTCAATCGCCAACACGGAACATCACAACTATTTTTCCTAAGTATTGTTTCTTAACTTGCATCACTGAAATAGGTACCTATGTGTGGCGGTGACGGTGGCGACGGTGGTGAAGGTAGCGAGAGAGAGAGAGAGAGAGAGAGGGGTAAGAAAGAGGTGGGCGGGGGGGAAAGGGATGGAGAACTGAAATAATACCTGAGTGGAACACCTTGACATTTCACATCCAATTTCGCTTGCCGACAACTCTGTAAACGCGAGATGATTAAGAAGAAGAAAAAAGTCGCAAAAGGTCCCACAGATATTTCTCCTCATCACCTGAAGGAAAAGGAGGGGGAGGACCAAGTTTCAATATAAAAAAAAAAATTCATCAGAATCGACACAGACACACTGTACCCCAAAATCTCTTTTGTCTCAATTAAAAAAAAATTCAACCTAATTTCAACACAAAAGTTTTCTAAGAAGGTGCAGGGTGTTCAGACAAAAGAAACGATTACAATTTCTTGATGCCAACCAAACCAGCTACTGTACAAATTTTTGGATTCCTCAAACGGGACGATCCAGTCTTCCTCCTCCCCCTATGAGTGCGTGGACCAAAAACAAAACAAGCTGACTGTGATGTAAATAACATAAATTTTACAAGAATCTTATTGAGTAGAGAAACAGAAACTCCTACTCCTTTTCCGACCTATGGCAGGGTAGGGTACCTAGGGTACCCATCTTGTTGCTCTGAATTAACGGGTTTTTCATATTTTAGGGCCTTTCAACTACAATGGTCATTAGAGACCCTGTCCACCGCGTAGTTCTAATGCAGAATCTGCACAGACACTACACTGTTACGACGATATGGGTATTATTAGTACACAGTGTTCCCAAGCGACCACCCATGCTAATATTAACTGGGACTGTGTTCGGACACGAGAACAGGTGTGTCCAACACATTACAGCCGCTCGGACACAAGTGTGATAACTTATATTGGACTGTGTTTTCCCGCAGCTGGTTCCCGACCAAAGCTGCAACCCCTATGCTTATTTATCGCCGGTATATCTTACTGTTAGTTGGAAAATTCCACCGACGTCAGGGGAGGGGGCGAATTTCTTCTCCTGGAAATGTTGCCTAATCTACCCATTGCAAGGTAGACACAGCCTGGGTAGAGGGGGCTCTTTGCCGGGAAGTGGTGACCGTCGTCCACCACACGGAACCTCAGTTTTACTTCTCATCCGAAGAAAGGTGCACTCGGGGCCTCTCTCTCTCTCGTCCGAAAGAAACCAACCCACCTCGGTCCAGCATCGAATCGAGAACCACTGACGCAGTTACCGAGCACGCTACTCACTGCGCCTCTTTGACACCGCATTTATCATCATCACCACCAAAAGCAACTCCTAACCCTTTTCCCGCCTATGGCAGGGTCGGGTACCCATCTTGTCCCTCTGAATGGACACAAGGGCGATATATTGGTTATAGTTTTTCTGCAGCCGGTTACCGACCAAAGCAGCAACACCTATGCTTTTTTATCGTCGGTCTACGGTTCCTTTTTGGGGACTTCCACCGACGCCAATGGGGGCGAGCTCCTACAGCTGCAAATTCTGCCTCATCTACTCGTTGCGTAGTAGAGAGGGTTCTTTTACGTGCAAATGCTATCGTACACCAACGGTTTTACTTCTCATCCGGTGCACTCGCGGCCTCTCTCTCGCCCGAAAGAAGCCAACCCACCTCGGTCCAGTATCGAACCTAGAATTACAGACACAGTTGCCGAGCGTGCTAACCACTAAGCCACCGAGGCGGGTTATTAAAGAGTTGGTGGTCAACGTCGACGATGAGGCGAAAATGGGCAACTGCGCTTGCTCACGAAAAGCAGACCGGCAAGTGAGCATGCGCAGTTGCCCATTTCTGCCTCGTATCGTTCGCATCGTCATCGTCGACGTTCACCACTAAGGCCCAGCGCAAAATGAGACGCAGTCTCCGCAGGGTGATTCACTATAAATTTCTGTGGCTCACATGATAGTATGTATAAGGTGCGTTCAAAAAGTAACGAGCCAGAGGCTGGAATGTGCAAACTGGTGACAGGATGGTAATATTGTGGCGTGCGTAATGAGGTGTGGTTCCAACAAGAGCGTGGAAGGTCACAGCCCGTTACTAGAGGGCACACGTGCACGTCACGTGATGATACAAAGCGAGCAGCAGCATGCATCCATCGTCCAACGCTGCCAGTCTTTGACCAAGATGGCCCCCTTCTGATACACTTCATGCCGCACGGGACAACAGTGAATGCCCAGTGTTACTTGCAAACCTCGACCACCCTTCTCCAAGCGATCAAAACAAAACGACCAGTCAATCTCACCCATGGGGTCATTCTACTCCAAGACAATGTAAGACCTCATATGGCCAACACAGTCACGGCACTCCTGCAGAAATTCAAATGGGAGGTTCTCAGCCACCCTCCATACAGGCCAGTCCTCTCTCCCTGTGATTACACCATGTTTGGTCCCTTGAAAGGGGCCACCGATTCACCTCTGACGCCAACGTCGTGCTGTACGTGCAGAACTGGTTCACATCGCAGCCCAGGGAATTTCATGAGACAGCCGTTCACCACCTCGTGTCACAGTTGGACAAGTGCCTCAACAGCCAGGGCCAATACTTCTAACTTTCTGTCATGATACCTCTGGCTCGTTACTTTTTGACCACACCTTATAGTTGGGCATGTTAAGTCGCAGGGTGACGTGACTCAGTGCCTGTGCCACGTGCCGCAGTTTCCTGCGTGAAGTTGGCGTGACAATAACAAGAAGTGGTGCGAAGTAGAGAAGTTCTCTTGTTATTTGATGCTAATATGGTGAAAATCTGCGATTTTATGTGCGGTGATTGCCTGCTAGCAGAATTTCGCAGGGCTGCGTCACCCTGCGTCTCATTTTGCGCCTTCCCTAACTCTCTATTATCATCATCACCACCACCACTGCCATAAAAATAGAGAGATAAAAACGATTCATGAACTTACAGTAGGTAAGTGTGTGGTTATGCTTAACAGACATCTCTCAAGAACTCACCAACGTCTGCGTAGTACAAAAAAAAATTTGAAATGTCCGGCAAGCAGCAGTAGTAGACGAAGCAGAATTAGAGAGAAAAAGAGAGAGAGAGAGAGACTCGTGTAAAGGACCAGAACTTTCATCCTAAGATAATGCGAACTTGGGCAACCATTAGTGGTATTTCCTACCCATCAATTGAGTGAATCAACATATAATTTTCAGAGACTTTAGATGACTGCTATTTTTCCATCAGTTATTTTAAGAGTAAGAAAGTGCTATTCTGTGAAGGATTTACAAAATTATAGAGGAGTCTTAAGAAACAAAAAAACACACACACACACACTAAATAACAACGCTCTACAATACAATGTCCTTGACCATGGCTGAATATTTCTTACCTCAACACCCCTACCACAACCACCAACCACTAACTACTAAGTTACTATTTTATATTGACCTCTATCACAAAGGTATTTCTATAATAATTATACCTCGATAAAAAAAAAATTGTTTTTAAACCAAATGCAACCTCAGGAAAAAATCCGTGAGTCGAACCACTTTTTCCTACTGGTTATAAATGGTTAAAGTAATTCCGTTATTATGATTATTATTTCAAAATGAAACCATGAAATCAAATCATGCTCTGCAGGGGTGCAAATATTACCACCATCTAATAATTTGCACCTACAACAAAACAAGTGCAGCAAAGTTACATTGGACACACCAGTTCCCGTGAGATCACTGAAGTTAAGCAGCGCGAGCCCGCGTCAGTACCAACACGAGTGGTTGGTAAAGAATGTTGGGTGCTGCAAATTTCCCCTCTCCTACGTCCTCTATACCTACCTCCTCATCTCCCTCGAGCAGCCTCCTAAAGGGTTCGTCCTGTTATGGCTGCTTGGCGTACTCCCCAACCCATCAAATTAATCCAGTAAAAATCCAGTGCGGCCAAGTTGCGTTGGACACACCAGTTCCCGTTAGATCACGAAAGTTAAGCAGCGCACACCCACGTCAATACCAACTTGGGTGGTTGGTAAAGAACGTTGGGTGCAGCAAATTAACCCTCTTCCTCGTCCTTTCACCTACCTCCTCATCTCCCGGGGGCAGCCTCCTAAGGGGTTGACCTGTTATGGCTGCCTGGCTTACACCCCAACCCAGAAACTAATCCAATCCATGCTAATCAGTGCCGGATTTACCATTCGGCTAATTAGGCTGAAGCCTAGGGCCTTAATATTTAGCGGGCTTTATAATTTAAGAAAGGGGCCTCAAAAATGAAATAGCCTAGGGCCTCTCAATATCTAAATCCGGCACTGATGCTAATGCTAACCTTTTTCCTACCTATGGCAGGGTGGAGTACCCATCTTGTTCCCCCTCTGAATGCCGAGGTACTGAGACTGCCTCCGACCAGCCTCCAGAAGGTTCGACCCGTTATGGTTGCTTAGCCAACTCACCAACCCGTTAGTTTAACATACTAAATTGAGAATGGCAACAAAGCAACTCCTAATCCTTTTCCCGCCTAAGGCAGGGTCGGATACCCATCTTATTCCTCTGAATGGACACAAGGGCGATCTATTGGTCATTGCTTTTTCCACAGCCGGTAGCACGGTACAGCTGCAACCCCAATGCTTATTTATCGTCGGTCTACTGTGCGTTGTTTGGGAAATTCCACCGAGCTCCTACACCTGGAAATTTTCCCTCATCTACCCGTTGCTTAGTAGAGAGGGTTCTTTTACGTGCAGGAGACATCGTACACCAACACGGGACCTCGGTTTTACTTCTCATCCGAAAGAAGGCACACTCGGGGCCTCTCCCGAAAGAAGCCAACAAAGGTGATTTATTGGATGGTGTCTTTTCCGCAGCCGACTGCCGACCAAAGCTGCAACCTTTATGCTTATTATCATAGGTCAACTGTTGGTTGGGACACTCCACCGAGCTCCTCCACCTAATAATTTGACCTCCTCTACCCGTTGCTAGTAGAGAGGGTCCCCTTTACCGCGCAATAGTGACATTGTACACCACACGGAACTTCAGTTTTGCTTCTCATCTGAAGGAAGGCGCACTCGGTCTTCTCTCACCTGAAACTACAGACGCAGTAAAATGAGCAAGCTACTTCCTGCACCACTGAGGCAAGCTCGAGTTACAACGCATGTGGATCCAGGTTCGATACTGGACCGAGGGGGTTGACCGAGTGTGTGTGGTGTACGATAATATCACTACTGCGCGAAAAAGAGACCCCTTTCTACTATCTAACGGGTCGATGAGGCTAAATTTCCAGGTGTAGGAGCTCGGTGGAAGTGCCCCAACCGAACCGTAGACCGAAGATGATGAAGCATAAGGCCTGCAGCTTTGGTCGGTAACCGGATGTGGAAAAATATCGCCCCATATCTAACACCGTGTATACATTTCGAGGGACAAATGGGTACCCGACCTTGCCATAGGCGGGAAAAGGGTTAGGAGCTGCCATTTTTTATATATTCAAAAAGCAACTCCTAACCCTTTTCCCGCCTATGGCAGGGTCGGGTACCCATTTATCCCTCTGAATGGACACAGGGTGATATATTGGACATAGTTTTTTCTGCAGCCGGTTGCCGGCCAAAGCTGCAACCCGTACGCTTATTTATCGTCGGTCTTGTGTTCGTTGGGGAATGCTACCGACGCCAGGGGGGCGAGCTCCTACACCTGGAAATTTTGCCTCATCTACCCGTTGCGTAGTAGAGAGGGTTCTTTTACGTGCAAGCGCCATTGTACACCCACACGGGACCTCGGTTTTACTTCTCATCCGAAAGAAGGCACACTCGCGGCCTCTCTCTCTCTCTCGCCCGAAACCCACCTCGGTCCAGTATCGAACCTAGAACTACTGGCGTAGTTGTCGAGTGAGCTAACTACGCCACTACGGCGGGTTATATACACACTCACTTCAAATATGAAAAACTAAATTCGCAATTCCTTTTTTTCTTGATATGATAAATATCTCAACAACGTGGGAAACATAAATAAAAAATTCAAAACCTAATTATTGAACTGCCACGATTAAAATCTATCATCACGAAGGTTGTTTCATCTTAGGTAAGGCAGGTGTTTGCGACGTGAAGTTTCCCTCAAGACTATCAACAATGAGATCAACAAAAATTGATATTTAAACAACGTCTTACGAACATCTGCTATACTTCACATTTATGCATCTAAAGTATCGCCCTGCAACTGCAATACTCTAGTGCAGAATAATGCATCTTTTAACTTCACGAAAACAACAAGAAAAAATTAATATGTTACACAGTTATGATCGGTAGGGCCTTAAACGACAAAGGAGGGCTAAAGATAAACACGAAGAAGATAAGAAGAGTATTTAGCATTCAATTGGGTTTCCTTGGTGTTTTAGGGCCTTTCAACTACAACGTCATTCGAACCCCGTCCACTGAATAGTTGTAGCGCCGAGACTGCACAGACACTACACTAATGCGACCACTATTGGGTATTGGCAGCAGTACCCAGTGTTCCCAAGCGGCCACCCATGTCAGTACTAGCTGGGGCTGCGTTGCTTAACTTCAGTGATCAGACGAGAACTGATGTGTCCAACGCAATAAGCCGCTCCCCATTCAATTGGGAAGCACAGGAGAATAATGGTGACGTACTCTCGAGGGGCGAACTGGTGAACAGTGGCGTCACTAGGGGGTGCGGGCCGCACCGGGTGACATCACTCGCACCATGACAAATGGGGTGACACCGAAGCAGAAGAAGCGGCTTTTTACGGGAGAGAGGGGGATGACACCATGGTGTCGCGGCACCGGGTGACGCCAACCCTAGCGTAAATTACTTAGGAACAACGTTCCAAAATCAACGGAAAGATAGGCTTGGATGTGACCCAGAAAATTAACGGGGAATGGTTAGAGTGGAGACAGGCAAGCGGGGTCCTGTGTGATAGGAGGGTCCCAATGAAGTTTTACAGGGTCGTGGTTAGGCCAACTATGAATAAGAGTGTTGGGCAGTGAGGAAGAGCCACGTCAATAGAATGCAAGTAGCCGAGATGCTAATGCTGCGGTACATGAGTTGGGTGTCGAGAGCTGATAGAATTAGGAATCAGTAGTTTAGAGGTAGCCTGGGGGTGGTGGACATCGCCAAAAAAAATAGGGGGAATAGGTTGAGGTGCTATGGACACGTAATGAAAAGAAGAGAGCAGGAGCTCGTTAGGTCCATTTCCGGAATGCAGGCAGTTGGAAGTACCCCGAGCAGAGGGATTTGTTTGTTTTGTTTGTTGGAGTTTAAGGTCCCGTCAACTACCCCGAGCAGAGGGAGACCGAAGCAGACGTGGGAGCAAGTTGCCCGTATGGACACGGAACCTTAACTACTATGGTCATTAAGACCCAGTGTCATACCGTGGTTAGGGTGTGAAATGCCATTCCACCATGGTCGCAAATGACAGAGGGGTTTGTTGTTGTTTTAGGGCCCTTCAACTACAAGGTCATTAGAGCCCCGTCCACCGTGTAGTTCCGATGCAGAGACTGCACCGACACTACACTAATGAGACGATTTTTGGATACTAGCGGTACCCAGGTTTCCCAAGCGGCCACCCATGTCAGTACTAGCTGGGGTTACGTTGCTTAACTTCAGTGGTCTGGTGTGTCCAACGCAATTTGCTGCTCTGACAAAGGGGAAGGAAAGTGATCATACCAGGACCTCACAAGGACCGACTGCCATCTTGATGCACAATCCTTTACATGCAGGGGCCCGCTAAGGAATTCCGGCTACATTTAGATCTTCCCTTTCTCTCACCTTGTAAAAAGTTATCACAGCCCTCCTTAAGGCAGAATCTGCACCGCGGTGGACGCTCAAGTAAACAGGCCACTGAGTCACTGAGACAACAGCAAGGAAAATGAATATACCAGGACGTCAGAAGGACCAACTGTCATCCTGCAAGGGGTGCATTAATGAACATTTTTACGCCAGGTAAGATTCTTCGCTACACAGGACGGGCGTAAACAATTTACCAAAAAAAAAGAAATGACCACCAGTCTGTAACATTCATATTAATATGCTAAGAAATTGAGGACGGAATCGATCGTATGGTGGTGCTAAGGCTGAATTTGCATCAATAACATATAGTTATGTCAAGAACTTCATCTATTTTTAATAATTGCACAATTCTTGGTTATGTTTTGCATTTTCATACATGTGGACCGAGGATTTCGGATGGAAAGGGGGAAGGGGCCCAAAAAATCAATTCAGCCCCTCAAACTGACATTTCAGACAACAATTCAACTACGTCATGTTTGAAATATTAATATTAAGTGGACAATTATAATATACAGGCTGCAGCGTATGCGGAACTGGGAAAAAATGAATCGTGGGCAATGGCCTTAATTTTAAGTTGAACTCGAATAAAACCTATTCGTTGGGCCCCCCTCTACCCTCCCTGCAAAGGGAGGGAGGGGGAAAAGCTACCTAAGTTCATTTTTAATTCAAATACTCACTTGGTAAAAATTTCATTCTTTTCCACATCTCAACAATCTAGCAGACACAACAACACACTAATATATTTTAAAAAAGACAACTTCTCTCAAGAATTTCATCGGGCAAGAATAAAATTTTATTAAATCTACAGCAACAAACAAGACTCTGACACGTCAAAAAGTTGTATTTTATGAATTCATAATTTCAAGAGTGAAACAAACCCATTTAATACAACAACCAAAAAAACCTGGAGTTTCATCTTACGCTTCTCAACGCAAAAAAATCCAATATTTCTTCTTTTGTTTATTATTTTTTTAAATAATATATTTCATTTTACAGTTAATGTAAAATATTAGTTCAGTAACTGGGTACCTTACCCTTAAAAAATACCCAACGGAGTGGCTGATTGCGTTGGACACACCAGTTCTCGTCTGATCACTGAAGTTAAGCAACGCAAGCCCAGTTAGTACTGACATGGGTGGTCGCTCGCGAAAGCTGGGTACTGCTAATACCCAATAATCGTCGCATTAGTGTAGTGTCTGTGCAGTCTGTGCATAAGAACTATACAGTGGACGGGTCTCTAATGACCTTGTAGTTGACGGGACCTTAAACTCCAACAATCATCATCATCAGTTGGACACACCAGATCTTATCCCTGATTGTTTGTTTGTTTGTTGGTGTTTTACGGCCCTTCAACTGCAAAGGTCATTACAGCCCCGTCCACAGCATAGTTCTTACGCAGAGACTGCACAGACACTACACTAATGCGACGATATTTTGGGTATTAGCAGTACCCAGTTTTCCCAAGCGGCAACCCATGTCAGTACTAACTGGGGTTGCGTTGCTTAACTTCGGTGATCAGACGAGAACTGGTGTGTCCAACGCAATTCGCCGCTCCCTGTGATCACTCAAGTTAAGCAACGCAACCCCCATCTAGTACTGACATGGGCGACCGCTTGGGAAAACTGGGTAACGCTAATACCCCAAAATCCTCTCATTAGTACTGTGTCTGTGCAGCCTCTGCATTAGTACTGTGTCTGTGCAGCCTCTGCATTAG
>JAAFCE010001963.1:2625501-2659799 GCA_013389805.1 Trigoniulus corallinus | reverse complement strand
GGAAGTGGCGCCAGACAGGAGAGATGGGATCGCGAGACGGGAAAAAAGGTTCTAGAGAGGGTAGAGCGGAAAGAGGGGGAAGAACAGAAGGGGAAAAAGTTTTGAGAGGAGGAAAAGAACAGGAGATAGAGCGGGAAGAGATGGGAGAAGAGAGGAGACAGAAGAGTGGAGAGAGGGAAGAAAAACAGAGAGGCAGAGAAAAAAGAGAGAGGAGGGAGAAAGACGGCTAACGGGCAAATAGGCCAGTTAGCCATTCGAGCCACTGATATTCAGCCTTGTACTGTCTGCATTTTAAAACGTCATCGTTGTTAGCATCTTATTTTTTTCTGCAGAAATATGTAAGACGTAATGTACTACTTAAAAGGGAGAGGGAGGAGAATTAGTATGGGGGAGGGTCAGATGTGGTCCATTAGGTATAATAACAATCAAACCATTTTCTTCTTCTTAAGAACTCGTTTATTAATTTTTTTTTCAATGAAAATATGTTTTTTATCAATAGGGAGAATGAGACGGAGAGAAATTAAATAAAAAAGTAGCCTTTTTTCTTACTTCATCTTTTGTCGTAAGAAAGAAAGCAAGCATTAACTTAGACCAACACATAATAAGACGTTTGGTCACTCTGAATACATACTTTGACGAAAAGTGACTACTATTAAGGAGATACATATATATTTTAAATATTTTATTTCTTAAAGAGAGAGAGTATGTATGTGAGTGGCAGAGAAAGAAAGTGGTTTTTATATACACGTCTATGTAATAATGTTTCCGCCATCTTTTCTTTAGTGTCATGTCTATAGGCCCGTCGCCATGGCAACAATCACAACCTGTTATCATGCCTTTTAAGAGCATGTCACAACTAGGTCTTTGACTTCCTGCCATTTTCTGGGTAAAGAAGCCGACGATCGACCCACCTCGCCAAACGTTAACTTTGCATAATTTTTCTACTGTAATTTTAACTTTCCACTCGACCTTTCTTTTTTGTGGCTTCTCACGTATACACACTAGAAGTAGTATCCGGGCCCAACCTCCTCACGAGGGGCTCACAGTGCCAGGTGAAAGCGTTAAGGTGATCATCCACCGCCTTTTGACCAACTTTTAAATTACCCCATCGTTTACATTGCTACTATTAGAGATACCGAAGAAAGAAACTCATAATAGATTAACTGTCCCATTTAAGAATCTATAAACCAATTAATTATAGAGACTACATAGTAAATATTCAAAATTTGGAAAAATCTAAGGGTCATCGTGCCTGAAATTCCATCAGCGAAATATCTTTCAGGTGAAACTGGTAGAGTCATATTTTCACATGGTTATGTAACGTCAGTCTGTTAATATTGGAGGCCAATAACCGACGTCTAGAGTACGACCTACTACTACTACTACTACACCAAGAAGTTTAGCCGACAACCTTCTTTTCCGCCTAAAACGAGGTGTTTTTTTGGCTTGATGTACCGAGCTCTATTTCTGCAACAACTAACCTTGCGAAATCAGAGCTTAACAACTCGGTAAACTACAAAACCGGAAGTGGTATTCTGAACCATTCGAGTTACACATTTATTTTCCATGTAGAAAAGGTTGCTACACGTACAAATGGCATAAACGTTTATCACATTTCAATCCAATACAGAAGGTACCCCCCCTCCAAAGCGCCCTAGCCGCGGGTCGATTACCACAACTGGCCCGACTATCAACCAGGTGCTTTCTGATCATCATGTCGGCTTTTTATGCACCTCTTTTACACGATTGGGCCATGTTCCTCTATCCTGCTCCTTACAATGATCTTTTATATTAAATTTCATGATGGGCATAATGCCTTTGTCCACTATCAGCAATCAGTGACTATAATGTACTTGTAATATTTTAACAAGATGGGGGAAATGCGAAGAGGGGGGTCTATCTAGTGTCCTGCACCTTATTCAACTCCTCAGAAATATAAATCTTCAATAATTCTCAATTTCTTTTCAACTAAGAAAAAAGTCCAGGAGAAGAGGAAGGGGGAAATAGATGAGTACAGGTATGTCAATATTACGAATAATAAAATGTTTCAGAGAAGACTAAAAAAAGAGGGAATGTAGGGTTCAAGTCCCAACAACCCGCCTATCTTACACAATTTGAAATTTTTAATTACTGGTATAGGAAAATTTTGAAAAATCGAGACGATAATAGTAGCCTAAGACACTGCTGAAAACTTACCTAGAAGAATAAAGCTACTTCTCAGCGGAGGACCCAGGCCCATAAACGACCCAAATCACGATTTTATATTAAAAACTGATTATAAATCAACCGTTTCGGCATTTGACATAAAATACCTATTTATCAACTGAGATGTTTTTGATAAAACTATGGTTGATGTCACCGGGAACCATGAGTCATTTTTCAGATATAAAACCCCGTTCGGAAAGTTAATTTGTTTTTCCACCGTGACCGACCTGACATCGCACCACAACCTGCACCACAGAAAAAAGGATGCTGGTTTTTGTAAGGGGAAAAAAAAAAAACTGAATTAACAACAACAAACACAAGAAAACCGGGTAGAGCGGTTTAACAGTGTAAAAACGTCGTTACTAAATAGATATGACATCATTGAAAATTCGTGCTCCATGAACAGTTAACAAATTCGAGTTATAATTCAGAAATTTTCAAGGTCAACCTTGTAATCACTATAGATTATTCGACTTACAAGTACAGTCTGGTTTAAACGAGTTGATAGAAGTCTCCTCCTGCACAATTACAGATGTTCCCACAAGTCGACACACAAACTTATAATCCGATTTCGTAAATTGCAGACACATAACCGATATAAAATATTATCTTTCACAATAAATATGAATTAAAACTCACCTATTAGGTAGCAAGCAAACCCTCCCGTAACAATAAGTAACGTATATCCTTACCTGCAAAACAAAAATAATTTAAAACAATTAGAAACGCATGTAAATTCTCTTTTGCTCTGAATAATAATAAAAAATTCACGCATATATTAAATAAAACTGCAGGATTTTAATAATTCAAAATCAATGAAAATGAATGCCATTAAAGTACAAAAAATGGGGGGGAAAAAATTATCAACACAACGTTGCTATGGTAACACATCGGCCATAACAGAAACGTCACGAACGACGTCATCACACGCGCGCCGTTACGATTGGTGGTTGAACACACGTTTGTTGCTTAGGTGACGGGCGGGGGTCATTCACAGTTTACTAAAGCTACTCTTATTAAGTCATTTTTGTCACAATATCACATTTATGAAAGAAAAAGCTTATGAACCAGAATGGTCACGCATATTTCCTAAAGAAAGCAACTCCAGCAACACATGGAGCACACATTTCATTTATTAAATTGCTGGAAACCTTAGGTCAGCAAAGGAAAAGAGGGATAGGGCAGATGACGGGACACAAAGAAGCTACTGGACCATTATATAGTTAGTAGTACAGAGACACGTGATAATTCTCCCTTTCGGCCCCTGGTTTCTGGACAAAAATAATTATCATTCAGGTAATATAGTACACTAAAGACATTTTTAATAATGGACCATTTATGAAACAAAATGTCCTTTGTTTATGTGTGTCTCGATTGCTAATCTAGACAAGTTGAACCGTCTTGCTATGTATATATATATATATATTTTTTTTCCTGGAGAGGGTCCTATAAAGGATGGGAGGAAGGGAGTCATAAAAATGATTATTGGATTTGATCATACGTTTGGACGAATTAGAGAAAGAAACCTTACTTTTTATTATCATCATAAAATATAATAAATCAAAATGGCGATGGTGGTGGCGAATAAAATCCACAAGTGGCAGGGAGAGAGAGAGTTGTCTGAACCCATTATCTCAGTCCGTCATTACCACCAACTTATAATAATAATCACTTTGAGGTATAATTACAGTGTGAACATAATCAGACAGTTGACTATATATCAAAAATTAATAGATATTTGCCTTTTAAATAATATTTCATTCATTAAAAAATATATTAAAAATCAGCAAGCCAAGAAAAAAAAACATCATCATTTACCCTTGAACGAAATAAATAATCACCTCATAAATAATGCTAATGATGTTAAGACATCAACGTGGGGTCAAATCCCGATCTCATTACTTCTCATTTTTATAGGTTGACATAATTCTTTTATCTCTCCTCCCCCCTCGGTGCATCTTCGTCTCACACCTTCACTGATACAACTTATTTCGTTGTATACAAGACTAGTAAAACTAGATTATCATACCTGTTATCGAATCTGTTGTGGCGTTAATTTAATGTGATTTAGCACTCGTCATGTGTTGCACCAACCCACAAAGGTTGCACCTTTTCTTTCCTAATGTGGCGTTTATTTATTTATTTATTTTGTTGCCCCTCTTACCATTTGAGTCTCACACCCCCACCCCCCTTCTTTCTTCCATACCCCTCTTACTCACCCATTACCTTCCTCATTTCTTTTATGAAGGTGGGGAGAAAAAATAACCTAAAGAGAAAGAAAGGCACCTTCAGGTAAAAAAAACCTGGCGAGCCGAGAGTGGACGACGGTAGAGAGAATTAGAGAGGGGGGGACTCAACCCCACACGCACAACCACACTAGTAAAGGGAAGGAGGGGGGATTGGCCAAAAGGCAGACCTGGAAAAGTGGATAAAATACTGCTCAACATTAGAGAAACTGACATTCCTCAACTTGATAACGTAATTTCGCTCATGAACACACACAGGTATGATGTAGTAGACGAAGAAGAAAAACACCTTACGATTTTTTTTACTCATCAACTGCCGCCGCTCGTCGTTTTTCATCGAAAAAAAAAAACCATCAGGGTGTTGGTTGGTTGGTCAGGACCATGTGAGGCATTGCTAAAACACGCATGCGCAAACACTAGTGGCGCAACCATAAAACTAAGTAAACTACAAATTATTGCACTGTGTCTAAGAAATAAAAAAAAATACCCCAACACCACTCAGAAAGGTAAAAAAAAATTTTTTTTTTCTTCCCCACCCCAACATTTAAGACGGCGTCTACCTAATTATCTTTTTACTACAACGTCTTAAAAACACTTTAAGGCGTCTCAGTCAGCTTATTTCTGGAGTCCACTCTGTAAACTAACAAAAACAGCGAAGGAGGGAGAGAGATGGATAATGGTCAACAGTACACTAAAAGTGGAGCCTTCAAAAATTTCTGAACTTACTAAGGAAAGCGGAGGGTCACCTGCCGGTTAAAGATGGTGGAGCGGCTGTATTGCGTTAGAAACACCAGTTCTCGTCTGATTACTGAAGTTAAGCAACGCAACCCCAGCTAGTACTGGCACGAACGACTGCTTGGGAACATGGGGTGCTGCAAATCCCCGACATCGTCGTAACAGCATAGTGTCTGTGCAGACTCTGCACCACAGCTAAGCAGTGGATAGGGCTCTAATGACCGATGTGCAGCCAAGTTGCGTTGGACACACCAGTTCTCGTGAGATCACTGAAGTTAAGCAGCGCAAGCCCACGTTAGTACCAACATGAGTGGTTGGTGAAGAACGTTGGGCGCTGCAAATATCCCCTCTCCTGTGTACTTTACGCCTACTTCCTCATCTCCCGCGAGCAGTCTCCTAAGGGTTCGTCCCGTTATGGTTGCTTGGCTAACTTCCTAACCCATTAAATTAATCCAATCCACCATTGTAGTTGAAGGGCCCTTAAACACCAACAAAAAATAAAGGTGGTGGAATGGTCACCCTGTAATCACAGGTGGTGATGAGGGAATGACGTCTACTTCGTTTAGTATTACAATGCTATAAAGATGCCGGATGCTGGATTTCAGTTGAAAGTGTACGAGGTTCGATCCTGAGACTAACAGTCTGTGAGTGCGGGCCTGTGGCAAGGAGGTAGGAGGAAAGGGTGTGGAATCTCAACTTGTCAGTATGTAAGGGATGAAATAAATTCAGGTTCTAGATATTATCAGGTTAATTCAAGCAGAAACATAAATGCCAATGACGGGAGGATTAAACGGTGCTTGATTATTTTTGCGTCCCGGGACGATAGTAACAGCAGTGGCCAAGTCGTGTCGGGTGAACATCTCTAATTTGAAATCCACGACTATGCGTGCGTGAGAAGAGCCAAAAACCGGCAGATGGGAGGAGGTGGTAATTTATAGTAATTTAGAAATATCCTTTTGGCTATAAAGGTTCCGGCACCCTGCTCTCTACACGTCCACCCATTCTGTCCCGCCGCAGCCGTCATCATCATTATCATCACCCCCTTGATGAAGAAGATCAGGAGGGGTAGTCAAAAATGCCTGACCAAACAAGCCATTTATTTCACAACGTGGTGCTAATTAGTTGACAAAGCAAAATACTCCAGGTTTTCACACTTTTCCGTTAGGATAAATAATGAACTCATCTACAAACTCGTGCCGACACACACATCATCAAATCAAAGGGCCTTTCACCTCCGAAAATAAAAAAAAAAACTCCATCCTTTTTTGAAGGCAAGTGCTTTAAGACGAAAAATAACGCTGCTAACCTAAGAATTTTAATGGACTGATATCACCTCTACTGTCTTGAAGTGAGATTCTAATGCGGTGCTCAATATATTTCAACTGAACCTATTACATCTTCAAACGGGACGGGTCGTCTTAATTAGCTTCAATAAAGTAGAGTATGCAGATACCTGAAACAGACCTACCCCATAGCAATCGTGAATACTGTAGTCCTAGGCTCGACCAAAGCTAAACTCACAGGTCAATTTAGAAATTGTAGAATATGCTCCATACTTCCTTTTCAGATAACCTCCAGCGCATGGACACCCATGACTGTTGCCCTGATGGGTTAAGCATTCACCTGACATGCAAGAGTGATCCATATTCCAATCAAATTTCTTTCTGTCAAACCGAATTACCACTTCACGTTCCATCCAACAACCCACTATCCGAGTATGTGGAAAAAGTAGGGATCAGCACTAGTACAACGGATAGGAGGAGTTCGATTGCCTCCTCGGACTTCTGAAATATCAATAAAGAACCTCATCTGAGATAAGGACCGGGAGGAAGGGGGTGTTCTAAAGACATTTTCTTAATTGCAGCTCGCATTTCCAGGTGCCCCATATAAGAAACAGGGTCACAAGAGCTGTTACTGGACTCTGTATAAAAAGAAGCAGCTCCTAACTCTTTTCCCACCTATGGCAGGGTCGGGTACCCGTCTAGTCCCTCTGAATGGACACACGGATGACATATTAGACGATATTTTTTCCATAGCCGGCTGCCGACCAAGTTGCAACCCCTATGCTTATTTATCGTTGATCTACCGTTCGTTGGGGCACTCCACCGAACTCCACCTGGAAATTTTGCCTCATCTACACGTTGCATAGTAGAGGGGGTTCTTTGACGTGCAAATGCCATCATACACCACACGGGATCTCGGTTTTACTTCTCATCCGAAAGAATGGGCACTCGGGGCCTCTCTCTCTCTCTCACTCTCACTCACTCTCTCTCGCTCGAAAGAAGCCAGCCCACCTCGGTCCAGAGAGCGGCAAATTGCGTTGGACACACCAGTTCTCGTCTGATCCCTGAAGTCAAGCAACGCAACCCCAACTAGTACTGACATGGGTGGCCGCTTGAGAACACTGGGTACCGCTAATACCCAAAAATCGTCGGATTAGTGTAGTGTTTGTGCAGTCTTTGCATCAGAACTATGCTTTGGACGGGGCAATAATGACCTTTGTAGTTGAAAGGCCCTAAAACACCAACAAACAGCAACAACAACCTCGATCCAGTATCCAACCAGGAACTACTGACGCAGTTACCGAGCGAGCTACCCACTATGCCACTGAGGCGAGTATCTACTGAATTCTGTATCCCAAAGGAGCAGCAAATTGCGTTGGACACACCAGTTCTCGTCTGATCACTGAAGTTAAGCAGCGCAACTCCAGCTAGTACTGACATGGGTGGCCGCTTGGGAAAACTGGGTACTGCTAGTATCCAAAAATCGTCGCATTAGTGTAGTGTCTGTGCAGTCTCTGCATCAGAACTACACAGTGGACGGGGCTCTAATGACCTTGTAGTTGAAGGGCCCTGAAACACCAACAAACAACAACAACAACAAAAAATCTGTATCCCATAGAATATTCAAATTCACATTAGTACCAATGGTCAAGAATAGTCGAAAAGTAGTCAACAGAATTTTAAACTTTATCAAACTAGGATCTACAAAGGGGATCGAAGTCAGGGATCTTGTCTTGCACTGTCTCCTTGTTCGCCTCCGGTCATCACTCAGCTTATGTGGTTATTATTGTTATTAGTTTGTAAACCTTTAAAAAGTAAACAGCTGGAACACGTTTAGAATAACGATTCTGGACTAGGCTCACTCTGCCACTCTCTCTCCTGCACAACCTACCTCACTCTCTCCTCTACATATATGCAGTAAACAAAAAATAAAACAATAAAACTTTTGGAGAGGGAGAAAAAAATTTAGCTGAACACGACTTTTCAATTACGTTTCTTTTGTGTTTGAGTGTAGGTCAATGGATTTCAAGAAAGAAACAAAAAAGTAGCCCCTTACACCCTTCCCGCTGTACTCATACACACGTTGCTATATTTCTTTCAGTTAATTGCACACCATTTCCCAACAACCACAGGCTCTTCAAAATCACCACATTTCAGAGCCAAAAATAATCGAAAGGCAAGAAATAACGTTTAAAGTTTGTCCCCAGGTAAGTGACTGAATTGATTCGGTGTCAAATCTGGCAAAGCGCAGGCGCAGAAGAACCAGTGCTGACACCCTTATTCCACTCATCCATAATGGCCCGTTGAAGGATATTTTTAAATGTAAATTTTATGAGCACAACAGCCTAAAACCCTTCAAGGTCCCAACCAGGAATGCATCAAGGTTCCAATGGCAGGGGAGCGGCAAATTGCGTTGCACACACCAGTTCTCGTTTGATCACTGAAGTTAAGCAACGCAACCCCAACTAGTACTGATATGGGTGGCCGGTTGAGAACGAGTGTAGATATTGTGGAGATATTGCGACCTCCTATGACCTTGTAGTTGAAAGGCCCTAAAACACCGACAAACAAGCAATCCAATGGCAGCACCATTATCATGCCACCCCACTTGGAAAGTGACTCGGCTACCCCTGAAATGTGCAGGGATAGGACCAAGGAGACTCGGCCCGAGGACCTCGAAAAGAACCTGCGTTATTTTAGTATTGTTTTAATCTTAATGTTTGGGTCTCAAAAGTGGATATCCATATTTGGGTCATCAGCTCCTCTGTTGTATAAAATTTAGTAACAGTTCATCTTTTAGAGAGAGGGGGCGGTTCATTCTACCCTTCCGGCAGTGGCGTCGCTAGGGTTGGCGTCACCCGGTGCGGTGATACCATGATGACAACACCATGGTGTCACCCCCTCTCCCGAAAACAGCCGCTTCTTCTGCTTTGGTGTCACCCCCATTTCTCATGGTTGTGAGTGGTGTCACCCGGTGCGGCCCGCACCCCCCGCACTCCCCTAGTGACGCCACTGCCTTCCGGTCTAGGGGCTACAGCGACTGCAAGAGGGAGTAGCCCCTATTCGAAATGAGAATTGAACAAAAAACAAACCACCGATTCACATTCTCACCCACCTGTTCAGAGTTATCATCTCAGTGCTTATTTACCAAATACTGCTAGTCTCTACACGAAAATCACATGTGGCCCGCCTTAAAGGTCGTTCACCACCGTTGGGATTTGGACTTGTACTGCTTGCACTCTAGGGGTAAGCTTTCGGCTCAATCCTCCAAATATCTAGCCACGATATCTACACTCACAATTCACCATTTATCTCGTCTCAAATATCTTTTCCGTTCATGTTAAAGCTGTCAAATTTTGAAACCGTTACTTCTATTCCTGTGTTTGGACATCAAAGGGCCTTCTTGCAACACGAATTCAATTATCTAAAATATGGATACAAGTTGAATTAACGAGCCTCTTGGTGCTTCAAACCGAACCGTGTAATAATGACTCCATACGGTAATATAATTCATTTTCAACTAAATTTTATTCGTGCTCAGCATTGGGAAGTTCGCAGGCACGAGTCTCCTGCGAAACTCACAATTATATTACAGTACATGACTATCCCAAAGTAGAAGAAGAGGAAGAAGTCGAAAAATAATCAAATTTAGTTATATAAAATTTCAAATACGGTGAGAGAAATATTTTCATCATAAGGCCCCCCCCCTTCTCTTTAAAAACTTCAAGCAAAAAATGCATATAGGGCCTATATATGTGTGTAGGTGAGTGAGTGTGTCTCACACAAGAAACGATACAAAATAAGATTGTGTCACAGTAAGCACATTGCAGCTCGAACGCTTTCATTAAATCCATGACAAGATTTCTCAAATCAACAAATTGTCATATTTTGATAAAAAAAAACGAGTGAGATTTTCAGAGAATAGACTCTAATAAATAAAGATCCTAGATGAATGTAGCAGTGAATAAAACCTAAATGAAAAATCATTGTCGTACATACAACATAAGGAAAGAGAGGGAGAGAGACAGCAAGAAACTTCCTCTTTTTCCTCTAAGCAAAGGAGAAAATCTTGAAGACAAAGGACCTAGTAACCATGGAAACAATGTTAAGACAGATTTCCATTAAATATTTCCAGAAAGAGAGAAATATTTTCGGGAAGAAGAAGAAGAACAAGAAGAGGTGGAAGATATTACGGAAATATATCTGACAACAATGTCTTGAAATCGGTCAATAGACCCAACAGACACACACCTCTATAAAAATGTGCCCAAAGTGCAAGTTACAAACATTTTGTTATTGTTGACAAACAAGAAATTCAACACCTGTAAGTCTCAGGGGAAATTTCCAGGGTCGATAAAATAAATCATTAAGAAAAAGAGAGAAAAAAAAATCCTTTTATATGGACAAGGTAACAATACCTAACATTTTTTTTTTCAGACAACCAACCTCATATTACTTATGTAGATAAATGTTGCTCGTGAGCACTAAATTTGTACGCTATCAAGTAAAAAATATATGTATGAACGTGCTGAGAGAGAGAGAGAGAGTGAGGGGGAGACGAAGAATGAGAGGGCGAGAGACAGGAGGAGAGAAAGAGAGATGGAGAGACCGTACAAACTTTGCTAATTCCCATATGAAAACACAGCAATCTTTGATATCACCTTGTTTATGTTCACGATAACACTAATGTATATAATGACTACTGAATTATTCAGTATTATCACAAGGGACTTTTGTTCACCTGCCCTTTTATCTACTGTTTTCCAGAACTTTGTATAATTCATTCAAACAATATAAAAAAATTAAGAGCATGTGCATAGTCAAGTAGCAACTACAACCATGTAAAACGACATCGTCTTTCAATGCGCACCACCAAAATAAAAACAAAACACAAACAATGCTGCTATCATTGAATTAAGAGACAAGTGCCATCGACCACAAAAACCACAAAACAACGACGAAATACATAAACTCAAATAATTATCCATCAGGTTCCAACAATTAAACGTTATCCTCACTAAAAAAACGCCTAAAAGAAACCACGGCATCGGCAGAGTGGTCGGGAGCGGCGTGTTGCGTTGGACACACCAGTTCTCGTCTGATCACTGAAGTTAAGCAACGCAAGCCCAGTTAGTACTGACATGGGCGGTCGCTCGGGAAAGCTGGGTACTGCTAATACCCAATAATCGTCGCATTAGTGTAGTGTCTGTGCAGTACACGCATTAGAACTATACAGTGGACGGGTCTCTAATGACCTTGTAGTTGACGGGACCTTAAACTCCAACAAACAACAAGGCAGAGTGGTCCACCAACCAGTACGATGCGAAAGAAAAAAAAAACACCCTGTTTGGTTTCCATCCTCTGTGCAAGTGCCCGACAGCGGCGAATTGCGTTGGACACACCAGTACTCGTCTGATCACTGAAATTAATCAGCGCAACCCCAGCTAGTACTGACATGGGTAGCCGCTTGGGAAAATTGGTTACTGCTAATACCCAAAAATCGTCGCAGTAGTGTAGTGTCTGTGCAGTCTCTGCATTAAAACTACGCAGTGGACGGGGCTCTAATGACCTTTGTTGTTCAAGGGCCCAAAAACACCAACAATGCAAGTGACCTCAGTTCTATTCTCATCTCTTTTGCAGTCTCATTACTTCGCACTTACTGCA
Source organism: Trigoniulus corallinus (assembly GCA_013389805.1). Taxonomy (NCBI): domain Eukaryota; kingdom Metazoa; phylum Arthropoda; class Diplopoda; order Spirobolida; family Trigoniulidae; genus Trigoniulus; species Trigoniulus corallinus. The sequence goes on along the minus strand of JAAFCE010001963.1, from coordinate 2,647,666 downwards.
GTTACTAACATATGCCCTACCCCTCGCGTGGGGGGGAGATGCGGCTTATTGCATTGGACACATCAGTTCTCGTCTGATCACTGAAGGTAAGCAACGCAACCCCAGTTAGTACTAACATGAGTGGTCGCTTGGGAAAACTGGGTACTGCTAATACCCAACAATCGTCGCATTAGTGTAGTGTCTTTCCAGTTTCTGCACTAGAACTATGCAGTGGACGGGGCTCTAATGACCTTGTAGTTGGAGGGCCCTAAAACACCAGCGAAACAAAACAAACCCTCGCGTTGGAAGAGCGGCTGAATTGCGTTGGACACACCACTTGTCGTCACAGCACTGAAGCTAAGAAAAGCACCCCAAGTTAGTACCGACATGGTTGGTTGGGAACAATGGGTACTGCTAATTACGGTTACGATACAGGGTACGGTTACAACACAGTCCACCCAGAGACTTCAGGACTTAGTGTTGGTTTCATAAATTCCTAGATGGGGCAATGCTGAATGATTAGCTGTTAATTTGGTAATTTCAATTTTTTTGTTAAAAGGGGACAAGGGGACAAAAGGGGACAAAAGATAACAATAAAGATAAATTTTTTTCATTTTTAAATTTTTTTTAAGAAAAAAAGTCAATTGTTTATTGTATATATAGTTTTTTTCCTAGAGAAGGAAATAAAAAGTCTTATCGACCTTGAATTTGAGACTGGCGTGCGTCGTCAATTTCTGTTAGAAAAGAGAGTGGAAATAATTGAAAAAGAAAACGTCGAATATATATTTTAAATTATAATAATAAATTGCGACGTTGTCACACATTTCATATGGTAATATCCCTTATCAAGTAAATATACATATAGTCAATATGTCAAGAAAAGAGACAAAAGTTCACTTTCATTTTCGTTATCAAAGGAAAAAAATAAATAAATACAAAACGCGAACAATATAACGAACTGCATATTTTCTATTTCATTTTAAAATCACCACAGCAGCATTTTATTAAACCTCTGACTGCCTCAAAAACAGAGGAAAAAATGAACTGGGATCTGCATTTCTCTGTCTATTCAACCTACTAACCATTTCCCTGCCTATGACTCGTTCGGCTACCCATTTTGTCACACTGGGAAGCAAGAGTGACCTATTGCACGGTATTTTTACGCAGCCGGCTGCCAACCAAATGCTGAAACCCCAATGCATATTTATTGTCTTTCTATCTTGATTCCTTGGGACACATCCCCCCCATCGTCGTCAACAGGGCGAATCCCTACATCTGGAAAATTAGCGAAAATTTTACTCTCCACGTAATAAGGGTGCTTTTCCGTGCAGTGGTAATATCGTACACAACACGTGGAACCATCCGACGGCGAGCGCTCTCGTCCGGGATCTCACCTGGAACCACTGGCGCAGCCGTCCAGCAGACTACATCTCCACCAAGGCAGGTTATTTCCTTCTTACGACTGCAACTTAAAGAAGTGGGGAAAACATCTTGCCAAGTAGAGAAGCGAGCCGAGCTCCTACATCTGGGACTTTTGGCGATTTACGCATTGCATGTAGGAAGGAGTTTTTTACCTGCAAAGGTAACATTGTACACAACTACACGGGGCTACGGCTTGACCTCCCATCCGATTTCTAGACCGACAGAAGTCAAACTACCTCATTCTAGGATCGAACCTGGAATCATTGAAGCGGCAGTCGTGCACGATATCCCTGCTCGATCGAGGTGGGGTGCATTTAATTCCCAACTCATCCTATTTCTCAACTCTCACAGCTCTGTAGGAATTACTAGCCACTCCATTTGTAGCTTATGGCAGGGCTTGTCGCTTCACAGGCCCGAGACTGCCAGCAAAAACAAAAGAGCAGCAGCAGAAGGAGAATTAAAAATCAAGCGAGTAAAAGCTACAAGACAAAGGCTGACAACCGACAGAAGTACAATTACAGAAGCCTACAACATGAGAAACAAGGTGGATAATGAGCACTTGACAAGTGGAAAAATGGACAGTGATCTTGAATTGATCAGGATGGTGTCACAACCCTTAATTTGCAGCCTTTCTTTATCCATACATACACTGAAAGGGAGATGGGGGAAAGAGAGAAAAAAGAGTGATCGGGAGTGAGAGGAAGAGAGAACGCGAGAGAAAGAGGGAGAGAGGAAGAGAGTACGACAGAAAGAAAGAGGGCGAGAGAAGAAAAAGAAATAAAGAGGGAGAGGGAGGAAGAGAAAGAGGGAGAGAGTAGGGGACAAAGGGAGAGGGAGGAAGAGAGCAGGAAAGTGAGGAGGGAGAGAGAGGAAAAGAGAAGGAAAGTGAGAAGGAGGGAGAGAGGACGGGAGAATGAGAAGAGAAAGAGAGGAAGAGGAAAAGAGAGAAAGAAAGGGTATTTTTTTTTGTATTTGTTGTTGTTTTAGGGCCCTTCAACTGCAAGGTCATTAGAGCCCCGTCCACTGCATAGGCCTAGTGCAGAGACTGCACAGACACTACACTAATGCGACGATTATTGGGTATTAGCAGTACCCAGCTTTCCCGAGCGACCACCCATGTCAGTACTAACTGGGCTTGCGTTGCTTAACTTCAGTGATCAGACGTGAACTGGTGTGTCCAACGCAATTCGCCGCTCCCAGAAAGAAAGGGAGAGAGAAGTAGAGAGAAGGAGGAAGAGAGGACGACAGAAAGAAAGAGGGCGAGAGGAGAAAAGAGAAATTAAGAGGAAGAGAAATAAAGAGGGAGAGAGTAGGGGACAAAGGGAGAGAGAGGAAGAGAGAAGGAAAGTGAGGAGGGAGAGAGAGGAAGAGAGAAGGAGGGAGAGAGGAAGAGAGAATGAGAAGAGGAAGAGAGAAGGAAAGTGAGGAGGGAGAGAGAAGGAGCAGAGAGGAAGAGAGAAAGGGAGAGAGAAGATAGAAGGAAAGAGAGAAGGAGGGAGAGAGGAAGAGAAAAAGAGAGGGATATGTACAGTACATGCTTACAGAGTTTTGGAGCAATATTTCAATCAACTAATACAAGAGACGAGTATAGTGTGGCTAAAAATCTGACTAACTGACCGCTAGAAAACCCATAATTTCTTAAATGATATTGCAGAAATTAAGAATCACTTTATAAATTATGTCAAAATTCGCCATGTGGATGAAATACATCATCTGAAATGTCTTATTCCGAACACGAAAAACTGATGTCATCTCCCTTGTAAGGGGATTTCAGTTTCCTGATTTGCACATCCCAGACACGGCCGACAAAAATATATTTTTCAAGAAAAAAAAAACCAGATATATTTTCACTGCATAATAGGAGAGAAAAAATATAGATATTCTCCAAATATCCCGATATGCAACTGTCATTTGTCAATGTCTCCAACAGTCTTTCATAAATTGAAAATTGCATGCACCCTCCACAACACACACAAACATAGAAGTGCCCTATAGCAACCCTTCTACGGAACTAGAGTTATAAAACAGAGAGAGAGGGGGGGAGGTATCGATTTCAGATCCTAAAATAAATAAAAATATTTTAATATTACAACATTTTTAAATAAAACACGCATTGAAAGAGTCAGACAAAAAAGTTTTGTCGTGGTAGACGTCGTCTTCGTCCATTTTTTTCATTAATTTTGGAGTATATCCACACACACACACAGACACACACATATATATATATATATACGGCATCTAATAAACGCACTCAAATACGTCAATAGGAGGGGGTTGGGTTTGATTGATAAGTTTTAAATTTCCAAAATATCTACCATTTCGAGATGGGTAGAGGAGGGGACGGAATATATATATATAAAACTTCAGAATACGAAACACACTCTTGATATTAAAAAAAAGTCATACAAAAATGGCGACAGGTTGCATGTCTCGAGAGTTAAATTTTTTGTTGTTGTCCCTTAAAGATGCAATTTTATATTTCAGTGAATTTAAATCTTTTTTTACAGACCTGAGAACTGAGTGTGTGTGTGTGCGTATCATGGACATTATCCTACTTTGAAATTCTTTCAAATATAGCATAAAAATGGCAACAGCAGCAGAGGTACTATCAGTAGGGACGAAAGGAAAAAATACTTCAACCGACTGAATCTTTCAACATCATAAACAGAAAAAAAAGTAATATACAAATATATTTAGATATAAAAGAAGGAAATCAACTTCTTGAACAACAAACAACAAAATCCAAAAAATACGAAAAAGACAAAAAAAAAAAAGGAGGTGAAATGCGATCACAAAATACGTGCACAGCCACATCACACTGACGTGATGCTGATTGAAATTTCGAAAGGCATCCTCTTATCGGACACAAAACTCAACATAGAGTATTACAGCTAGTTCATCCTGCACGCCCGCCCCCTTACGTGAATCCTCTCTTCATTTGAAGGAAGTGAATTTCGGTTCGGTGATGTTTTAGGGCCCTTCAACTTCAAAGGTCATTAGAGCCCCGTCCATTGCGTATGTTTGTTTGTTTGTTGGAGTTTAAGGTCCCGTCAACTACGAGGTCATTAGAGACCCGTCCACTGTATAGTTCTAATGCACATACTGCACAGACACTACACTAATGCGACGATTATTGGGTATTAGCAGTACCCAGCTTTCCCGAGCGACCACCCATGTCAGTACTAACTGGGCTAGCGTTGCTTAACTTCAGTGATCAGACGAGAACTGGTGTGTCCAACGCAACTCGCCGCTCCCTCCACTGCGTAGTTCTAATGCAGAGACACTACATTAATGCGACGATTTTTGGGTATTAACAGTACCAAGTGTTTCCAACCGGTCACCCATGCTAGTATTAGCTGGGGTGGCGCTGCTTAACTTCAGTGATCAGACGAGAACTGGTGTGTCCAACCCAATACAGAGTCCTGGATCAACCTGCAGTCATGATACACCACACCTGGCCGCATATTACTGCTCGTCTTACTTTTAATATTATTATTATTGATGAGCCTTCGGCCGTCGATTGCCCACCTCGGAAAGCTCCGTCCTCCGGATCCTTTACGGAACACTCAGTATCGGTCCCGGGAGGATCAAACCTTAACCACGAACTCACAGGCAGAATCCAAGCTGTGGTATTTTTCCTTGCCGGTCGTGCCTTTATTATTATTATTATTGATTTTTTTAATGACAAAACCTCGACGGCCCATCTCGCATAGTTCCATATCCGTTAGGGGACAGCTGAGTCCCGGCCCTTCACCTCAGGCAGGATCGAGCCGACAACTCCGAATGCGACAGGCAGGAATCCAGCTTGCTACAAGGTAGCAGTTTGCAATTATTTTATTTCCGATATACGGTAGGGTGTTGGACTGGCCCATAAGACACCCCAGACCCTTCTCAGTTGGACTGTCATTAAATCTATATTAATAAAATTAAAATGATGGATTATTTTATATAAAAAACAATCCAGTATTCGTCTCTTGTTTGGTGCCATAGGCAGCGCCTGCTCTAGCACTTATGCCATCCTGGACAAAAAGACAAATTGCTGCCTCTTGAAGTAGCGCTCTGTTCGCGTGCTCTGTTCTCATACTTAAAGCCAAAATGGCGCCCCGGACAACTGTCCGGGTTGCCCCCTTAGAGCGGGCCCTGACAAGAAAAGGGTTAGGAGTTGCGTGTGAGACGAGAATCGAACCTGGGCGCGTTGACTTAGCGGTCAATATGCAAACCGCCCGTCCCCTTTCCATTTTTTTTTTGTTGGTGTTTTAGGGCCTTTAACTACTAAGGTCATTACAGCCCCGTCCACAGCATAGTTCTGATGCAGAAACTGCACAGACACTACACTAATGCGACGATTTTTGGATACTAGCGGTACCCAGTTTTCCCAAGCGGCCACCCATGTCAGTACTAGCTGGGGTTACGCTGCTTAACTTCAGTGATCAGACGAGAACTGGTGTGTCCAACGTAATTCGCCGCTCCCGTCCCCTTTCCACTGAGAGAAATAAAATGAATATTAATTGTTTGTAATAATAATGAGCCATAAAATGATTGTCGGACCTGACTGGTCATCAGATTTTTTTTTTGGCGCTTGGTCAAAACGCACCTAAAAACAATACAGTATTTTTTTTCATGTGGGAAGGGAGTCAGTGCGATAAATATTTCTCCTACTAGAGAAATTTTATCTTTCCAGTTTTTACAATTTTCAATTTCGGCCATTTCTCAACCTTTGTAACAATGATATAAAGAATAAAGAGATAGATAGATATATTTATCACGCCAAAACAGGAGTCTGAATTTGAAAACTGCTCAGCAACAAAGTGAAATACGAAAGGTCCAGTCAACATACATTATTTATTTCTCGACCCTATTTGTCTTATATATATATCTGAACTGAAACTGAACATAAGACAAAAAAAAAAAGAGATTTATTACAAGAAATGCTACGTCCCCTTCCTTCAATTACTGAAACTTGCTTTCATTCAGCTACAATTCAACATCCCCCCCCCCCCCCGCCCCAACTGACCACTCTGACGAGAACGACCGCATATTTTTACACCAATGCCACTCATCTAGCCATCCTTACTGTAAGCGCATTATTATTGCTCCAAAAAATCACCAAATCAAAAACAAAAATGAAATAAAAAAAACACGATTTTGACATAAACTCATCGCCGTTATAGACAGGATTTCAATCTGCCCTCATCATCAACACCACTACCAGCCTATGGCAGTGTTAGGCAGCATTGGGGAACAACTTCTCACGTCAGGACCGGGAGCACATGATGCGCAACCTGCAACGCCTTACGGGAGCCTCTGTATTGCGTTGGACACACCGATTCTAGTCTGATCACTGAAGTTAAGCAACGCAACCCCAGCTAGTACTAACATGGGTGGTCGCTTGGGAACACTAGGTACCGCTAATACTCAAAAAACCAGTAGTGTCACTGCTGTCTCTGCATTAGAACTACGTAGAGGACGGGGATCTAATGACCGTTGTAGCTGAAGGGCCCTAAAACACTAACAGAACAAATAAATCCAACGACTTTCTTTCTGACGACAATCTGTAGTCGACGCCGGAGGAGAGGGGGGAAAACAGCTTGACAACAATAAAAAACGAATCCCCTTCATCTGCCTATGGCAGGTTTGGAGATCCATTTTTATCCCATTAGAAAACATGGGCGATCTGTTGGACGGTATTATTATCGAGCTGGCTTGAACCTGAATTTTAAAAAGTTTCCAAAGCCGCAGCCAGCCTCTCTTCTGATTAATCGTCAGCCTATTTTTCTTCGTTGGGGTACTTGTCCTCCACAGACGCCGGAGAGGGGAGGGACGAGGGTCTTACACATAGGAATTTTGCCGACTTACGAGTTGCATGCAGAAAGGTTCTTTTTCCGAGCAGTGGTGACATCGCATACACAAGACTGGACCAGGGGTTTACTTCTCATCCGATGAAAGGCGCACTGAGGGCCTCTATCTTTCTTATCCGAAAGAAGTCAAACCATCTCGATCCAGTATCCAACCCGGAAGTCAGCGCCCGATACCGAGGCGAGACGACCCGAAAAGCAGCTCCAACACCAGAAAATGTTACCGAAAGCTTTCTCCACATGAAAACGGGTTCTTCTAGTCACAACACCATACCCACGGAGCGGCGAATTGCGTTGGACACACCAGTTCTAGTCTGATCACTGAAGTTAAGCAGCGCAACCCCAGATAGTATTGACAAGGGTGGCCGCTTGGGAAAGCTGGGTACCGCTAGTATCCAAAAATCGTCGCAATAGTGTAGTGTCTGTGCAGTTTCTGCATCACAACTATACAGTGGACGGGGCTCTAATGACCTTAGTAGTTGAAGGGCTCTAAAACATCAATAAACAACAATAACCATACCTACGAGACACCATGCCTCAATGAAGATCGGAACTCGCTTCTGGGACTTTCCTACCACCTGAAAGAAGGCAGCAATGAACCTGCAACCATGAACTTAGCGTGAGATTATCTCGCTTGAAAAGGGAAGCCATTCACACAGACCTAACCCTACCCATGTACACAAAGTACGTCTAATGAGAAAATGACGTGCATTATTAATAATAAAAATTGAGTCATATTTGGTGATTTTCACAAATGGCGAACTAAGCGCCATACAAATGGCTGAATAAAGTGTGAAAGGCGAAGAGAAAATGAGATCAATTCATGTTTCTGTATATAAAGTAATTGTCCGACACAATCCTCTTAAGACAACTGTCAGTAATTGATCTTAGCCAACCTTTCTTCACAGTTACAAGGGAAGGGGGGGGGAGAATAAACAAAAATCAAATGACCACGTTTACTACGGCAACAAACACACTACGGCGAGCTTCCCTACACAAATCTAAAACACTGTCTCGCTACAGTTGGTAAATAGCACTGCATCCTAGTAGGGGAGAATCGACGTTACCATGGAAACCTGGGTTATGTTGTCATCGCACTAAGCCGTTTAATCTTTATATTCTATCATTAACTTTCCCTATTCACTCATCCATCTTCAGTGGAAAAATCAAACTTTTAAGTGAAATAACTTCATTACACTGATATATACGGATATTATCATACAACTTTCATTCAATTTACAATATAGTGCTAAATTCTTTTTACAATTGTACACCAAGGGAGATAAAGAGAGAGTGGGGAAAGGGAGAGGAAAAAAAGATGGAGACTTTAAACTTTATGATGAGAAATTTTTCTTTATCTTAGCATTTAATAAGACCTGTAAAAACCTTTTACAACTTTTTCAATCTGTCTCTACTAAGAAATTTTTCAACTAAATATAATAAAACCTGAATAGTTCACCACCCTAGTATTACCCCTTTCAATTTTATCCCTCTTTCGTGGAACAAGAGAGAGATAGAGAGAGAAAAATGTATAAATACATAAAATATTATAACGTATTATTCAATTTTTTTTGCAGAAAGAGCAAAAAAAAGGTGGATATTCGGCTCACGTATCACGACAAAAGTCTTCATATGAATTCACGGAGAGAGAGAGAAATATCGACTGTATTCATTTAATTAAAAGATGGATTCAAAAAAACGAAGGCGAGAAAAGAGGTTTTTGGGACTTTTCAGCAAACTTTTCAACAATTCTTCAATGTAGCAGTAGACATCTATACTCCCACGATGACTACTATTATTTATAAAGAGGTGCCAAACGGTATAAAATCACAATGACCATCGTGACATCTAAAGAAACACTTTTGTTCAAAAACACAAAAATAAACACAAAACCTATAATAACATGAATGAAAATTTCATAAAAGTACTGTTTACTTTGTATAGCATCATGAAAAAAGTGAGAAAGTTGTTAAAGAAAACGCATTTCACACACAAAGTATAAAATTTGGTGGCATTTTTTTTCAAAAATGTTTCTCAAGTACAAGATATACACTACAAAGAGAAAGGAGAAGAGGAAGAAAAAAAAGAGAGAAAATGATATAAAGTGAATTTTCAAAATCAAAATTCAGTTTTATACATATAGAACCTTATAAGTTTGAAGTATCAAACTTTTTCAATATTTAAAAAAAAAAAGACAAAAAATTATTCTCAGCACGTTTCAAGACAGAAAATTGGCATATATGTCTAAAAATAAGTGAGGAGTGAGTAGTTTCACAAAGGATGGAGAGGGGGAAGAGAGACATGGAGCGAGAGAATACGAGAGAGGAGGGAAGAAGAGAGAGAAGGGAATAAAAGTAAAAAGGACCTGAATTTTGATCTTGATAGGATACTATTTTAGAAATAGTTAGGAGTATCAAACCCCTGAACAATCACAAATACCCTATCAGTGAGAAGAGGAGACAGAAAGGAGAAGAAGAAGAAGATGGGGAGAGAGAGAGAGCTCTTTAAGAGGCATATTTCAGAAGAATGGTCAGTTGAATAGAGACACGAACCACACCAAGGAAAAAGAAGAGACCCTTGTTCCCCAAACTCCATCTTCAATTTTTATCATGTCAAGCTTTAAAGTTATAAATTCCATCTTCTCTTCTCGTAAAAGTTTTATTTGGTTTTTATTGAGACGAGCAGAATAAGGGCAAAAGGAGAAGGAAAAAAAGGAGGTGGGAAGAAGAAATAGATGAAGAAGAAGACGACGACGATGACGACGAAAAAAAAATATACAAAAATCTTTCCTACAAAATATCTAACAAATTCATACAGCTCTTCACCTCCCCTTCTCTCTTATTCATCTTCTTCTGACTCATACGGAAGCCTGCAAATTTATCTTTCAAACTGACTATTTGATATATAAAAAAATTACCAATTTTTATACACATATCCCAATTTAGAAAATAAAAAGAAAAATATGTAGCAGTTATATACGGACAGATTCTGTCATTGTTAACCATCAAACTTCTGACAACAAGGAAAACACTCATCTCATATATTGATACTATCCACTAAATTATTTTCAGAAATTTCAAAAATTTCCTGAGTGTTTTATCAAAATAAACATGGTCTAGCATCCAAGAAGAGAAGAAAAAAAAGTGAGAAAGCGACGAGAGTAAAATACCAAACTAAATTTTTATTTTAAAATAAAAAGCAATAAACCTCATCCCACATCCCCTTGGAGGGGGACAGCTCTCATAATACAATCTAAAATATTTAGCTTGGGTAATAACTGTTGAAATAATGCACTAATACACCACAGGTGTTTTGAAATGTACAAATTCAGTTACTGTTACTAATAAAAAGAACAATGTGGACCGCAAAATATCACTAATAATCAAAATTAAAATTTTATAAACAACAACAACAACAGCAAAAACCTCCTTTAATGGCCTTAAAAACTTCAACCACCTCATCAAAGTAATATCTAATTTTCTTGGAACATGTCACTGATAAAAATTCCTTATAATCATTATGCCAACTAGCTAGCAGTAGTTAAACAGGTAAAGGAGCCAAAGGGGTGGAGAGAAAAAGGTAACTATTAAATTCAACATCAAAATAAATATATCTTAGAAATTTATAAATTCACACCTTTTTTTACAAAAAAAAAAAACAAATTATAACATTACCAGCCAATTTATGTCTTATAATATTTTTTTTAAAAAAAAAGAAACATTTCAGAGGAAAGAAAAAGAAATGTTAAGAAATTCAACTAAGGTATTATAACCCCCCTCTACCCCCTTAAAGTCGACTCTCACATCGCAAACATATGGTCTACTATAAACATTTATTTTCAAAACGTGTATCAACACCAAATATGTAATATTTACGATTACGAGGACATTTTTATTATCAACTTATCAAAGGTTTAAAGAAAAACATAAATTAAACCGAAGAAAACGACTGCATTACAACAACCCTCCATACTTTTTCTTCAACTTCAAGAAATAAAAGCCGAACGTGCGTGACTTTTTGCAATTTTAATTAACGCTTTATTTCATTGATACTGACCTCCAACACCCTCCCTCGCACCCTCACCCCTCCCCTTCCGTCCACTTTTTCCTAAATACCGGTATATATATATTTTTTCACATAGTGTGAAGAGTGAGAGGTAAAATGATCAACATACATTTTTGGCACTTCCATCCACCGTGGTGAAGAAGGAGGAGCAGGACGAGGGCGGCTTCCTTACCCCTTTAACTACCATCGACATTCCTTCTCCAGAGTGGAGATGTAAGGTGCGTAGCAAGAGTAGGACATCAAGGGGTGTAAGAGGGAAGATGATATTGATATTAAGCTCAAAATTACGAGAAAAATTCAAAATTCCTCAAATTACTGACCTCAACTTGACCTTCCAGTTTGGTGCAAAAGGAAAAGGAGGTGGACGGGACGAGACAAGTGATGAGAAATTCAACTGAAAACCAGTAACACACACCCCCCCCCACACACACAAATAAATATATTCGGTGGTCAGCTTCTGAAAACCAGAAAAATCTTGTATGCCCAACAACGTCGAAGTTGGTTAAATAAACCACTAGCCTCTTCTACAAGTTAACGAAAGAAAGAAACATGATAACCTCATTATTATCAAACAGGTCTCCAAATCATTTTCAGGATAGTGAATGACCACCTATAAAGTTGACCACCTAGAGTAGCTGGTGGAGAATTCAAGTATCACCCTCACACGCCCATAAGAGAAAATTAAAAGTCGGCTGCCATGGTTTACGGCGATAGTGGACTTCACTCCAGAATTCCTATTTCCAGGATCGATTTTGATTGACTCTTCACTGCCACTCAATACTAGCCTCTTCAAAAGTTCGTCCCTGGTCCTCCCTGGTCCAGAGCGAAGGACACAAGAAAATGAGAGAGAGATAAAGGAGTCAAAATGGGTAAATCCATCATCCAACAGATGACGTTATATGGTTCTCCAAACCGGGGATCGATCCCGAATTGCCGAAGTGATTCTTTGACCACCTAGTCAAAGACAAAAATGGCCAACAGATGGAGGGTTGGATGAAGCGGCGGTAGGAACCTCAGCATGACCTTTGTCGATCGACGCCTATCAGCGAGAGTTGGACGGAGAAGGGGAACGGAAGAGTACTAACGCACCAGCCCACTGTTTCTCCAAACAGAGAGGGTCCGTCTAGGGAGCAGCGGTGTGACATTGCACATTCCACACGGAGAAAGAGGCACCAGTTTTACTTTTCATCCAGCACAGTTGACGTTTCCTTCTCTTTCCCCAGAAAGGAACCACATGCCTCGTACCTACGACCGATGACCTCAAGCGTCAAATACGTCACAGTTCTAAAGATGGAGCTCAACGTATCCAGGACGTTGTGCATGTGCAATAATCGCTAACCCATTTTCAAAGTTAAGGCATGCAGGTTCGCCTCCCCTGGCGAGGAAAGTTATTTTCTCCCCAGGCCACTAGCCCCTAATCTAACCCAGTGCTTACATGCAGCGACCTGACCAGATACATATGTAGCAATAACAATTTGTGGCCCATCAGGAAACTCTCGGCCCAGAGATGGGCTGCAAACCGCACCGAGTCCTGGAGTTTTTGCCGACATGTGCAATGTCTCCACCAAGAACCCAAGAACATCCATGTGACTCGTCCCATTTCAGACTAGTGACATATTAACCTATTAGAAGAAAGACTTGGTCACCATACAACTTCTAATATAATTTAAGAGGCCAGTGGATAAAAACAAAAAGTGAATCTGACCAATTCATCAAATATTTTTTTTTCTTCAAGAGAGAGAGATAGTGGTGGTCAGTATATGCGAGGGGGTTAAGGGTGTGCGCGTTGCGGAACAGCAGTCATAAATCCGATTTCTTTCTTAGTAGAGGGACATCGAGATATACCGTTAAAATCTAATAACGTAAATCACAATCTGAAATATTCATCAATTAAACGACAATGAAATAGAGAAGAAAAGACGAAGACGACTGAAAGCAACCATTTTAAGTCTGACATGGGACCAAAGGGCAATTAAATACAGATTAGAAAGAAAATAAAACACAGACACAGGATTACAATTTATGTGTTTATAACATATCTGCACAGAGTCCCACTTCGCAACAGCCATCTTACCTCTCTCTCTCCTCTTCTCTCTCTTCTCTCTCCCCTTCTCTGTCTCTCTATCCCTCTCTCCCCTTCTCTGTCTCTCTATCCCTCTCTCCCCTTCTCTGTCTTCTCAGAAGGGGAGAGAAACAGCCTCTGAGAGAGAGGGAGAGAGAGAGAGACAGGACTATCCTAATAATGGATTTCTGTCCCACATTTTCCTCTCCCCTTCTCCTCTTTCTCATCGGAACTAATAACACCGCTTTTGAAACTATTCAAACATGATTTCGTTGGATAATAATCACTTTTTTATAGCTTTCATAAAACTAGAGTCTTGTTGACATTTCATTGAAAGTTACGTGATGCGATCCAATGAAAGTAAGAAGAAGAAGAAGCAGCAGCAGAAAATAAAGAAAAAAGATCTTCACTACTCAACTTTTTCCTTTTGTGTCTTTACAAAAACTTAAATAAAATAGCTAAAGCTTTTAAAACCGACGAAAATGATTCTTTCACAACAATATGACATAAACAGGCTGATGTTGCGACGCAATAAAATGACCAGTGGATGACCATGACGATGACCAATGATCTGTGTGTTGTGTGTGCGTAAAGGAGGAGGCAATTCCAAAACCACAGCCGACTGAAAAACAACCAACCTAAAAGACATGATCATCATCATCATCATCGCCATCTTTAGAAGAGTGCAGAGAATCCAAAGCACAAAAAAAGCAACTCTTAATCCTTTTATCCCCCCTATGGCAGGGTCAGGTCCCCATCTGATGCCCTCCACTCTGAGTATATCACCCGTGTGTCCATTCAGAAGAACAGGATGGTTACCCGATCCTGCCATAGGAGTGAAAAGGGCTAACAGTTGCTTTTTTTTTGCTACTGTTCTTTGGGGCACTCCACCGAGCTCCTACACCTGGGTTCATTTATTTATTTGTTGATGTTTTAGGGCCCTTCAACTACAAGGTCATTAGAGCCCCGTCCACTGTGTAGTTCTGATGCAGAAACTACACAGACGCTACACTAATGCGACGATTTTTGGATACTAGCGGTACCTAGTTTTCACAAGCGGCCGCCTGGGGTTGCGCTGCTTAACTTCAGTGATCAGACGAGAACTGGTGTGTCCAACGCAGTTCGCCGCTCAGCCTACACCTGGAAATTTGGCCCCATCCACCCGTTGCACAGTAGAGAGGGTTCTGTTATGTGCAATTGCCATCGTACACCACACGGGACCTCGGTTTTATTTTTCATCCGAAGGAAGGCGCTCTCGGGACCTCTCTATCTATCTAGTCTCGTATAAGTCAATCCATCTCGATCCAACATGGAAACTGGAACCACTGACGCAGTACTCGACTACCCTACCTCCTGCACCACCGAGACGGGTAGTACAGAGACTATATCTTCATTAAATTAAATTTAAAGAAAAACATCAAGATATACTAACATCATCTCATTAAAATAATATGTAATTAAATTTAATCCCTAAAAAAGATATTTCGGATGTATCATTAGATACACAAGCCTCTAGACAAGAAAAAATAATTTTTGCATATTTCCTCTTCTGCCTCAATTAAATAATAATAATAATAATAATAATCATTTCAAAACAGAAAATATAAAAAAATCCCTAAGGAAATCTAAGAAATTTAAATAAAAAGAAAAATAAATAAAAACAAAAGTATGCATCCAATAATAATGATATCATCATAACACTTTCCAGACAGGTAACACACTGATTATTCAATCCAGCTACCCCTCCGTCTAACAACAATGGACTGCATAATTAATTTATATTTAAAAAATTCATAATTAAGTTACACTTTTTCTGCAGATGACGAAAAAAAAATATCTTTAACACCTACAAAAACATCATCTCACATTCAGGATATACTTTCATTTATAGAAATTAAAATATCATGAAAACATACACAATCACCAAAGCTAAGAATCGAACTCGAGCCACTGACACAGCAGGCGAGATTATACCTTATTTAGTTACATAACGTCAGAAACAAACTTAAACGTCGTTATTATTGTGCCTTTGTCCATTTTGGGTAGGCAAGGCTTAAGGTTATTTCAGGAGAGGGAGGCGGAGACAGACAGAGAGACGGAGAGACAGAGAGACAGACAGAGAGATAGACAGACAGAGACAGAGAGAGAGGGGCGGATGACGTTTAAAAAAAATCCTCAAACAATAGCATGATTTTATCCTCGTCCTCCTCTCCATCCTGTATTAGAGTACTCATAGACCACATACGTGCACCCATATCCCGATCCTCTTGCCCCTAACGTCTATCACACTTAAGAGGGCTTCACAACAGCAACGGGAACGGGAACGTAAAACGTATTTTGTGCAGAGGGGAGGGGCGACGGGTACGTCATGTGGTGGAGGTGCGCTCCTATTGGTCAAACGACTTACGTTTAACGGGAAAGTTGAATTTTTTTCAACTTTCCCGGCCGTTGCCGTTCAAGTTCCCGATGTTATTGTGAAGCGGGCTTTAGCGCTCCCCCTTAATCGGTAACTCGACCGGGAGAGTGCCTCGAGTGAGAAAAAGTCCCAAGTGCGCCTTCTGTCCCAGATGGGAATTAAAGGCACCATATCTCATATACATATACTGTATACTACACCATATATTCTACATGTAACAGATCCAACCCATTTTAGCCGAAAAATAGCCTTCCAAACTAAACAAGAGGCGATTCAGTAACAACGTCACTTTTCTGCCTATGGGGGGAGGGGGGGGGCTTCAGATACCCATAAATTCGAGACAATCACGCAGACACCGAAAATCGACAGAATACGAAGGTAAGGCTATTTCGCATAAGTGAGTTCACTACACACTTTTTTACTTGGAGCACAACAGCCATCAGATCTCCAGGAGTGGGACTCCCACCACATAGGTCTTCACACCTGACCTGAGAGGGAAATGAACTCAGGCAAATAAATGCCCAAACCATCACGCCACCACACGGTGACAGTCACTTGTGAAAGTCATTTACCAACAGGTATTAAGTAACACCAGACTATTTTACCCATCTACACGCGTATTTGTCTCCATGTAGCCCCACAGACAACCCGTCCAATATTCGTACGGGGTCCAAATGCCTGGCTGGGGGCACTCCAGCTAGAGAAGTTCCAGAGCGGCGAATTGCGTTGGACACGCCAGTTCGCGTCTGATCACTGAAGTTAAGCAGCGCAACCTCTGCTAGTACTGACATGGGTGGCCGCTTGGGAAAACTGGGTGCTGCTAATACCCAAAAACCGTCGCATTAGTGTAGTGTCTGTGCAGTCTCTGCATAAGAACTATGCTGTGGACGGGGCTCTAATGACCTTGTAGTTGAAGGGCCCTAAAACACCAACAAACAACAACTAGAGAAGTTCCAACACGAATAGGTGGGGAGTGGACGGGGATCTCGTGGGAGATAGGCGGGAGTAGAGGGCTAGAACCAGCCGACCCGACCTTGCCGCAGGTGGGATAAGGGTATGATGATGATGATGATGATGTAGAAGAGGTTTGTATGTGCCCCAGGACTTCACTCTCATTGAAAGAGTATCTTTCCTCCTCTCTCTTGCTCAGTCAGGAGATCATCGTCCTCCTCGGCCAGCATCGAACCTGTGACAATCAAATAAAAGGAGGATCTAGCTGATAGAGAGTGAGAAAGAGTTGCGGTCTAGCGAGTCAGTTACACTCGACCAAGTACCTCACCCTTTTAATCACCTCTAATGACATACAGGGGTACTAATTAGTACAGTAAGAAGGAAGAAAGGGGATGGAAGAGAGGGAACCTTCACGAGATAGTGAAAGATTTCAAATTTAAACAGCCGAAAAAAAGAAAAATTTAGCGGAAATAGACAAGCTGATAAAAAAACCTCAAAAATCAACATTATAAATTCAACCCTTAAACTACCTTCATTAACGGCACAAACAACATTTCTTTTAACAAAAAGGCACGTCTTCTGTGAGCATCTAGAGCGGTTAATTTTTCAAATGGTAATTTCAGAGAGGAGTTTTTTCAGTTTCGAATACGAGATGCAACACGCATGCGCACCATTTCTCCTTCTCCATCACTCTGACTCCACAACTTCACATTGCCATACGTATGTACGTATAAAAAAAGGACCTCGGCACAACTTCTATACATTTTTCATGAAATCGAGAGAGAGAGAGAGAGAGAGAGAGAGAGACGAGTTTTTCCACCTCTCTTTGTCACCGTTCGCGCGGCGATCAGGCGTGTTAAAAGTTAAAACTACCTAATCACCCCAATCATCAATGGTATGCAGATCACTACAAGGTCCCTCCTCTATCTACTCATGAATTATTCACCGAAAAAAAAGGCAGAAATAGCAAAGTAGTGTGCGAGCAAGAGGAAAAGGGGAAGAAAGAGAGAGGGGGGGGAGATAAAGACAGGAAAAAGGCAAAAAGTGGGGAGATGGGAAGAAGGAGGAGGGGATGAAATCTATTGATTATCTGAAATGTGTAATTCAAATATAGGCGAAAATAAGACGGCGGCAGAGGAAGGGGAGAGAGGGAGAGAGATTCAGAGAGAGAGAGAGAGAGAGCGGGAGGAAGAGGGAAGATAAGGCACAGGAGAAGAGATGATAGTATTAACATACTGAGAGGAAGGGGGAAGAGGAGCACTGTCCTATTAACGTACCATACAGGTTACACTTCGCATGATTAAAAAATACGGATGAATTTATCCACTACACCATCCCAGCCAAAATAGGGAGAGGGGGGCAGCGCAACAAGGCTTTACCAAGAAAAAGAAGAAGTAATAGGAAGGGTGTGAAGTAGATATAAGTAAGAATGGGCAAAGGGAGGGAAGGATTGCGTTTCAAGCTAGATTGTTCCAGTAATCCATGTTCTTAAACAGCATCTCATTTGGGGCGAATGTGAACTTGTCACCTCAGCTCTAACCTGCGCAGGTTCGCCTCCCTCCTTGCTTTTCAAGGTCGATTGGATTTTCTCTTACTATTAAGTAACAAGCCTAGAATGAGCCTTCTGTCAAACAGGTGATGAAAAAAAAAAGATCGCTATACCACGTATTTGCGTGTACGTTTGAGAGTGTGCTATGCAGCTAACCATACACGAACATTTGTTGACAGGCCGCGGGCAGGTTCGATCCAGGCCGTTTCGGGTGGCTTCTCTCCGGTTAGAGAGCAGAAAGTCCCAGGTGAAGGGAAGTGAATTTCATTTTTGTTGGTGTTTTAGGGCCCATCAACTACAATGGTCATTAGACCTCCGTCCACTGCTGAGTTCCAACGCAGAGTCTACACAGATCCTACACCATTACGACGATTTGGGTATTAGCAGTACCCAGTTTTCCCAAGCGTTCATCCAAGCCAGTACTACCTAGGGTTGCATTGCTTAACTTCAGTGATTAGACGAGAACTGGTGAATCCAACGCAATACAGTGTGGTGTTGCTCACGACTTCCTAACGTCGTGAAAAAAAGTTGCCCCTTTCCGAAAGAAAATACAGGCCATTTTTTCTTTCATTGGTGTTTTAGGGCCCTTCAACTTCTGGGTCATTAGAGCCCCGTCCACTGCATAGTTCTAACGCAGAGACTGCACAGACACTACACAAATGCCACGATTTGTAGGTATTAGTGGTGCCCCGTTTTCCCAAGCGGCTACTCATGTCAGCATTAGCTGGGGTTGTTACTTAACTTCAGTGGCCAGAGGAGAACTGGGGTGTCCAACGCAATAAGCCACTCCAGTGACAAATTGGTACCCAACCCTGTCATAAGCGGAAAAGGGAGTATGTAATAATGATTTAAAAATGGCACAAACTCGTATTTTCGCGTCAGAATCAGACCAAACAGTGGTATCATCATCATCTCACCCTTATCCCGCCTGGGTCAGGGTCGGGTCTGCAGGTCCTAATCCTTCACTCTCGCCTATCCCCCACCAAGTCCCCCTCCATCCCGCACGCCACCATGTCCCCTAGCGGCGAATTGCGTTGGACACACAAGTTCTCGTCTGATCACTGAAGTTAAGCAGCTCAACTCCAACCAGTACTGACATGGGTGGCCGCTTGGGAAAACTGGGTACTGCTAATACCCAAAAATCGTCGCATTAGTGTAGTGTCTGTGCAGTCTCTGCATAAGAACTATGCTGTGGACGGGGCTCTAACGACCTTTGTAGTTGAAGGGCCCTAAAACACCAAAAAACAACAACAACAACCTTATCCCTCTGCATCATCTGCTCCCACGTCCGTTTTGGTCTTCCTCTACCTCTGGTGCCCCCAAAATTACCTGCAGTCCCACAATGGACCTAATAAGTAGACCAAACAGTGATAAGACAAAAACGTTAGGAAGGAAGGAAGGGGGAAGAGCGCTAGATGTTCACTTTTCGGTTTTTAAGTGAAGTTTTATTCTAGGAAAAACACAGCGTATAATAAGATCAACAACAACTGCAGCAGCAACATTTACTACAAATAAAACCACTACTACATCTGCTTAGTAACATTTCAGTGTTAATATATATTTTTGGCGAGTGTGTGCGGGGCGCGTCTTCAACCCACCAAAGATGAATCTACTATCTTTCACTCTTTGTTATCAGTGATTGCCTATTTCAATTCCAGGTCACTTTTCACTAAGGGCTAAATCCTACAACCATCAGGTTTCTCTAAGTCTTTTAAAACAGTTACTTTTTCGCCTTTCTGTTGCTGTTGTTTATTGATTACTTCAAGATCTCTTTCTTTCTCTCTCTTTTACTCTCGGTGTATATGTCTCTTTAGGATGCTTCTTTTCCCCTCCCCCCCTCTCTCTCTACCGAAATTCTACATCTTTTACCCCTTAACCCCCACTTTCTTTAATTCTCCCTCACTCTTCTTAGTCTTACACAGCATCCTTATATCAAAGTATTTCCTTTTTCCACAATTACTGTTACAAGAAAGATCTAAGTGGAAAGAGTACATAGGACCAGGGAAAGGGAGAGAGGGGAGCTCAGGACGATAGACAAAAGGGGTTGCTGTTACTGCTATAATGAGAACCACAGACCAGAAGGATAACTAGAAAAGAAAGAGGAATGTAAACTTGTGTAAAAACTAAATAGGTAGTGAGGAGAGAGAGAGAAAGAGGAGGAGAAGGGGAAAAAAAGACATCTTCCAAGTGCACAAAGGATAAACAAGGTTTAAATGATGATGCCCAAACACAGACCAAACGTGGACATGAATAAAATTCCAGGCCAGGTTGAAATCGTTATATCCTGACGATTTTACACTTTTCTTGAAATAAAAAAAGAAACACAGCACATAGCACCACAACATCTCCACGATAATGGACATAAACAGACGTGATACAACATACAGTACGAGTTTCTTTCCTACCCAAGCAACATTGTGTTTATAACATTTTACTTTCAATATTTGTTAAGACAATTCAACAACCACACATAAACACACAGAGGTGCGCACTCCTCTACAGTTTTCAGCATCATTTTGGCAAAACCGTTTATTTTCCTCCATCGAAATTGAGCTGTTTTTAAGGGGTTTACACCAATTTTCAAAATTGAACCAATCCACCGAACAGAGGAGGACGATCCAAAAAAAAAAAAAAATCCAAACTGCAAAACATCAGTAAATATAATTTCCATGCAATCTCAAAAACCGAGCTACTTGTCACTAGAGTAGAGAGATACAGGCGACAAGCAAGTTACAGATCAACAACATATTGGGACGTCCCTTGGTGGGACGTATAAATATAGAGAGGGGACGCAGAGGGTAGAGGTGGAGGAACCGATAAGATGATCCATCCAAAGATGACAGATTGCAAGCAACTTTTCAACTGCTAAGTTTATTTTATCCCCGAATCTTTTACTACTTGTTATTAATAACACTCTCCCAGGACGCTAAGAGGGTGAGGGTGTACACCAGGAAACCTCTGAGTGATGTAAACTTCCTGTTATGATGGGCGAATACTACATACAGATGATATCATGCACCCTATTGACCTTGGATCCACAATTATCTTCATGCTTTTCCGGTCTGAGATACCAGGCTCTGCTGAACCTCAGTCTGGTCCCCAAATTCACCCACAAGCTCTCTGATGGAGAAAGGGGAGAGCGAAATTGAGGGTGTCCTATGACTCTACAACGCAATACCGCGGTTGGAGATACATGTTGAAAATATCAACAGTTTCTAATCAGGTGGTCAGGGGTGACCAAAGACTACTGACCCCGGCCTTGAATTGCCTAGGTGGTTCTCGTCTGATCACTGAAGTTAAGCAACGCAACCCCAGCTTGTACTAGCATGGGTGACACCTTGGGAACACTGGGTACTGTTAATACCCAAATCGTCGTAACGGCGTAGTGTCTGTGCAGACTCTGCATTAGAACAGCGCAGTGGAGGGGGCTCTAATGACCACTGTAGTTGAAGGGCCCTAAAACACCATCGAAATATCTTGAACTGCTTACATTCACGATCATGGCTTAAGATACGAGTAGGACATTTCCTTACCTCGAAAATTAAAATCATCGCAGTCTGCTGCCAAGATCTGCTCAAGAGTCCTCTGAGAGGAGGGAGTAACCCTTCAACAACAGTAAGCAACCCATGATGGCCTTAACGTGAGATTGAGGGTATCCTCAACTTCTACATCATCAGGTGCTCATTGAAACACTCCAAACAATTCGGTTGTTCAGTGATGACCAAAGATCGCTGACCATTATTTTACACACACGCACAC
This sequence comes from Trigoniulus corallinus, assembly GCA_013389805.1. Lineage (NCBI taxonomy): Eukaryota > Metazoa > Arthropoda > Diplopoda > Spirobolida > Trigoniulidae > Trigoniulus > Trigoniulus corallinus. The sequence goes on along the minus strand of JAAFCE010001963.1, from coordinate 2,625,608 downwards.
AGAGAGAGAGAGAGAGAGCGAGAGAGAGAGAAGGAGACAGGGAAAGGAGACAGGGAAAGGAGACAGGGAAACAGACAGGGAAACAGACAGGGAAACAGACAGGGAAA
>JAAFCE010001963.1:2611538-2625401 GCA_013389805.1 Trigoniulus corallinus | reverse complement strand
AGACAGGGAAACAGACAGGGAAACAGACAGGGAAACAGACAGGGAAAGAAGACAGGAAAGAAGACAGGGAAGGAGACAGGGAAGGAGACAGGGAAGGAGACAGGGAAGAAGACAGGGAAGGAGACAGGGAAGAAGACAGGGAGGGAGACATGGAAGGAGCGACAGGGCAGGAGAGAGAGGTGATCTGCCTCAGGATCACGTCTCTGTAGAAAACGGCCACTACCAATATACAGAAATGAAATGTGTTCCAGGATTTCCTAAGTTTTTCTGCCTAACTTTTTTTTCCTCATTTCCTACATTTATTTTCAAAGAAAAACTTCATCATCATCATCATTCTGGAAACATTACTATCATCAGGTTTTGGTCAACGGAGCACAAAGCAAATGATCTTTTAGCTGGAGCATAACGAAAACCTTACAAGCATGACCAATTTTACAACGTCGAACTGAAAATCCATTGGGACACTCAAAACACCATTAAAATACCAATAACAACATTAGTATACAGCGACAGTTTCTGATGAAATCCAAATTACACTACTGACATCTCTCTCACTCTCTTGCTCAACTCACCACTTTCCAAAGTCCAAAGGAGGAAGAGGAGGAGGAGAGCTGAGCAAGAGAGAGAATTTGTGAGAGAAAAGGAGAGAGAGAGAGAGAGAGAGAGGGGGATGAGAGTAGGTGGTGCGGGGACAGAGAGAGAGAGAACGAGTGTGCAGTCACATCTACAAGCTAAAGACGACCAACACCTTTCTCCCCTGATCCGTCTTCCCACCCCGTCACCTTCTGCGCCATCAGTGAAATTGAGTGCAATTAATTTGAAATGCAACATCAGAATTTGGCGTGAACAAGGTTGATTGTGCCAATTTCATTTCCCATAAAATAAGAAATAACCAGAGTGAGAACTATAAACAGATTCGACAGCATTAAACAATTTGAAATGAACGCTCTTCTTCTTCTTCTCCTACAACTACTACTGCCTTTTCCAGATTGTTATAGGTAGGCAATAATCCACTCCATTGGACTTCTGCCCAATCTAACCCCCTACAACCAAAAATAACCTAACAGGTCTATAGGGGATAAAAGAAGAAGAGCCTAGCCTAATCCTAGTTTTCCTATGATCTATTTCAAACACGTAACAACCAAAATTCCTACACCCCACACAAAAAAATACCAATGTAGAAAAGCAGAAACAATATATTAGTAAATTACCACCATTTTCCAATTTCAAACCCTTTATTCTCCGACGCCTCCTTTCTCCTCTCTTTTCCTCTACCTTTCAGTAACGCATCACTTTCAGAAAACCCTGCTACATTAAAGGTCCTAACCAAGACAGCACATTATAACAAAACTGAAATAAGTCTTCATGATTAATAACAGTTTTCTGAAAAACAGTAATATGTCAATACATTAAAATTGTCGTCAGTTATTTTCCAAGAAAACATAGATGCCTGCTTCGTCACTTAGAAAAGTCCCTGAAAACCAATTCAAATCTATCATGATTGCGAGCAGCCATGCGGAGACAGACACACATTTAAAGTTTTGACAAATTGACCAATAGGGCATAAATTTCAGTCAGTAATCATCAATTTTATTTAAAACTAAAAGAAAAAAGCCCCCCCCCCCTCCCTCCCCTAATCAAAATAGACAAAAAGCTTAAAAGGGTAGAAGAAAGACGAGTGTTTGTATGCGATATGCATTGTTAGTACAGTTTTTAGGAAGGGTAAACAATCATACTTAAGAGGCCCTATCATCTCAGAAGCTCTACGAATACAAACAATCTCAAAAAAAATCGGTCACATTTGTTGTTGGTGGTGGTTAGTGTTTTAGGGCCCTTCAACTACAGAGGTCATTAGAGCCCCGTCCACAGCATAGGTCTGGTGCAGAGACTGCACAGACATTACACTAATGCAGCGATTTTTGAGTATTAGCAGTACCCAGTTTTCCCAAGCGGCCACCCATGTCAGTACTAGCTGGGGTTGCGCTGCTTAACTTCAGTGATAAGACAAGAACTGGTGTGTCCAACGCAATTCGCCGTTCCCCTAAACAGTCACAACACCACCACCACTACCAACAACAACAACATCAAAAACAGGGAGCGGCTTATTGCGTTGGACACACCAGTTCTCGCCTCATCACTCAAGTTAAGCAACGCAACCCCAGCTAGTACTAACATGGGTGGCCGCTTGGGAAACCTGGGTACTGCTAATACCCAAAAATCGTCGCATTTGTGTAGTGTCTGTGTGGTCTCTTTATTAGAACTACGCCGTAAACGGGGTACTAATGACCTTGTAGTTGAAGGACCCTAAAACACCAACAAAAAAAGCCCCCTCCCCACCTCGGCCTCTTCTTCTAATAATAGTAAAACACACCAATCCAGCGAATTGCTTAAGCCATGTAGCCCTGAAGAAAACTTTAGTAATGGGATTCTCCTTCTGAAGAAGCAGCTTCCCAATTCTCAAGAAAAGGATTGTCAGCACTCCCATCAGGATACATGAGCTCACGATTCCGCTGGTGTAAACTATAGATTGTGAGGGCGATTCCTGTTCTGGTACCTTTTTCCGGGGGGGAGGTGGAGGAGGGTTGTATTGCGTTGGACACACCAGTTCTCGTCTGATCCTTGACGTTAAGCAACGCAATCCCAGATAGTACTGACATGGGTGACCGCTTGGGAATACTGAGTACTGCTAGTACCGAAATCGTCGTAACAGCCTAGTGTCAGTGCAGTCTGCATTGGAACTAAGCGGTGGGTTCTAATGCCCATTGCAGTTGAAGAGTCGTTAATCACTAACAAAACATAACTGGAATCGCGGAGAGAGTGCCCTTGTCTGGGATCTCACCTGGAACCAGTGACCCAACCGTCTATCTCACCTCCCACCAAGAAGGGTCATCTTCTTACGAATGAAATAAATAATAACATCGCTTAACCCACTCCTACCAAACAAAAATAAGACAGGATTCCTAGTTAGGTACACCATCAGCTAATCACCATCCAAGTGCCACATGGCTCTTGGAAGAAATACCGTAAGAAATTTTTCTTATTAGTAAAGATAACAAAATCCCCACGTAAATCAACCGAAGTAAAAAAAATACTATCTACCTGACACAATTACATCACCTTCAATTTAAGGAAAGAGAAAACTGCTCCAGGAAAAAAAAAAATTTCAAAGACAGAGAGAGAGAAGTAAATGTGAACGACATTTGGTGTGCTCCTTCCTTTGCACCACCAGATCCCGGTGACGCCAGCACTTTCTTAATTTATCCATCTTATATTTACATATATATATATATATATATATATCTTTTTAAATAATATTTCAGATTTCCATCCTAGTTGATATCATCAAACGTGTCAACATGTGACAACGTCAAGAAATTGTTTGGCCAATTTCAATTCACGACAGGAGAGACGACACGACGAAGAAGAAGAAGAAATATTAAATATATAAGGTTTACGTTTCAATATACTGTATATAAAATGAAGTAGACGTTACCATATATCAAACTTTTCAAGTGCTTTTTTTTTATTCTCCTTCAATCTTCAACTTTTGAAATGTAAAACTCAGAAACAGACTGCATACAGCTTTCAAAGAGAAGACAGCACCAAGTGTGTGGTGGTGATGGTGGTGGTAGTGGCAGTGGTGGTAGTAGTAGTAGTAGTGATGAAGAGGAAAAGAAAAGAGAGAGGTCCCCTCTCCCCCTTACCGAAAAGAAAAAAAAAGAAACACAGAGAGAGAGGGGCGAGGCAATGACAGAAAAATTCTTGGCAAGTCTCAGATCCATGAAAATAACTGCTGAAACACGTCAACAGCACACCCAACACGTCGCAAACATTGGCTTAAATTACATCACTATCAGAGAAAAATAACTGCACCAACAGTAGCATACAGAAACGACCACGTTTTTCAATCGCAACAAATATTTGATATTTTAAATTGGGGGGAAAAAGAAGAAGAAAAACGACATAAACACACACACGAGCACACATCATGCTGAGAGGTCAAGTGGGCACAAAAACTACAATCTAGCTCAAATAAAAAAAAAAAATATACCGCATATACACACACAACTCTTCCTAAATTGAAATTCTATCTTAAATTCAATTCCGTGTAGGATCCTACAGTCGTCTATAAAGGCCTGTTGTATCGATGGAAGGGCCGTAACAGCAAAAAGCAACTCCCCGCCTATGGCAGGGTCGGGTACCCACCTAGTCCCTCTGAATGGACACAAGGGCGATATGGGAGCGGCGAATTGCGTTGGACACACCAGTTCTCGTCTGATAACTGAAGTTAAGCAGCGCAACCCCAGCTAGTACTGACATGGGTGGGCGCTTGGGAAAACTGGGTACTGCTAATACCCAAAAATCTTCACATTAGTGTAGTGCCTGTGCAGTCTTTGCATAAGAACTATGCTGTGGACGGCGCTCTAATGACCTTTTAGTTGAAGGGCCCTAACACACCAACAAACAAACAACAAACAAAGGCCTCGGCCAAAGACACCGGACCTCGGTTTTACTTCTCATCCGAAAGAAGGCACACTCGCGGGCTCTCTCTCGCCCGAAAGAAGCCAACCCACCTCGGTCCAGTATAGAACCTAGAACTACTGACGCAGTTGCCGAGCGTGCTAACCACTACGCCACCACGGCGGGTTGGAAGGGCCGTAACAGATGAAAAAAAGGGACTGTGCGATAGAGTGCTCGGTTACTGCGTCAGTAGTTCTAGGTTTGATACTGGACCGAGGTGAGTTGGCTTCTTTCGGGCGGGAGAGATGCCCCGAGTGCGCCTTTCCTTCGAATGAGAAGTAAAACCGAGGTCCCGTGTGGTGTACGATGGATGGCATTTCCACATAAAAGAACCCTCGGTGGAGTGCCCCAACCAACATCAAACCGACGATAAATAAGCATAGGGGTTGCAGTTTTGGTCAGCAACCGGCTGTGAAAAAACAATGTCCAATATATCACACTTGTGTCCATTCAGAAAGACGAATTGGATATCCGACCCTGCCATTGGCGGAAAAAAGGAGTTAGTAGTTCCTTTTATAAAAAACATGGGGGTTCTATGGGGGTTCTTTTATGTGACAATGACATCGTACACAACATGGAGCCACTGCTTCACTTCCCAGTCCGCCGGAAGGAGCACTTGGGACCACTCTCTCGTTCGGTGAAGCAGCCAACCTACCTCGATCCAGCATCGAACCTGGAACCACCGACACAGTAATCGAGCACGCTACCTCCTGCGTCACCGAGGCGGGTTAATTATATCCAGATCCATTCTTTGAAATAATAATGAAAACTCGCATTAAGAAGATAAGGACCCTCTACCGTCCACGTCCTGAAGCAGGTTGAACTGAAATTCTGTTCAGCACCTCATTTCCTCATCAATCAGAATCTCACAGGGCAACCCCTTAAAAGTAATCATCAAGAGGGAGGGCATTTTAGGACTAAACAACGGCAACGAGCGAGGGGAGACGAGGAGGCTGGGGGGGGAGGCGGAGGAAGAAGAAGAAACCAACCACCTTACGGAAGACCAATCAGTAACAGCAGGCCTGCAAGTTGGATATTAGATGCTCGATTAACATCTCCTCGACAGGAACCTCTACTGTCACAGAATGACGCACAACAGGATCTAATGACGGATATCATCCTCTTCTGTTCTGCTCCCCCTCTTCTACCCCGGCCAACCACATCCTTACAGCAGTAAGGGCCACGACCTTCCATTGATTGAACTGTATACTTTCGAAACGGCAGAAAGAAAACTCACTGACAACAGACGTTTAACCAAAAGGCCATTGCCATCAACAAAACGTAAAAAAGGGCCGAAATTCATTTAGAAATGGTAGTAGTAATGGGATGTGTGTGCGCCTTCAAAAAAAGATGTTGGTAACATATGCTATTTTTTTTATCGCATTCGGATAGGGCAGGGTAGGTAGGCAGGTGCACCACCACCGTTCTCTATTTATATCCCTCAATTTCTACTTTTCTCTTTCTCTCTCTTTCTCCCCCTTAACTTCAATTTTACCCTCTGTTTGGCAAAAAAAAAAAAACAACACACACGTATACGCCCTGGAACCTTAGAGAACTCTACAGGGGCATGCATATACAGATGCTATCCATGCATCACGCAGCAAAACGGCACGACGCAAGTAAACAGCTGGCATATTGATTGTTGCTTGGAACAAGTCCACCACCACTAACGTCCACCCCAAATGGAGAGCAAACGGATGTTGGAATCTTGAGAGAAAATTGTCTGTTAGCCCAATGGGTGAAACAAACCAGACTCTTACTGGATGCCTTGCTGAACAACAACAAAAAAAAATGGGGTCATTTCTGAAAAGAGTCACATTGAGCAGTTCTTATTCAAGATTAGTTCTACCCATTGCTCCTTTCTCCCTCTCCCTCTAACCCTGGCTCTACAGATCCAATACTAACCCTTCCCTCCACCAACGGCAGGATCTGGTGCCCATTTTTGCCTCACTGGGACACATGAGGAGTGGCTGTATATTGCGTTGGACACACAAGTTCTCGTTGTTTGTTTGTTGGTTGATGTTTTAGGGCCCTTCAACTACAAGGTCATTAGAGCCCCATCCACAGCATAGTTCTAATGCAGAGACTGCACAGACACTACACTAATGCGACGATTTTTGGATATTAGCAGTACCCAGTTTTCCCAAGCAGCCACCCATGTCACTAGTAGCTGGGGTTGCGCTGCTTAACTTCAGTGATCAGACGAGAACTGGAGTGTCCAACACAATTTGCCGCTCCCACCAGTTCTCGTCTGATCACTGCCCCAGTTAGTACTAGCATGGGTGACCACTTGGGTACACTGGGTACCACTAATACCCAAATATCGTCGTAACAGTGTAGTGTCTGTGCAGGCTCTGCATTAAACTACACAGTGGACGGGGCCCCTAATGATCACTGTAGGTGAGGGGCCCTAAAACACCATCAACAAAACAAAAACAGGGGGAGGGGGAACAATCTGCCAGACGGTATTTTAGGTAGCTGACTGCCAACCTAATGCTGCAACCCCCTCGGCCACCACGGCCCACTTTGATTCGTTGGGGTACTTTTCCCTTCACCGACGCCGGATGGGAGCAAGTTCCTACATCGGGGAATTTTTGCCGAACTATTGTATAAGACACGTACATTTGACTTCAGGTTTCTTGGGTGACGCACCATACCGGGCTATGGCTTTACTTCCTATCCGAAGCAAGGCGCACTGGAGGCTTCTTTCCCTCACTCGAAAGTAACCGAACCACGTCGGTTTAGGATCGAACCTGGAACCACTAACGCAGTAGTCGAGTTCTCAGGATCCTAAGTCTCTTGAACTATATTTAGTAAAGGTTTCAGAAACTGCCTATTATTATTATTATTAGGACTATTATCCCGACGGAAGTAACAAATGATAACATGCCAAATTACTTTCAGACCATTTCGGCAACAGGACAAGACGACGAGACGAGGAGGAGGAAGGAAGGGGTGGTTAAACCGACGGGGCAATTTCACGGGGCATAAGACGAGAGGGAGATTTTCACAGATAAGCCCGTAAATAAAAAATATATATTAATGATGATTTGCGGGAAGAGAACCGACGTCACTAGTATCCTAAATGAAAACCACATGGTGAGGCGCCTCAAGAAATTGATTGTAGGGTCGGCCCGGATGGGAAAAGAGAAAAATAGACAAAGACTAAATAAAGACAGTACAAACAACAGTAAAAAAAAAAAACACGTTTGTCAGGAATTTGTGGTAAACAATGTGGAGCCCCCTTCACAGAACAACTATATTTCAAATTTGGCTATTTTGCGATGACCTTTTTTCAACTTTCAAGCATCCCAATCGTATACAAATATAGAAATGGTTACAAAAGAATGCCAACTGGCAATTTGAGTACTTTATGGGCAGGGACCAATCAATTGTTTCGGGTCCTGTGACAGTAAGAAAGGGTTTAATCTGCACTTTTCGACACATTGTGGCTGCCATCGAACCCACCTTGTCCGTTGTCCGAAACAAATCCTGAATCTAGCCAAAAAAAAGCAGCTCGTATATCTGATATGGTAGGACCCACATCAGTCAGAACTCGGCCAAATTCCAACAACTAAGTTGGTGAGTCCAAAAGTTTGCTTCTCGCTTGTACAGGGTTCGACTACTCCACGACTGCGTTAAACCCAAAAGACAAGCTAACTCATCACAACTGACCTTAGGGGACTGCAGGGCATATTAAGAAACGAGAATGAGCCCTTCCTTCCCCTTAAGTCAAATAAAAAGAAAGGAAAAGCTATTCCTAATCCTTTTCCCCCCTATGGCAGGGTCGGGTACCCATCTTGTCCCTCTGAATGGGCACTGGGTGATCTATTCGACGGTATTTTCCGCAGCCGGCTGCCGATCAAAGTTACAACCCCCTATGCTTATTTATCGTCGTCGGTCTGCTGTTCGTTGGGACACTCCACCGAGTCCTACACCTGGGGATTTTGCCTCATCTACCCGTTGCATAGTAGAGTGGGTTCTTTGACGGGCAAATGCCATCGTACACCACATGGGATCTCGGTTTTACTTCTCATCCGAAGGAAGGCGCACTCGGGACCTCTCTCTCTCTCTTTCTCGCCCGGAAGAAGCCAACCCACCTCGATCCAGTATCGAACCTGGATTCCTGGAACCACTTTACAGTAATCCAGCACATTACCTCCTGCGTTGGACACACCAGTTCTCTTCAGATCGCTGAATTAAAGCAACGCAACCCAAGTTAGTACCGACATGGGTAGTTGGTTGGGAACACTGGGAACTGCTATTTCCCCACTCCTACATCCCACACCCAAACCTGCCTCCCTCACCTGCAAGCAGCCTCCAAAGGGTCCAGCCAGGTATTGCTGCTTGACAGACTCCCCCACCCATTGGCATGACAAACTAAAAACGATTTGCAATGAAACCAATAAAACAATAACACAAATGAAGTAGGAATTAGCACAGATAGTGAAATTCCTGTATGACTTACGGGAGGGTCAGTCGACCGGAAACAGGAAGTAGCTATTAAACATTTCTTTCCAAAACTTTAACTTTTCTTCTCCCACGATTTGTTTAAAAAAATCTCCTTCTTATAATATCCTTGAAGAAGAAGAAAAGTGCAACTATATTTAATACTTTAGGGCCACAAGTATACAGGCCAATAAATCTAAGGCACACACATATACAGAGAGTAGCAGCACTTAAATAATGGACCTTTTCATCTTTCAGAACAATTCAGGGGTGAGTTAAGGCAAAAAAACAAGGAGTGAGAGCGGTGTTGCAAGCAGCAGGATGTAGAGATGAAGGATTGCGGGACCTGAGAAAGGGTAGAGGACAGGAGGATAGAAAGTATACAACCCAAAAGGTACACTACTGATTGAAGAAAGAAATATTACTCCACATTTATCAGGAACATAACTATGTCACAGAAAAAAAACCCCTTTTCCTCCTCCTTTATCTTAAAAAGAGACTCCTTTAACTCCCCTCCTCCTAAACAATAGTCAAAAGAAATTCCCCCACACACATCATAATCGACTAAAAAAAATCCCCCCCATACTCTTAACTCTTTCTAGAATCATTAGATTATCACAACTTTAATCGTCGTAGTCATTAAATCCCGAAATTCAAAGTTACTAAAATTAGACTCAATTGCTCTCTTTCTTAAGACGGTGAGAGGGGGGGCGAAACTCCTCATCTCTCTCTTTCTCTCTCATCCCTAATTTACTCAAAACACATACCACCATTTGACAGCGGTATTTGGCGACACTGGCGCTCAACAGCTTCATTATTAAAGCTACAGGAGTACTCAGAGGGTCCATTAAAAAAACCTCTCTCCTTCGTCGTCAACATCTTTAGGAAGAGCATCCTCTCTCTCTCTCTCTCATCAGTTCCCCCTTGTACCCCTTGCATTCATCCGTTCCACGACCCACAGGAAGATCAAATCCTTAACGTTGTTGGCATCTTCGCAAAATAATAGTTCGGAACAAGATCAAAGAAGCACAGGCCCGGGATAAAGACACTTTGTATGAGCAGAAGAAAGAGGGCCGCTTTGTGGCGAACAAACTCATTATGAGCAGCGGTGAGTAACAGGGCAAAATATTTCAAAGATTCCACGTCAATCAACTCAGTCATCAATCCTGAACGAGAAAGCGGGGTGACAAAAACCCCGGTTGAGACTCGGTTGTTGTTATTGATAGGGATTATGACTGCCAGGGAGCGGCGCTTTGGACACACCAGTTCTCGTCTGATCACTCAAGTTAAGCAGGGCAACCCCAGCTAGTACTGACGTGGGTGGCCGCTTGGGAAAACTGGGTACTGCTAATACCCCAAAATCGTCGCATTTGTGTAGTGTCTGTGCAGTCTCTGCATAAGAACTATGCTGTGGACATGGCCCTAATGACCTTTGTAGTTAAAGGGCCCTAAAACACCAACAAACAACAAGATGACTGTTAATACTACATAAGGATTATTACCGTATACATCCCCAATATTCCTGCGGGTTCCAGACGCCTGGCTGTGGTGCTCCCAGTCAGAGCATGTTCAGTCGACCCGCAGACCCGACCCTGCCACAGGCAGGATAAGGGTATGATGATGATATTCCTTCACTTTAAGTAATCAGTCTTCCCGTCCAGGACATCCACGATTTCCGAACCCCAGGACCAAGTCAACCAAGCGCCAAAACCGTTTCAGCATTCCACCGGACAGCCCATACAGGAATAATACAGTATACCCTAGAGTTAAATGCGTTCCGTGGCAGCCCGGTTGTAAATTCAGCCCTGGCCGACTCGAGTGGCGAGAGAAACGTCTTAAGAGCGCCTTCCGTCCGGAAGGGAATTAAAACTAGTCGCCTACTGTGTGCGCAGGGATGTGCAAGATGTACCGCTGGACGTAAAAGATCCTTTCAAATGGATGCAAATCGACAAGAGGACCAGCTATAGAGACACTCGCCCCTCTGACGTCAGTAAATTACCTTCAGCAGTAGAGAGCCCGCCATTAAATGATCAAATGAGCAAACAAGGCCCACACGCGAATTAAGATCTAATTACACAGAGTTAAAGGGACATCTACGAGTAAAAGGACCCTCTTTCAGATATCATTATTATTCCCCTTTCATACCAATCAACAGGATCATCATTTGTAACCCTGAAGGTCAATAAAAATCCCTAAAGCTAATTGATATCCACGACAGGAAAGCAGTTCTTTAACATTAAATAAGTACAACTAGCCACCCGGAAATAACGCAAACCATCATAACACCACAATTTTTTTGGACAACATCTTCACGGGACCTGTTCCAGAATAAGGACCACAAGAGATGAACCAGTGAAGGCAGACGAAGGAAGGAGGGAAGAGGGGGGGGAGAGTGTTAAAATTTGAATCCACGCGGAAATTCGAGGAGGGGAAGGCCGAGAACAAAATGAAGAAAAACTAAGATGCTACTAGGGTAAAGAGAAGGAGGTGGTCCAACCATGGAGGTCTACTACAAGTCGTCGACAACGACAACCGTCCTGTCACAAACCATTTTAGGAGATTTATTCAGAATGATCGAAATAAAAAGGAAAAAGAGAGAGGGAGAAAGTAAGCCAAAGCTTGGGATATCATATATCCATAATGGCTAATGAAAATTCTAGTTATCCTCACACTGCCTTTTCTCCGAATCAATGGGTGTCTATGTTCCACCAAAATGACAAGGGGAAAGAGAGAGAGAGAGATGCAGGCAAAATGTGGAGTTTAAGTGTGTGCTGCACTAGTAGTTAGAGCAAAGAAAAGAGGTAGAGGGGAAGAAACGGAGAGAAAATAGTGCTTAATAAGATGGAACCGACACAATCAGGGTGGTCTCATTTGCAACGTCATTTTTCCTCTCTTTTTTTTCATATCCCTGTCAGTAGCAGCAACAACAAGAACAGTACAGTCTCAGTGTATCATCTTTAGCGCAGTGTGTCCTACATTATTAGCCATCTTCCAACCTATTTCTAGTTCTCTGTCCCTGCCTCCTAGTCTCCCATCCCTACTCATGGCTACACTGTCGGCGAACACCACTAACAATTACAACAATCACGGGGCTATTTCCAGAACAGAAATACGAGGAAGAGAAACAGAGAGAAGAAACAGAGGGAGTGGCGACAGAGGGGGAGAGTGGCGATAGGGGCAGAGAGACAACGGGAGACTCAAAGAGAGCGTGTGGGAAGAAACAGAGGGAGAGAATGTGGCGACAGTGACAGAGGCAGAGGGCGAGAGACAGAGTGTGGCGACAGTGACAGAGGGAGAGAGAGAGTGTGTGTGTGGCGACAGAGGGAGACGCAATGACAGTGAGAGAGAGAGAGAGAGAGAGAGGGGGGGGGAAATAAACAGAGGGAGAGAGAGTGGCGACAGTGACAGAGACAGCGAGAGATGTGTGCGAGTAAAGATGCTTTTCTTTGATGATTTTCTCCCATCCTTAAGGCGAAAGTAAAAGTAACGCACCACATCAACAGCGTTGTGCTCAGAAACCCCTCATATTAAAACGAGTGTCAAAAATAACTGCGACTCACTAAAAAACAGTAAAGAGTGTGTGAAGTACCCATCACATCACGACACATACACACACACACACACGCTCTGATCTATCCAAGTTAACTTTTTTCCCCTTAAACTTTTTAAGAAGAAGAAGAGGAAGAAGCGGGGTAAAAAACTAAAAACAAGAGGACTGTGATGACTTCAAACTAGAAGAAGAGATGAAAAGACTAAAGGCAAAAACAAGAAAAGGGAAGAAGGGAAAGAGAGGCAAAGAAAAGGAGAGAGAGGGTTGAAAACAGAGACGATGAGAGGCAGCAGGAAAGAGAGAGAGAGAGAGAGAAAAAGGGAGACAAGATACCACCACCAAACAGCAGCTTGTCACAATCATCTGCCACTGATTTTTTTGGTCCTCCTTCCCTCCCCTGCTGCCTTTTTCTTCTCCATCGTCTTCTTCTTCGACTGTGTAGGTCCTTGTCATTATTTCACAAGAAATACACCACTACCAGCTGTGTCATACATTTTCATATCACAAGACGTCTACACATCGTGAGAAACAACCACACACACTCTGACAGAGAGAAATCCAACTTTCAAAGTTTGAATTTTTCAAATATGTAAGTTGAAATGTGATATTGACGAAAGAAAGATGTAGAAGGGATAAAGAAAAGAGGAGAGGACCGAGGAGGAGGAGGAGGATAGAGAGAGAGAGAGAGAAAGCAAAAGGCCTGTATGAAGAAAAGTCTGAAAACGGCCCCTGAACATCATCTTTGAAGCAGACTGGAGAGGGGAAGGGGGAGAGAAAGAGGAAAAGAATCTAAAAAATGTCAAAATTGTTACCAAATTCCTATTCAAATTCGGAGTTAAAATATAGTTATACGTCTAAATGCAACGATGGCATTCAACAAACAACATTTATCCAATTTCATGCAACCCTTCACACCCTCCCAACCCCTAAAACTCTATACATATGTATGTGTCTTTCTACTTTCTGTTCGTTAATGGGCCTCAACCACACAGGACAAAAAAAAACACATCACTCCCCACCCACGCACACAGGGGCATAGACAAATTATATAAACATTCAACAACTAAAAGAAAACGGCTTCTCAGTTAACTCAAATTCTGACTCTTTTATATATACTGTAAATAAAATTGGACAACCATTTTTTTGCATTCCTGTCTCGCTCGCTTTTCATTTCCGTCAAGAAATAACAATTTGATCGAAAACAAACATCTGACCACCAACTGTGTGGCCACACGACAAACGACAGCTTATCAACAACAAATACATGTCCTAATATCCTAACGGGGACACTAAGGAAGGAAGAAGGAAGGGGGTACGGCATATTCATTACTCGACCTAAGACA
>JAAFCE010001963.1:2506276-2524517 GCA_013389805.1 Trigoniulus corallinus | reverse complement strand
CCTCTGCATGTCTCTCCCTGTCTCCCTCTGCATGTCTCTCCCTGTCTGCCTCTGTATGTCTCTCCCTGTCTCCTTCTGTCTGTCTCTGCTAGTAAAGCTGCGTCACACCTGGACTTGCCGTGGACAATCGCGTACAAAGTGACCACCACACATAATAGAATCTTTTTCTACACGGCGAAAAATTCTACAGATCGCTAAATGTTGTCATAAGCAGACTGACCGACACGCGTTCTGCTACAGTCAAACATTTTCCTTCACAATTAAACTGATTTTAGAGAAAAGGGTACTGACCACTTGTTAGAAGCAGAGGTAATGAAATACAGGAGAGTGTTTAATTCAATATCTGAATTACACCATCTTGTAGTAACTGACCACAAACTGTTGGGAGGCAGAGTCCACTGCAGTTGGGTGCGGTGATCAGTAATGTTGATGACTGACTTCATTGTTCCTCATCACCATTACGTTTTAAACTCACAAAATGGAGGGGTCCCATGTCTGACAAATATTATAATATGTATAAGGGGGGGACATCAAAGGTGGCGTATAGGTAAAAAAATAGTGAAATAAAAGTGAAGGGGGGGGCAGAGTGGAGGGGGAGTGAGAACGAAAAACCACCTGAGGATAATAGCGTTATGAACAACAAGTTGTCAAATACATATATTTAAAGGCGCAAACCTGAAATCCTTCGACATCTGTCCTTATGGTCAAGAGGGATGTTAACAACTTTTCACAAATAAAAAACAAAACAACAATCTTACCGCTATAATAACCATAAAACTATTAGCATGGTGTATCGATTTTTGCACAAGTAATAATATATACACGCAGGTTATAGGCAATAAACACAGAAAAGGGCCCGCCGAGACATTATAACTCTAAATAGCAAGCCACAGGGTAACCCCCAACTCTTTTTTTTTTTAGTCATCCCAATGAAATTTCGTTGTTGGAACACAAATCGAGCATGAATTTTTTGACACATTGAACACACCACCTTACCCAACAGGAGGAGGAAGAGGAGAGAAATATGTGTCATGGCCATACTTTTTATTCTGTGTAATAACCAATATATATAAAATATTCCCTGCTAGTCCCCCCCCTCTCACTCGTGCCCCAACCCCAAAACATTTTCAACTATTTTCCTGCCACCTTCCCTTTCTCATTTGAACCGTTATTATTATTATCATTACTTTCCCAAAGGGATACTTTTACTACGTATAAAGGGCCCCCTCTTGAAAACTTCAGATTAAAAAAGAAACATTTTGAAACCCAGAAGCAATAAAAGGGCCCTTTTATATTTTCATGGGGTACAACTTCCCTACTTACCTTCCCTATAGGTGTAGGTATACATTTTATATAAATTTTTAAACCTCATGGGTCTCATATATATAAAATGCCGACTTTCATTGTGGTTGATGGACCTTGGTAATAAAATTTTTGAAAATTAAGGGTCGTTAACAGAGTGGTCAACTTACAAGTTGATGGCCGGTCATTCCTCTAAGCATTTATTTGGTGTACAAGGACTGTGGGAGGAACTTGGAGAGGTCAAGGATTGAATAAAATAATAATTTGTTTGCTGTTACAATAGCTTAGTTTTTCCATTTCTAATAATATCAAAATTTATTATTTCATATTTTTCTGAATTTAAGGGTAACGAAAAAAAGACCTTTACCGAAAAATATTTTTTAAATTCCATTTTTAAAAGTATGTAAACCCGCCACGGTGGCTCAGTGGGTAGCACGCTCGGTAATTGCGTCAGAAGTTCTAGGTTCGATACTGGACCGAGATGGGTTGGCTTCTTTCGGATGAGAAGTAAAACCGAGGTCCCGTGTGGTGTACGACGTCACTTGCACGTGAAAGAACCCTCTCTACTATGCAACGGGTAGATGAGGCCAAATTTCCAGGTGTAGGGGCTCGGTGGAGTGCCCCAACGAATAATAGCAAAAAAAAGCAACTCCTAACCCTTTTTCCGCCTATGGCAGGGTCGGATACCCATTTGTCCCTCTGAATGGACACAGGGCGATATATTGGTCATAGATTTTTCTGCAGCCGGTTACCGGCCAAAGCTGCACCCCTACGCTTATTTATCGTCGGTCTAGTGTTCGTTAGGGAATGCTACCGACGCCAAGGGGCGAGTTCCTACACCTGGAAATTTTTGCCTCATCTACACGTTGCGTAGTAGAGAGGGTTCTTTTACGTGCAAGTGCCATCGTACACCCATACGGGACGTCAGTTTTACTTCTCATCCGAAAGATGGCACACTCACGGTCCCACGGTCCAGTATCGAACCTAGAACTACTGACGCAGTTGCCGAGCGTGCAAACCACTACGCCACCGTGACAGGTTAGGCCCCCAACGAATAGGAGACCGACGATAAATAAGCACAGGGGTTGTAGCTTTGGTAGGCAACCGGCTTCAGAAAAACACTGACCAATCTATCAGCCTTGTGTCCATTCAGAGAGACCCTGCAACAGGCGAGAAAAGGGATCCGAGCTGTTTTAAAGTGTATTTTTGAGGCCTTTTTTCCGGGGGCCTCAATAGTCAACGTATGTAGATGTTAAGTTTATGATTGGAGGTTCGATTTCACAGGGTGTGAGGGAAGAAACCTCCGAATGCACATTCCGTCCCGAATGGAAATTACATAAAGCCGATATCCTAACCCTATCGATTACGAATAAAATACAGTTGTGTAGGAGCTCATCCCTGCTCTAGGCTTCGGTGAGAAGAAGTGCCCCAGTAAGAACGTATTTTTTGTTTCGTTGGTGTTCTAGGCCCCTTCGACTACAAGGTCATTAGAGCCCCAGAAAGAACGTAGGCCGAAGTTAACTAAGGAATGGGTTGCAGCATTAGATAGGCAGACGACTGTTAAATGTGCTGTCCAACAGTGTTCGCCCTTGTGTTCCCAGGTCCGATGAGAGACATTTGTACCGGGCCCTGTCATAGGCAGGGAAAGGGCTAGGAATGATGATAATATCTTTATTATGTTAATAATGTGAATTTAATGACAGAATTATGAAAACAGGTAAGATGACAATCTTTTGTCAAGTATTTTTCTCGCAGTAGATAGATTGCTATGTTTAATCGATATGTAATATAAATGATAATCAAGATTTCAGAGAAAATTGATTTCGCAAACTGCGCAATTTGAAAAGACAAATCATATTCATTGACAAAATATACAGTAAAACCTGCCTAAACCGGAAACCTGGCCAAACGGAAAATAAATTTCGGAACGGAATGATTTCCCATTTAAAATACTACCCTAAACCGGAAAACTACCTAACGCGGAAACGGAATAAGTTTTGGGAACCGTTTGCATAAATAACCTGACTAAAGCCCGCCACACACGATCAGTCTCAGTGCACACCGAACTGACACACCAAACTGACGTGTGTGTGCAAAAAAAGTTTTTGCTCACACCAAAAATTTTAACTGACGGTGTGAAGAAATTTTATCAAATCGGTGTGTCAATTCGGACTGACGTCAATCCGAATTGAACGTGTGTGGGGTTGCTCACATCAATTGTTCACATTTTTTGTTCTGCGCATGCCCAAACACGGATAAACGTCATCTTTACAAAAATTGCACCATGGTAACGGTAGAATTACTGGTTGATGCGGACAATCAAATGACGTCACATGACGTTTCACGAAAAGGAACATAAGTACGTGACACACCAAACTGATCGTGTGTGGGCAATTCAGTCCTTCACACCAAACTGAACACATCGATGTGCACACACCGAAATGACACACCAAACTGATCGTGTGTGGCGGGCTTAAGACGGATTATTTTATGCATAACACTACAATGCAGGCATTAATTTTGAGTGTGACTTTACATGCACCAAAGTTCTAGGGACCATTACGACCATATACACACAGAGCTACCCAATAGTGATGCAACGACAATGTACTTTAAAAGACATGTGGTGGCAGGGGCAGATCGGGGGGGGGGGGGGCAATGAAGCCATTGTTCCCCTCTCAGTGCCTCACTACACATGGTTCAACTCTGCAACGGATGAGGCATTTTTGTATTTGCTATTCCCGTTTCTATTCTGCCAGTCCAATCTGCAGTTGGCTAAACCACTGAACATAGGGCAATGTCTAAGGGGCAGTGGAGGACCTATTGTAATTGCTAGCTAGATTTATACTAAGGGATTCTGGATATTTTAAAATATTTGGGGTGCAATTTTTTGAAGTGCTCCCCCCTGACCCGCTACCGGATCAGCCCCTGTGTGGGGGGGGGCAGAGTAATTTTTTAGTTTATGGACTTTTATTTTAAATTTCATCATCCTAATAAAAGGTGATCATATTTTTTGTACTTTGTTTCATTAAAACACAGCCCTTTGTAAAACGGAAACCTGTGAAAACGGAAAAAAATATGGGAACGATCAGGTTCCGTTTTAGACAGGTTTTACTGTATTTTAAGTACAGAGAAATGAACGTGGACACGTTTTTCGTTTAAAAAAAGTGGTGAAGGTTGACACCTACACCTGTATTTACTTCACAGCGCAAACAAAAGCAACTACTAACTCTTTTCGCGCCTATGGAAGTGCTGGGTACACATCCTTATCCCTCTGGAAGGACACAAGGGAGATATACTGTTCGGTGTTCTTCTGCAGCCGGTTGATGGCATAGCCTACCATAAAAAGCAACTCCTAACTCTTTTCCCGTCTATGGCAGGGTCGGGTACCCATCTTGTCCCTCTGAATGGACATTGGACAATGGGGGACATTGGACAATGGACATATTGGTCATAGATTTTTCTGCAGCTGGTTGCTGGCCAAAGCTGCACCCCTACGCTTATTTATCGTCGGTCTAGTGTTCGTTGGGGAATGCTACCGACGCCAGGGGGCGAGCTCCTACACCTGGAAGCTTTTGCCTCATCTACCCGTTGCATAGTAGGCACCCGCCACTCGGCAACTGCGTCAATAGTTCCAGGGTCGATACTGGACCGAGGTGGGTCGGCTTCTTTCGGGCGAGAGAGAGAGGCCGCGATGCCTTCTTTCGGATGAGAAGTAAAACCGAGGTCCCGTGTAGCACCCACGATGGCACTTGCACGTAAAAGATCCCTCTCTACTGCGTAACGGGTAGATGAGGCAAAATTTCCAGGTGTAGGAGCTCGCCACCCCCCCCCCCCTGGCGTCGGTAGCATTCCCCAACGAACACTAGACCGACGATAAATAAGCGTAGGGGTGCAGTTTTGGCCGGCAACTATGACCAATATACCACCCTGTGTCCATTCAGAGGAACAAGATGGGTACCCGACCCTGCCATAGGCGGGAAAAGGGTTAGGGGGTTCTTTTACGTGCAAGTGCCATCGTACACCCACACGGGACCTCGGTTTTACTTCTCATCCGAAAGAAGGCACACTCGCGGCCTCTCTCTCGCCCGAAAGAAGCCGACCCACCTCGGTCCAGTATCGAACCTAGAACTACTGGCGCAGTTGCCGAGCGTGCTAACCACTACGCCGGCGGGTTATGGCATAACCTACAACCCCTATGCAAATTTATCGCTGGCTTACTGTTCGTTGGGGCACTCCACCGAGCTCCTACACCTGGGAATTTTGCCTCAAGAGGGTTCTCTGTGCAAATGCCATCGTACACCACACGGGGCCACGGCTTTTCTTCCCATCCGACAGAAGACGCATTTGGGACCTACCTCTCTCTCTCTCTCTCACCCGAAATAAGTTAATCCACCTCGATCCAGTATGGAACCTGAAACCACTAACGCAGCAGTCGAGCATGTTATCTCCTGTGCCACCGAGGCAGGTTCCTCTTTCTTCATCAAGTAAATTAAATTTTACCGTCATAATTATCATATCCTTATTTGCCCCAATTTCAGTGTTGTACAAGGCTCGAAAAAACCATAGGTGACATCTCGGCACCCATATAGAGGACCACCATTTTTACTTTCTAACCAGAAAGGTGAACTTTTTATCATCATCCATCGATCCTGCAGGGAAAGGGGAATGAACCTGGGTACGTTTGATCTCAAACGGTACACCGCCCCAATGGCGCTATAAATTTTACTAAACGGCGGCTTTTCTACATCTAAAGACAATTTACCGACGCCAGGGAGTGAGCTCCTACTCTTTGGAATTTCGCAGATGTGCCCATATTTTTTTCTCACCCGCCTTGGTGGCGCAGAAGTAGCATGCATTGTTTGTTTGTTGGTGTTTTAGGGCCCTTCAACTACAAGGTCATTACAGCCCCGTCCACAGAGTAGTTCTGATGCAGAGACTGCACAGGCACTATACTAATGCGACGATTTTTGGATACTAGTGGTACCCAGTTTTCTCAAGCGGCCACCCATGTCAGTACTAAGTAAGATTTCGTTGCTTAACTTCAGTGATCAGACGAGAACTGCTGCGTCCAACGCAATTTGCCGCTAAATAGCAGGCAGACCATGCTCGACTACTACGTCAGGTGCTCCAGGTTCAGTTCGGAGTAAGAAATGAATGGGAAGTAAAGCCACGGGCCTCATGTGGAGTGTTCGATGTTACAACTGCATGGAAAAGTACCTTTTCGACATGGAAAAGTGCCCTTTCATAGACCGGAATGGGTTATTGCTAATGATCCCTACCGGATAAGAAATATCTCCACTGTATCTATAAAGAGCCCTTTTCACAAAGCAAAGCAACTCCTAGTTCTTTGTCCCCTATGGCAGGGTTGTCCCACTGAATGAACACAGAGGTGAATTTATTGGACAGTGTTTTTCAGCAGCCGGTTGCCGACCAAAGCTGCAACCCCTACGCTTATTTATTGTCGGTCTACTGTTGGTTGGGGCACTCCACCAACTCCTGCACCTGGACATTTTGTCTCTTCTACGCGTTGCACAGTAGAGAGGGTTCTTTTATGTGCTAATACCATCGTACACCACTCGAGACCACACGGGCACGCTATTTATTGCACCAGCGATTTTTTTCGTTGGAGTTTTAGGGCCCTTCAACTACAAGGTCATTAGAGCCCCGTCCACTTCGTAGTTCTAATGCACAGACTGCATAGATACTACACTAATGCGGCGATTTTTGGGTATTAGCGACACCCAGTTTTCCCAAGCGGCCACCCATGTCAGTACTAGCTGGGAATGCGTTGCTTAACTTTAATGATCAGACGAGAACTCGTGTGTCCCCACATGGGACATAAATACGTAAACTAACAACATTTTCAGGTGTAGGAGCTCTGCTTGAACCCGCCGCGGTGGCGTAGTGGTTAGCACGCTCGGCAACTGCGTCAGTAATTCTAGGTTCGATACTAGACCGAGGTGGGTCGGCTTCTTTCGGGCGAGAGAAAGGTCGCGAGTGTGCCTTCTTTCGGATTAGAAGTAAAACCGAGGTCCCGTGTGGGTGTACGATGGCACTTGCACGTAAAAGAACCCTCTCTACTACGCAACGGGTAGATGAGGCAAAATTTCCAGGTGTAGTCCCCCCCTGGCAAAATTTCCAGGTGTAGTCCCCTCCAGGAGCAGTCCCCTACGAATACTAGACCGACGATAAATAAGCGTAGGGGTGTAGCTTTGGCCGGCAACCGGCTGCAGAAAAACCTATGATCAATATATCGCCCTATGTCCATTCAGAGGGACAAGATGGGTACCTGACCCTGCCATAGGCGGGAAAAGGGTTAGGAGTTACTTTTAGGAGCTCTGCTTGCCACACAATGTCTCTTAAGTTGCTGTCAGATGTCGCTTCCAGTGGGTCTCTCATTAGTCACTAGACGGGGCTATTAGCTAGCCAGCGTCCCAGGTAAATTACTTATTAATATTTTCATTAAATTCGCTGGATTAATTTTAAATTTAATTCAGTATTTAGACATAATTTATTAATGACGCCACGCTGCGGCTATCGCACATAACAACATTAGGGGAAGAAAAAAACAGTTCGGTTCCGTTTTTTGTTAACCGTAAAATTTAATTTCACAGACAGAATTTCAGATCTCCAAATGGGCCGTTATCATTACTTCAGCCAATGATTAATTTTCATTTTGATAACATGAAAGGAGATCAACTCGATATCGGCATTCAATCAACGTCTACCTTCGATTAAAGAGGTGGAGAAAGAAGGAGGCAGATAATGAAGGTATGTTAAATTATTCAGCATGAAATACTGAGTGGCAAAGCATTACAGGTAGAAAGAGGAGGCGACAGGTAACATAGTTGCCAAAAGAAATCCTTAATAAATATCAAAGTGTCCTTTTCCTGATGACAAGAAGGAATGGACAGTGGCTGGCTGCTGTAGTGAAAAATACATTTTACATCCTCCCTCTAAGAAGGGCGAAAAAAAGGGGATGGGGCCGAGAAGGGGTGGATGGGCAGTGAGTAGTTCCTGGTCACCGAGCCAACAATTTCATCCCGTTTTCCTTTGCATGACAACAACAAAAAAGCAACTCCTCCATATGGCAGGGTAGGGTACCCATCTTGTCCCTCTGAATGGACACAAGGGCGATGTATTGGTCATAGTTTTTCTGCAGCCAGTTGCCGGCCAAAGCTGCAACCCCTAAGCTTATTTATCGTCGGTCTAGTGTTCGTTGGGGAATTCTACCGACGCCAGTTGGGGAGGGGGCGAGCTCCTACACCTGGAAATTTTGCCTACTCTACCCGTTCCATAGTAGAGAGGGTTCTTTGACGCGCAGGTGCCATCCTACACCAACACGGGACCTCGGTTTTACTCCTCATCCGAAAGAAGCCAGGCACACTCGCGGCCTCTCTCTCTCGTCCGAAAGAAGGCAACCTACCTCAGTCCAGTATCGAACCTGGAACTACTGACGCAGTTACCGAGAGGGCTGTGGAGTGGCGAATTGCGTTGGACACACCAGTTCTCGTCTGATCACTAAAGTCAAGCAGCGCAACCCCAGCTAGTACTGACATGGGTGGCCGCTTGGGAAAACTGGGTACTGCTAATACCCAAAAATCGTCGCAGTAGTGTAGTGTCTGTGCAGTCTCTGCATCAGAACTATGCTGTGGACGGGGCTCTAATGACCTTTGTAGTTAAAGGGCCCTAAAACGCCAACAAACAACAACCCGAGCGGGCTACCCACTACGCCACTGAGGCGGGGTATCTACTGGACTCTGTATCCCATAGAATATTCAAATTCACATTAGTACCAATCACAGGCGGCTCATGGGGTAGGCAAACCTAGGCGGCTGCCTAGGGCTGCAAATTTCATAGGGGCGGCCAAATTACAGAGGTACTTCCTTGCCGTGCATGTCTATCGGCCATTTAAAATGCTCATAATCCTGGGGTTCCCAAACTTCTCTGATTAGTGGGGCCTTTTTTAAATGTTGGCTTTCTCGAGATGCCTTGTTGCAGAACCTTAGCAATGCATAGGCATTGGGACAAATGCCAAGGGCGTGAGGGACGCTCGGGCAGTTTAGAACTGCATTAAATTTAGTGTGGTTGTTGTTGTTTGTTGGTGTTTTAGGGCCCTTCAACTAAAAAGGTCATTAGAGCCCCGTCCACAGCATAGTTCTTATGTAGAGACTGCACAACCACTACACTAATGCGACGACTTTTAGGTATTAGCAGTACCGAATTTTCCCAAGCGGCCACCCATGTCAGTACTAGCTGAGGTTGCGCTGCTTAACTTCAGTGACCAGACGAGAACTGGTGTCCAACGCAATTCGCCGCTCCCCTTAAATTTAATGGGGGGTTGGCGATAGACCCACTTGCCTAGGGCGCCTAAAGATCACGAGCCGGGCCTGGTACCAATGGTACCCACCTCAGTCCAGTATCGAACCTAGAACTACTGACGCCGTTGCCGAGCGTGCTAACCACTACGCCACGGCGGCGGGTCTTTTCTTTGCATGACATGGGTCCAAATTTAGTTTTCTAAATGGACTTTTATTCTAATATGTAGCTGAAACAAAAACGTTCCCGCCCTTTGAGAAAAATTGAGGAAGAGGAGGAGGGATTCGGGGTAGGGCTCAATGTTGGGTCTCTCTGTCTCTCTCAAGTGCATGCCCATGTAACATTAAAGTAGCCATTAGAAGTAACTACAGCGTATATGCATCTAAACTGATTGTTGACAGATGATTACATTCAAAATTGGACAGGTAAAAAAACTAGGCTTGCTATGGGAACCCTGTCGATATCTAAAATGCGAGCATGCAAATACGGGATGAAAAAATACAACCGTTTTGCACGCTTGTTGGAAACTGGCGTGGAAAAAGGCAATTTGAGTTCATAAAATAAACAAGAATACAATTATTACACAGGAGGGGGACAAGCACACCGATTGCATGCATCCCGTAATTTATTTTACCTTGTAACTTAGATATATCC
The DNA here is from genome assembly GCA_013389805.1 of Trigoniulus corallinus. NCBI lineage: Eukaryota > Metazoa > Arthropoda > Diplopoda > Spirobolida > Trigoniulidae > Trigoniulus > Trigoniulus corallinus. The sequence goes on along the minus strand of JAAFCE010001963.1, from coordinate 2,514,239 downwards.
GCAGCCCATTACTCAAAATGTGAAATGGGCAGCTAGATATATTAGATAGAAAAAACGCCTTCCTATCATCGTAATTTCAGGATTGCCCTTCAATACCCCCCCCCCCCCCGCTTATGTCGTTGTTTGATTTGTTACTGTTTTAGGGTCCTTCAACTACAAAGGTCACTAGAACCCCGTCCATTCATCATGATACCCTTATCCCGCCTGCGGCAGGGTCGAGTCCGCTGGTCCATTGAACATGGTCTGACTGGGGGCATCCCAGTCAAGCGTCTGGATGGGTGTCTGTGGGGGGATGCCGGCCTACCCCACTGTTCCAACACAGGATTCTAGAACCAAAATAGAAATTTTGGCAGGTAAATTAATGCTTTGTCGGTTATAATAGGGAGATTGAGCGTACAGTTACCGATAACCATTTGTCCATTAAGCAGACGACACTTAAGTTACGCATGCTCAGAACAATTAATTTTATTTGTGGAGCATGCGCACCTTAAATTTCGTCTGCTTATGGGACAAATGGTTATCGGTAACTGTACGCTCAATCCCCCTAATATTGCATGGTGTCTGACCTACCGCACAATAACTACAATGCAGCAGGAGTCAGGCTCATGCCGTCTTGAGCCCCGTCCACTGCATAATTGTTGTTTGTTGGTGTTTTAGGGCCCTTCAACTACAAGGTCATTAGAGCCTAGGTCTGATGCAGAGGCTGCACAGACACTACACTAATGCGACGATTTTTGGGTATTAGCAGTACCCAGTGTTCCCGAGCGATCACCCATGCTAGTACTATCTGGGGTTGCGTTGCATAACTTCAGTCATCAGACGAGAACTGGTGTGTCCAACGCCATAAAGCCGCTCTCCCCTTATATCAGTGTCCTAATTGCGTTGGACACACCAGTTCTCGTCAGATCACTGAAGTTAAGTAACGCAACCCAAGTTATTTTACCGACATGGGTGGCTGGCTTGGAACACTAGGAGCTGTTAATTTCACCACTCCTACCTCACTTGCGAGTAGCCTCCACAAGGTGCAGCCCGTTATGGCTACTTGGCCGACTCCCCTACCCGTTGATGTAACAAACTGAACTAAACTAACGACATCGGGAAAACGCAGGCGAGAACTCTCTGACAGCAGCCGGTTGCCGACCTAATGGAGCGCCTCCACAAGGCCCCGCGCGAGCAGCCTCCACAAGGTGCAGCCCATTATGGCTATTTGGCCGATTCCCCTACCCGTTGATCTAACAAACTGAACTAAACTAATGACATCGGGAAAACACAGGCTAGAACTCTCTGACAGCAGCCGGTTGCCGACCTAATGGAAATAGTTATCCTTTACTTATCTAACGTCGGCCTAATTCCTACATGGGATACCTCATACACTAGGGAATCCCGCTTCGGTGGGTAGCGTGCTCGGTAATTGCGTCAGTAGTACTAGGTTCGATACTAGATCGAGGTGGGATGGCTTCTGTCGGTCTAGAGGCCCCGAGTGCACCTTTCTTCGGATGTTATGGAAAGCCAAGGTCCTGTGGTGTATGATTGCATTTACACGTAAGAGAACCCTCTCTACTATGCAACGGGTAGACCAGGCCAAATTTCCTGATGTAGGAGCTCGGTGGAGTGTCCCAACCTGATAAATTAGCATAGAGGTTGCAGCTTTGTGCTCATTCAGAGGGAAAAGGTGGGTACCCGACCCTGCCATGGGCAGGTAAAGGGTTAGGAGTTGCTTTGTTATTATACTTCATACACCAGGGATGGGGGGGCGGGCAAACTCATACTCCCTGATAATATCGCCACTCTGCACGTATATTTTTCTCGAACTAGAAAGGGTGCAGTAGTGACACCGCTGTTTATTGGTGTTTAGGGCCCTTCAACTACACAGGTCACGAGAGCCCCGTCCACTCATAGTTCTTATGCAGAGACTGCACAGACACTACACTAATGCGACGATTTTTGGGTATTAGCAGTACCCAGTTTTCCCAAGCGGCCACCCATGTCAGTACTAGCTGGGGTTGCGCTGCTTAACTTCAGTGATCAGACGAGAACTGGTGTGTCCAACGCAATTTGCCGCTCCCGGTGACACTGCGCACACAGACTAACACAGGATATGACACCGGCTTTGCTTGATTTCTATTTGGGACGCTAGAGTAGCGCTTGAGGCTTCTCCAGCGTCAGCTAAATAGGAGCTGTCTGCCTCGGCTAGGATTGATCCTCCTATCATGTATCATGGCGACAGGAACGCTACCAACGAGCCAGATGAATCAATTATGGAAATTTAATGTAAAATAAGGTCCAAATGAGATATTTTTTTCCGAAAATTTATCAGAGATTTCAAAAACAAGGTCAGGACGAAAATGATTTTTTTGACATATTTTGTGTATACAAAATGTAAACAAGTAACCTGTCCGAAATACTTATGGATACATCGCTGTATGGTTTCCACCACCTGCATCCATTATTGGTTTTGACCCTCCCTCCTCCCTTTTTGTTGCCTTAGGCCCATTTCACGGATGCTTTCAACATTTCACTCTATACAAAAAGTCAACAAACCTCTGCATGATAAACGCACATTGATGTTTAACGCAGCATGGGCACAAAAATTATCCCCTCAGTTACCTTCTTTAATAGTTTGGTCATTTTTCTGGGCTCCAACAGCGACCACAGAGGGTCCGAAACAAAAATTGGACTTCTGACTACATTGTAACAATATCGCAAGCTTTAGTTTTATGACAAACACATACATACACGTGTAAAACTCAAGAATTGCGCTGCAGGTAACCTTTCAGTATGGTCAATTCTAAACGCAATAAAAATGTGCCCCAACACCTGTAGAGGGTTCGCATCCTGTAATTTGCCTTCGAATATTATAAAGAAAACGTCCTTATATACACGTAGTTCTGGTCAACGTAATAGCCCAATTGCTTTCAGTGTCGTCATAAACATATTTTGACCAGCAATTTTTAAAGCATAACTTACTGGGCGTGTTCTCAGTTTTCGCCTTGGTGCAATGTACGCCCACGGATCGACAACTTCATAAGGTCATTTTTACACCACAAAGGCCCTACGCAAAAGGCCTTACTCCATGGACACACCAGTTCTCGTCTGGTTACTGAAGTTAAGCAACGCACTCCAGCTAGTACTCGCATGGGTGACCGCTTGGGAACACTGGGTACTACTAATACCTAAAACAGCGTAGTGTCTGTGTAGACTCTGCACTAGAACTACGCAGTGGACGGGGCTCTAATGACTATTGTGGTTAAAGGGCCCTAAAACACCAACGAAACAAATCCATTTTTATACACACGAGAGCGAGCGACAGTCGTATCAAACGCCTTTATTAAATTGGTCAAACGCATTGTCCCATCGCCAAACACAAACCCTGAACTGCTTCGCCAATTTGGAAGGAGGTGCTGACAAACAGAACATGTATAGTAAACAGCGCAGAGAGGTTTTATTTGGTTACTTATCATCACTCAGTCGACTGTGAAGGTCGTTTGTGGGCATCGAAGGTCAGGGTCAGCTCCAAAACTTGAAAATTTTCGCGATCTACACAGGTGCTTCTAAAACAAATCGCGGTAAACACCGGCTTCACATCTCATCCAAAAAAAGGGTACGAATTCGGGGGATTTGTTGACCGATATTTTTATGCAGCCGGCTGCCAACTTAATGCTGCAACCCTTATGCTCATTTATTATCGGCCTATTTTGATTCGTCGGGGCACTTTTCCTCCACCGACGCCAGGTGGGACGAGCTCCTGCACCTTGAAATTTTACAGATCTACACGCTGCATGTAGGACCCACCTGGGTGGCGCAGGAGATAGCTGGTCGATTTTGCGCCAGTGGCCCTAGATTCGATAATGGATTGAGGTGGGTTGACTTCTTTCAGTCAACTGAGAGGGGGGGGGGCACGAGTACGGCGTCTTCCGTTGCATGAGATGCAAAACCGCGGTCCCGCGTGTTGTACGAAGGCATTTGCACGTAAAAGATGGGTACCCCCTAAATGCTCTACACGTTATATGTAAAAGGGTTTCTTTTCCGTTCAGTGGTGACATTGTGCACCCTCCCCACACACGATATGGCACACCGGCTTTACTTCCCATCCGACTGAAGGCGCACTGAGGCCCTGTCTCTTTTTCGCTCATACCACCTCGAACCAGGGTCGACTCTGGAACCACTGAGGCAGTAGTCGAGCACACTTCCTGCGTGCCAGTCCTCTCTCACTATCTCTGTGTTGCTTTGCCGGTGTTTTAGGGAACTTCAACCATAATAGTCATTAGAGCCCCGTCCACTGCTTGGCATGCGAGAGGTACGGGGATCGGTACCCCGCACCTCCAGATGCTATCAACTTGAGCAGCCAAGTTGCGTCAGACACGCCAGTTCCCGTGACATCACTGAACGTTGGGTGCTGCAAATTTCCCCTCTCCTGCATCCACTACACCTACCTCCTCATCTCCCGCGAGCAGCCTCCTAAGGGTTCGGCCTGTTACGGCTGCTTGGCTTACTCCCCAACCCATTAGTGTAGTATAACACTGCGTAGTTCTGATGCACAGTCTGCACAGACACTACGTAGTTACGACGACTTGGGTATTATTACCAGTACCTAGAGTTCCCAAGCGGTCACCAATGCTAGTAAGGGAGCGGCGAATTGCGTTGGACACACCAGTTCTCGTCTGATCACTGAAGTTAAGCAGCGCAACCCCAGCTAGTACTGACATGGGTGGCCGCTTAGGAAAACTGGGTACCGCTAGTATCCAAAAATCGTCGCAGTGGACGGGGCTCTAATCTTGTAGTTGAAGGGCCCTAAAACACCAACAAACAAACAAACAACCAATGCTAGTACTAGTGTACCGGTAGTATCCAAAAATCGTCGCATTAGTATAGTGTCTGTGCAGCCCCTGCATCAGAACTACACATTGGACGGGGCTCTAATGATCTTTTAGTTGAAGGGCCCTAAAACACCAACAAACAAACAAACAACCAATGCTAGTACTAGTTGGGGTTGCGTTGCTTAACCTCAGTGATCAGACGAGAACTGGTGTGTCCAACGCAATACAGCTGCTCCGCGCACCTCAATGAGTATCGAACCTACGATTCACGAGCTGCATAATGAAGTAAACTACCAGGGCGAGAGAATGAACGAGCTTCATAGGTCTAAAAGAAAAAAAAAACAAGATAAGGTCTTTAACTGTCTGAAAAGACGGAGATTTAAATGAATACGATGAAATTACGTGATAATTGGAGCTTACAGAAAGGCAATTGAGGGTCTGGGCGGAAAAGGAAGGGCCTGAAGGCAGGATGACTTGCTCTATATTAAGAGAACCTAGTCTTGACTTCCAATCAAGTGATGCATCCAATCGATTATCAAAAGAAACGGAAGAAATATATAACAACCATGAAAATGGTGGATGAAAACTTTGTCTTCCTCCTTCTCCACTTCCAGTAACAACAACAACAACAACGAAAATCTTAAGGGCCTCTTCTACTCCATTCCCGCCCAAAAACATTAAATTTGATAGTGGCAACTAAGAAACTTACGAAAGCCTTTCGTTTTCATCTCATTTTTTAAAATGTCAACCACTGGAAACATGCACTTCCATTAAAAGCGAAAAATAGATGAGGAATGATATGAGCTTCACTTTGTGACAGTTACAGGGGACCTATATCAAGTAGTAGTGGATAATTCCAAGTACAGTAGAATCTCGTTATATCGAACCTCAGGGGACCGTGAAAAATAGTTCGATATATCTGAGATTCGATATATCCAAATCCGGGATTATATGTAAAGCTAAAATTTACATTGGGCGGGACCGGCGCTCAAGCTTCGATATAAGCGGGAATAAACAGGATTTCGATATAAGCGAGTTCGATATACCGAAGTTCTACTGTACATCATTCTTAATTGAACGAGGGGAAGGAAAGGGGGGGTCCCAGGAAAGGGGTAAGGTCTTTTTCATCTTCACAGAGGTACTGACTGGTAGGAGGGATGAACAGCCCTAAAAAAAAATGATGTGTCGAGAAAATGGAGGAGTTCGTTTGTTACTAAAAAAAAAATGGGCCTTTTACTTTCTCCTCCTGCCCTTTGTGCGCACATGTGACACACCATCGTTTTTCATCGCTCCAATTTCCCTGTAATAACTGAACCAAACTTTAATTTCATAGTTTGAATTGGACCTGTCAGTGGAATAAAGGGGAAAAGGAGGAGGAAGAGGACGAGGTATGGAAGTAAAGGAGGAAAACGGGTATATCTAAGATATATAATAGCGCTCCAACATGTTGACGATGGTGGCCAGTATGATTAAGGCCATTGTCCACGCTTGGCTGAATTACACTTTTCTTCTTCTTCCTCCTCTTGCTAATACTACTACCTTAACCCTTTCAACTAAGGCCCTTTCTCTTTTTCTAAGCAGTGGTGATATGTCACATAATGAAAATAATAACAATCGTTTCGCTACCACGAAATAAAAGTCTCATTTCCTTAGGACCATTAAACACGACAGAATCGAAATATCACACTGTTACACTTGCAGTTAACGGTTAATGCCCTAACACTGACAGCAGCCGAGTACTTGGGACACTCTTTGTGAACTACATTTTGATACACATCATTTTAGGACCTCTGAAGAAAAACATTGTAGTGACTCACGAGTCCTCACAGTCTTTATTGGAGGAAGGTGGACCTAATGTCCATGAATACTGCCCTGAAGTTAAGGCAATTCTGGGACCTTCACTTAGGAGGGGGCAGTAGCGGACAGGGTCTAAAAATAGGGGCGCGCTAACAATAAGCCATCATAGATTGTCTAATATTTAAGAGACTACTTCATTAGAGGTTCAAAGGGCCCACTTACCATTCAAGAATATGGTCCAAAAATAGCACGACCATCACCATATTTGCCTCCTCACCTGGGGAACTGAACTCGGATCGCCTAAAATTCCATCTATCATCCCATTATTATCGTCACATGAAGTATTCAGAAAAAGGCCCTTTTTCGATACTCTAGTCGGGAGCTTGAAATGTTTCACTGTCACTAGGAGCCTTCAAAACACGCAGTTAAGACACTAACAGTGATTCACCGTCTGTAAGATCTCAAAGATACATAACAAGAGTACATGCGTGTCCCAGATACTAATTTCCGGTCACCGAGTGGTTGGTTCTGTTGACAGTAATAAGGTCCTCAATAAACGACACGTGGCAGGCATCTAAATTGAGTCCATCCTACTCTAATGAGATGAATATGCCTATTACTCAAAAGCCCCTTTACCTTTAGTCAACTGAATCGAACCCGTAATCAAACAAACACTGGTAATCTTGCAACCAAAGGGCATAATCCGGGAAGGAACTGCCAGATATATGCTGCAGTCAAAAAGCCACATCGTTAGTGTCAGTTTTAATAAATTTAATGACTAATTTCGTAGATCGAGTGCTTTTTTTTGGGACAAATTTAACCACTAGGTCCCCCCTCCCCTCTGCAGCACTAGAAGTAAATGGCCTTGGTATGAGTGTCTATCGACCACACAAACCACTGTATGACGTTTATTGATTACAGTGACCAAAGTTGGCTGATGGCCTCTTTCTCTCTCTCTCGTTCAGTAGACTACTGACCTCTCTCGTTTAGCCCCCTTCCTCCTACACCTCGCCACTCTCCTATGCAAGGGGGGCAGGAGGAGTAAGTTGTAGAAGAGCTAATTGACAAAATCATTACGATAGTGTTTATATCGTTAACCAATTGCTGTAAACAGTTGGAGAGTCAATCGAGTGAATGCACGTACGTAGGACTGCGCACTAACTCTGTCAGTCTGTCTGTGTCTGTCACTCTCTCTGTCTGTCTCCCTCCCTCCCTCTCTGTCTGTCTCCCTCCCTCCCTCTCTCTCTCTCTCTCTGTCTGTCCTTCTCTCTCTCTCTTCCTGTCTGTCTGTCTCTCTCTCTGTGTCGGTCGGCCTGTCTGTGTGTCTGTCTCTGTCGGTCGGCCTGTCT
>JAAFCE010001963.1:2490538-2506266 GCA_013389805.1 Trigoniulus corallinus | reverse complement strand
GTCTGTGTGTCTGTCTCTGTCGGTCGGCCTGTCTGTGTGTCTGTCTCTGTCTCTCTCTGACTTGTGGAGTTGTTCCGAGACCTGCTAGTCCTCCCATATTTAGTTTTGATACAAATACATATCTTAGGACATTCACGTGTCTCTAACTTTCTTTTTCACTTTGTTGGCCCTGAATTCCAGTGATGGATACAAAGTGACACAAAAAGACCTCTTGTCATCCATTCACTTGAAAGCCCTCTACGTTTAGATATAGATTGTGACATTCACGTTTCCAACTTCAATCAAACTGAGAATCTCTTTTGACATTTCATTTCACCAACATGAAACATACTGACTGCATTTCATTATTACATTTTGGATCAAATCTAATAAATTTCCACAAATCTATAATTTCAGCCAGGAATCGGTTTAGGATTTTCATTTACAAGATGAATTAGCAGTAGGCAAGAAGAAAAAAAAATAATAAGTCAGCGTTGAAGGCCCCAGTTGATAGAGGGGGCTCGCCTCGTCAGCTCAACGTCTACAGAGGCTCATTTCTCCTCATCTCCTCTGACCCAAGTCAGACCCGTCTCGGTGACGCGGGAAGTAGCGTGCTCGATTTACTGTGTCACTGGTTCCAGGTTCGATACTAGATCAAGGAGAGACAGGAGAGAGAGAGAGAGAGAGAGAGAGAGAGAGAGAGAGAGAATCCCTGAGTCGCCTTCTTTCGGATGAGAAGTAAACCGAGGTCCCGTGTGGTGCACGATGGCATTTGCACGTAAAAGAACCCTCTCTACTACGCAACGGGTAGATGAGGCAAAATTCCCAGGTGTAGGAGCTCGGTGAAGTGCCCCAAGCAACATTAGGCCGACGATAAATAAGCATAGGGGTTGCAGCGTTGGTAGGCAGCCGGCTCCGGAACAATACCGTCCAATAAGTCATCCGTGCGTCCAATCAGAGGGACAAGATGGGTACCCGCGATATTTTGCTGCTCTGGTCCAAGCCAGTGGTTTAGGCTATTACTGATGGGGGGCATATTGGGATAAGGGTTAGGAGGTGCTTTAGGAGTAATAAACCACTGGCTTGGACCAATAGTTTATTACTGATAAAGGAGGGTCCATCACCGGGACACGCCCTCGTCCAAGGAGGACATAAAAGACCGTGAGGGTTTCTAGAAGATACCAAGAGCAGTTAACACTGGCATACGTCTTCCTCTCTGGTTCAGGCAAGCGGTTTTCTGCTCTGCTTCAAAAGGCCATCCCAAAATCCTGAGAGAGGTTCACAGTACATGGAAATGTCAACTGTCCGCTCACGTGCTCTGAACGCTTGAATGCGGTATAGGGTCTAATCAGGATCTCAACCGGGACACAAGAGACCATTAGGGCCTCACATGTTAACTTCCCGTCCACGAAGCTGATATAACCAGGATCTCACCTGAGGCACAACATAAATAGTCTTTCAAGGTGACACCAAGAAGAGGTACCACGAATATATCCACCTGTGGTCTAGGACAATGGTTTTCTGTTGATAAAGGACCTTAGGAAGGTGCCACAGGATACCCGTATACGAGTGCAAATATCAACTGTCCCGTCCACGATCTCCGAGTGCTCGAATTCGGTATAATCAGGGCGTTGCATGGGACATAACAGGCCAAGGACACCCTTCTCTGATCTAGGACAGTCGTTTTCTGGTGATAAAGGCCATCCCGACACATTGATAAGATCCACAGTATACAAATACGAGTGCAATTGTCAGCTCTTCGGGGCACGACAGACACCACTACCACGGTCGTTCTCAAAATTTCGAGATTTTAACTCGGGCCCTCTGAGGGCGAATGGTGGACAGAAGTCTGTCTCAGTTAGGAACTTTGATATAATGCTTTAAAACGCTAAGCGAAATTACTTTTTGGAGTTTAGAAATCGGAAAGGAGGAGCAAATAGGATTTTAATTACCCTTAATGTGTACAAATGGGTCCAATTGAAAGAAGCATGAAATTGAACCCCAATTGACCTCCCATTGGCAAAAATCAAATTTTGTTCCTTGATATATATATATATATACGGAGTATGGCGAAAAAAAAGGAGTTCATTACCTCAATTTAATCACAATGATGTAGCATTTAGACGTCAAAAACTTGCCAAATATGACGCCCATCAAGTATTTGAAGGAAAATTAGCCCTAAAGCCTTTCTTTGTGGGTGGAGAAAATATATACATAAATTATTTTTAAGAAAAAAAAATCGTTTTCAAAATTACAAAATTAAATGTTTAAACTTGTAGGTGCAGAAAGGGTGTCCAGGGTAAATTTTTTTTTGAAGAAAAACAAAACACCCAATAAAATTAAGACTGACTCCATCGGTAGCTATTGTAATAGGGAATGTTAGCTTCTTGGTCGTGAAGTGCCTCTTTAAAGTGCCCTTTCTGTCAAAGTGAGAACCTGTCACAACTGATCCAAATTGGAATATGAAGATAATGGACTAAAATTTCTGCAGGACATATCAGGACACCACCGAGAAAAGGAGTCCAGATTTAAAGGACATAACAGGCCCTTTGAGGTGGAGATTAAGAAGAATGGAAATAACGGTGCTGACAGCACCATCATGTCTCTAAAACTAGGACCTGATTGTTTATTTGTGGGTGTTTTAGGGCCCTTCAACTACAATGTCATTAGAGCCCCGTCCACTGCGTAGTTCTGATGCAGGGACTGCACAGATACTACACTAATGCGACGATCTTTGGGTATTAGCAGTACCCAGTTTTCCCAAGCGGCCACACATGTCAGTACTAGCTGGGGTTGCGCTGCTTAACTTCAGTGATCAGACTAGAACTGGTGTGTCCAACGCAATTTGCCGCTCCCAGCACATTGATGAACTGGCTATGTGGAAGCAACAAAACCCTTTTCCCCGCATATTGCAGGGTCGCGTACCCATCTTGTCCCCAGTGGCGTCGCTAGGGTTGGCGTCACCTGGTGCGGTGACACCATGATGACAACACCATGGTCTCACCCCCTCTGCCGAAAACAGCCGCTCCTTCTGCTTTGGTGTCAACCCATTTCTCATGGTTGTGAGTGGTGTCACCCGGTGCGGCCCGCACCCCCCGCACTCCCCTAGTGACGCCACTGCTTGTCCCAATGAATTGATACACTGACACTGGGCGAATTGATACATTGACAGCCGGCTGCCGACCAAGGCCGCAACCTTTATGCTTATTTATCGCCGTCTACTGTTCGGTGGGGCACTCCACCGAGCTCCTATGTCTGAAATTTGGCCTCATCTACCCGTTACATAGAATAGAGGATTCTTTTGGCTGCAAATGCCATCGTACACCACATGGGACCTAGGTTTAACTTCTTATGAGAAGGTAGGCACACTCAGGGCTTGTCTCTCTCGCCCTATAGAAGCCAACCCACCTCTGTCTAGTATCGGACCTAGAACCCCTGACGCAGTTACCGAGCACTCTACCTACTTCGCCACCAAGGCGAGTCGAACTGGCAAGTTTTTGAAGATGGGCCACCAACAAATTTTTCCCGAAATATTTCGCTTTTTTTTTTCCTATAAAAATTTTTGCCTTCCAGGGTCAGACCGGACAGAAAACTAGGTCCGGTGGAGAACAGTTACAAACTCGCCCACGGGTATTAAATAGGACCAATAACAACAGATTCATTTAAAAATAATTTATTTTTTTTTTTTTGAATTTGGATTACTATGTTATGAGGGCCTGTTGACACCTGGGCAACAACAGGGGACAGGCCGCTACCTTTATGAGCTAGTTCCAACATTGTTGTTGTTTGTTGGTGTTTTAGGGCCCTTCAACTACAAAGGTCATTAGAGCCCCGTTCACAGCATAGTTCTTATGCAGAGACTGCACAGACACTGTACACTAATGCTACGATCTTTGGGTATTAGCAGTACCCAGTTTTCCCAAGCGGCCACCCATGTCAGTACTAGCTGGGGTTGCGCTGCTTAACTTCAGTGATCAGACGAGAACTGGCGTGTCAAACGCAATTCGCCGCTCTCCTTGGTGCATGCGAACCTGCTATTTACGTCATAGGGGAACCCGGGTGACAAAAGAAAAATACTACATCAGCTGGTAGGTGTCAGTCCGCCAGTAACCTGCCAGGGTAGATACAGAGCTAGTTCGCCATTCGTCCGGCAACGGGTATTGAACTTAATTATTGACAAATATAATTTCTATAAATAAATTATTACTAAATGATATATATTAGAGGTTCGGTGGGGCCTACACCTACAATTTAGATGTTTATTCCAAAATGAAAATGAAGGATAATTTACAAAACAAAATGGCAATGAGGTACACTGTATTCCTAAACCGGACCTTACTATTCGATTCCTAATAAAATATTTATGATTAAATTATAGGGAATTACGTTGACTCTATTCAGCAGTTTGGTTACACGAAATGACAAACTGCTATCCCAGAAAAATGGGTCTAATATTGACTTTTCATCAAATTTGACAAGGGGGAGAGAATTTATAGCATTCACATTAACTGCTTGCTAGTAAGCAGACCAAAATATTATTTTAAAAAAATATTTTATACAATTTGAAATTTGGACGGATATCAATTGAATTGTTTTCCATTAAACTGAAAAGGTCACACTTGGACCACTACACCACATTTCACTTTAATGAAATACATCTCCTAATGAGTGGATATATTTGCTCTCGTGCGTGGGTGAACTTCGCTTGGGCCACCTATTTTGTCAGTTAATTAATATGAAGTAATTAATATCACTACCCTGAAATTCCAGCGACTGTTCCCCTAACCGAAAAAAAAAATTATATTAACTAACTGCTGCTTAAAATTCAATTTAAAATTCGTTTATTTGACCCACCTCGGTGGCGTAGAGGTTACGTGCTGAACGACTAAGTACCGATTGTTTGTTGGTGTTTTAGGGCCCTTCAACTACAAGGTCATTAGAGCCCCGTCCACAGTATAGTTCTGATGCAGGGCCTGCACAGACACTACACTAATGCGACGATTTTTGGGTATTAGCAGTATCCAGTTTTACCAAGCGGCCACCCATGTCAGTACTAGCTGGGGTTGCGCTGCTTAACTTCAGTGATCACACGAGAACTGGTGTGTCCAATACAATTTGCCGCTCCCACTAAGTACCGAGCCAGGATTGAGGTGGAGAGAGGGAGGTGCCTCATGCACCTTCCGTCGGACGGATTTTTATGTTGGAGTTTTAGGGCCCTTCAACTACAAGGTCATTAGAGCCCCGTCCACTGCATAGTTCTAGTGCAGAGACTGCACAGACACTACACTAGTGGGACGATTTTTGGGTATTCCCTAAGCGGCCACCCATGTTAGTACTACGATAGCTGCGGTTGCGTTGCTGGACTTCAGTGATCAGACGAAAACTGGTGTGTCCAACGCAATAAGCCGCTCCCTCGCCGGATGGAAAGTAAAACCGGTGCCCATTGCTCGAAAAAGACTCCTTTTTCTTCATGGAATGTGTAGACCGACAATATTTTCAGGTGTAGGCGCTAGCCCTCTGGTATCGTTGGAGGAAAAGTGCCCCAACGGACGATAAAGCAATGCAGGGACTGCAGCATTTGGTCGGCAGTTGGCAGCGTAACAATACCGTTCAACAGATCGCTCGTGTCCCAAGGGGGCAAAAACGAGTATCCGACCCCGCCATGGGCGGCAAAAGGGTTCATTAATACTAAATTTGTAAAATCCCTTAATTATTTTAAAACGGACCTTTGGACTCGCCTTGCCGGCGCAATAAGTAGCGTGCTCGATTTACTGCGCCAGTGGGTCCCGGTTCGATACTGGATCGAGGCGGGCTGGCATCTTTACAGCGAGAGAGAGGCCCTGAGTGCCCCTTTCCTTCGGATGAGAAGTAAAACCGAGGTCCCGTGTGGTGTACGATAGCACTTGCACGTAAAAGAACCCTCTCTAGTATGCAACGGGTAGATGAGGCCAAATTTCCAGGTGCAGGAGCAGCTCGGTGGAGTGTCCCAACAAACAGTAGGCCGACGATAAATAAGCATAGGGGTTGCAGCTTGGGTCGGCAACCGACTGCGGAAAATACACCGTTCAATAGATCATCCTTGTGTCCATTCACAGGACCGAGATGGGTACCCGACCCTGCCATAGGTGGGAAAGGGTTAGGAGTTGCTGGGGTTTTTGTGGCAAGAAAAGGGACCTTTGGTAACATTTTTCACCAAGGTAAACTATTAGTACGATGAAAGAGATACGTGTGACACATTTTTAAGCAAACTTTTCACCAAAAAAACCGAATTTTGGCTTAAAAAAGTTTTTTGTTTAAAAAACCACACAGACACACACCAAAATAATTGAAATTCACCACGGAAATTTCAGACTAACAAATAAAAAGTACAAAACAAACATTATTTTTAGTACTTAAACAAATATTAGCAGTAACCCGAAGAAAAAAAGTTTAGGCGTATATCAAATATTTAAGGCTTAACCTAAAATGTTTACAAGACAAAGTGATCCTACCTGCTCCTACCTAATTTTTATAAAATTTAAAAACTTGCCTTGTTATCGAAAATAAAATTACTTTAAAATTACAGAGAAAAACGGTTAGATAGAGAGAGCCCTCAGTCATCCAAAGCCGAACCGTAATTGTCCCAAAGTCAGAATTTCCTCACCTCACGAAAAAGCTTTTTTTGTTACCCTTAAAAATTATATTTTTTTTAAAAATTTAAAAACGAAAACAAAAAAAACATTTAAAAGTCCCACAAGAGACAGTCACATTAATGGATAGAGTATATTAGCACAGAACTATTTTGAAGGTAAATGTTTGTGACCTTAATTTATGGACCCTTCTTGAGAAACACTTGCCAAAGTTTAAACAACCGCCTCTGGTGCGCGCACACACACCAATACAGAGGAGTGGGATGTTAAAAAAGTTGTGTAATTTGTGCACCAAGCCCTAATAGGTTTTAAAACCAAAAAAATAAATAAACACATTCTCTCCTATCGGCGCGAGGGTCCTCTTCCCTTCACCTTTCCTGACCCCTGTCCAAAAATTCACAGAAAAAAAAAAGAAAGTGTACTGCTTTTCTTCCTCAGACCTAGACAATTTAAATTTCCTCTCGTGGGACATTCATTTATGAAATGCCTGTTAGGATTTTGAACTGAAACTTGAGGTCCTACAAAGAGTCAATCTGTGGGTCCTAACAGCTGACTAACTCTCTAAGCCTATAAGGAATTAGATGGGCCTAAAAATGTACTAATTGATTTTTCTCACAAATTACAAAAGAGCTTATTTTAAAAGACATCAAAATGATCTCGTGCACAAATTGCTTTTGAATTTACTTTCATCATAGGGCCTCTTTCGCTAAAATGCCCTAGTATACAAGATTAAATTGGGTGGAGGGTGGTGGGGTAGAGACCAAAACGGAGAGGGGGGGACCTCACAACAACGATATAAATGAAACTATCATATAAATAGTAGGACTACTTAGTTTAATTTCGGTTCTTGAATCTCATCATTGTTCAGTAAATGTTTATATTCAGTCATTAAATGAAAAGACCCAAAAAAAAAAAAATTTAATGTCTCTCAATAAATTTTTAAAAATTACTTTTAGTCTAAATTAGTTCAGAAAAACACTACGATATTATACACACTTAATTTAACTTAAGAAAGGAAGTAAATTTCTACAGAAAAACTGAATAAAAATACAAAATATCATGACATTACCTTTGATATCCACAGATGGGACGTTTTTCCCAAATTTTAATAAATATTTTTTCCCCCGCTTTTTCAAATTGAATAATTTGAATAAAACTGTGGAAATTTTGTATAAATAATAAATATATATCATTCCAACGTTTAACAGTAATATAACACCACTCTGATGCGCACTATCGTCCACATTATTATTGACGTCATCAATCCACCACTGACGTCATTCTTGAATGACATTATTATGAAATAAATACGATTTTGGTAAAGAGTGTATTTGGAAGAGAGAGACAGGAGAGAGGGGGGCAGGCTGACAGACACTGAAAAAACCGTCCTTTAATCTGACGTTGAGAGATAAATCCTGCAGACTTGAGAAGAGATATTCAAACCCCTCTCAATGACAATAATTTGTAAAATATGCTGCCCCATAATGTTGTCATTAGCCAAACTCTGGACACTTGTACTTGTCCAGCTGGAAAATCAACATCCATATCATGGCCGGCTCATATTTTTTCTCTCCTTAAGTGACACAAAACATCGTAGATGCAACTCAGACGACGGATAGTCAAAAAAAAGTGTATACCCAGCCAGCAAAACCAGCAACAAATGCTCTCTCTACAGGGTCAACACAGACTTGATAATATTTTTTTCGGCAGAGTGTAAAAAAAAGGTCTCGGTCTCTCCTCCTCTCCGCGCAGAGAGAGTGAGAGAGAAGGGAAAAAACGACAAACAAACACAAAAACTATTTATAATAAAGTTACACACTGGAGCACCTACACCCAGACACTGACTGGCACTGAATGTCCAAAAATCTATAAGCAACGAGTCCAGTCAAATTGGGCGGAGTGTAGGGCAGGTAGGACGAGGAGGGAGAAGTAGGAGGACAAGGTGGTCGTCTTCTTCGTGGTGGAGGAGGAGGAGGGGTCGAGAGAGAGAGAGCTGCGCAAGACAATTACGTCGATAATGATGGCTTTGTACACAGGTATGAAAATGGAGGTAGATGTACGTATGTGGGTCTGTCGAGATAGGCACACACACCTGTTTATAATGTAACTACACACACACGTATACAAGGTTGACCCCCTCACTTTCTTTCTCTTTTTCGCTCGTTCTCGGTTATGTAGCTAGCTAGCGAGTGTGTGGCGGCGGCGGCATTCATCCAACAACTTAAGCAAGAAAATAGACCGGTCAAGGAAGATGCATCATGTTGAAGAAAACCGGCCTGGTCAGGGAGGCAAGCAGGCAGGTAGGCCGGCTGGCTGGCCTAGGGAAAGAGAGAGAGGAAAGGAGGGGTGAAGAGAGGGAGGGAGACAAGACAACAACCATGCAACAAACTACTTTTCTGATTGGATACACACACAGACAGGTAGTAACCATGTCTTCTTATAAGAAAGGTTAAAAAAAATCTCTCTGCCTCTCCTCTCTCCTCTCTCTCTCTCTCTCTACCTCTCCTCTCCCCTCTCTCTCTCTCTCTACCTCTCCTCTCTGCCTCTCTCTCTCTACCTCTCCTTCTCTCTGCCCATCCTTTTCTCTGTCTCCTTTTCTTTGTCTCTCCTTTTCTCTCTGTCTCTCTCCCTCAATATTTCATCAAAGGGCCTTTCGACTACAGATCAATTTCAGAATATGAAAGGTCAACCCGGTATTGTCAATAAATTATTTTGTAACCCATGCTCTTGTTGATGTTGGTTTTAGATGGGACGACCATTAAAAAGCAACTCCTAGCCCTTGTCCCGCCTACGTAGAGTCGGGTACCCATCTAGCCCCTCTGAATGGACACAAGGGTGATACATTTTCCGTAGCCGGTTGCCGACCAAAGCTGCATCCCCTATGCTTATTTAGCGTCGGTCTACTGTTCGTTGGGGAATTGATGGGATGACCAATACATATACCGGTATATTTATATTCATGACATTTTGTCGAAAAGTTCAATATTAATGTGGTGTGCCCTTAAGACGATTTTTTTTAAAACTGGACCTAGGGTACTATAAAAGCTTTAAGGAGTACTGGTCACCATTTCATACGAAATCATATGAGTTCCTTCCATGTCCTATCCTGAAATATTAATTTCATGGACACAAATCGATACTCTTATGGAGGTGACCATTTGATGAAAGCCAAGACAGCTGTCGAAATAAAGGTAACTGGGCTCAGTTTAAGGACCAAGGGAAGGAGCGAGGGCAAGAGAGAGAGCTATAGAGGGAGGGGGGTCCGAAGAAGGGACCTTGGTTTTCATTTTCAACTCATATAATAAGGGTCAGGCATAAATTTCAAGCAATGAGACACACAACTATTACGCAATCAAGTTCTCCAATCGAAATTAAGATGAGAAGAAGAGGGTGGTGATGTCCGGTTTAAGTCCGATTACCCACTGTCACCGATCCTCTCCAATATACCCCTTCTCCTACCTCAGAAATTACGGACATCACTGTCATCTCAAGAAACTGTACGTATTTTTACACTTCTGAATTTTCAAAAAAAAATAAAGGGTAGGACAGGGGCGGGGAAAGGATGGGAAAACTGGCATGCGATCCTAGTATAAATGACGTCATAGAGCCCTTACCTTTTTATGGGGGAGTGCGTATGGTTTTGAAAAAGTCTTGTCATCAAAACTTGTAACAATCACACTTCTTGACTAGAGAGGAAGTCAGGTTTGGTATGCACAAGTATCGCCATCTGTTGAACGCCAACCGAAACAACTACTACTACTACTACCAACTGCCACTACTACTACTACGACGCTGAGCCAATAACAACAACCTGAACTAGTCGACAACAAATCGCATACTGGCAAAAAGTACTAACAAACGACTTGGAGCAGCTCAGTCAGTATTTAGGGCAGCAACTATCGACGTATTAAACGCTGAGGCTCTCGCTCGCCATCTCTCTCTCTCTCTCTCTCTCTCCAACACAACTAGTTGGACACCATGTATTAGTCGTCAATTTCAAACCACTATATCTACAGGGAGTGTTGAAAATTGTAAACAGTAGTTAATAATAGTAAAATAATGGACTATTTGCGGTAAAAATTTGATCTTAATTTCGATATAACACGCTAGAGTGCAAATAAACACCGTAATCCAGTTTTCCTGAATCAATTAAGGCATTTTTTTATAAAAGTAATTATATCACGCGACCTAGGAATAGGATTTTTTTTTTTGTTTGTTGGTGTTTAAGGTCCCGTCAACTACAAGGTCATTAGAGACCCGTAGGAATAGGAGGATATCATCATCATACCCTTATCCCGCTTGCAGCAGGGTGGGAGCTGCTTATTGCGTAGGACACACCAGTTCTCGTCTGATCACTGAAGTTAAGCAGCGCAACCCCAGCTAATACTGGCATGGGTGGCCGCTTAGGAAAACTGGGTACTCCTAATACGTGCATACGTACTCCTAAAATGTGCAGTCTCTGCATTAGAACTACGCAGTGGACGGGGCTCTAATGACCTTGTAGTTGGAGGGCCCTAAAACACCAATCAAACAAAAAAATCGTAGGTGCAGTAGGGACCCTACTGACCCGCCGCGGTGGCGTAGTGACGACCCCACGTTCGGGCAACTGCGTCAGTAGTTCTAGGTTCGACACTGGACCGAGGTGGGTCGGCTTCTTTCGGGCGAGAGAGAGAGGCCGCGAATGTGCCTTCTTTCGGATGAGAAGTAAAACCGAGGTCCCGCGTGGGTGTACGATGGCACTTGCACGTAAAAGAACCCTCTCTACTAGGCAACGGGTAGATGAGGCAAAATTTCCAGGTGTAGGAGCGAGCCCCCTGGCGTCGGTAGCATTTCCCAACGAACCCTAGACCGATGATAAATAAGCGTAGGGGGTGCAGCTTTGGCCGGCAACCGGCTGCAGAAAAAAACTATGACCAATATATCGCCCTGTGTCCATTCAGAGGAACAAGATGGGTACCCGACCCTGCCATAGGCGGGAAAAGGGGTTAGGAGTTGCTTTGCAGTAGGGGCCCTACTTAAACTTTTCAACCTTTGTCATCACCTCTCCTCCTTCCCAAATGAGAGCTGTCCTACGAGCAGCCCCCCCCCCCCTATTCAACCGTTGTTCGAGGGGGGGGGGGGGAACTAAACAAAAACACTAGACCCTATTTATTTGTAAAAATGTCGTCATTGATGGGAAATATTTTTTTAGGTAAAATATACAAAATATGAATATTGATCGTTATGATATGTTTACTGTTTATTATAGATGAAATATAGTTTCACTGGTGATGGGGGAAGGTCGTGATCCCATGAAACGATTTGGGGTTTCTTTTTTTTTTTACTTTTTCCGTTCCTCCATAATTTTTTGAAAAGTAAATATCTTTAGTTGGATGTATAGAGAGGTTGGGAATTGAACTTGGTACACAGACACACTCAGCTAATGGAAAATGTCATAAAACGAATCTAAAAAAGCTTTTAACGATAAAAAAACACATCACCGGGAAAAAAGCGGTAGAAAGAAAATATATTGCGGTTAACAACACTGAAAAAAATGGGAAACAGCATTTTAAAAGTCAAAACATTTACTAAAACTGTCTCTTTAAAAGTCATTCCGAATTTTGGGGGCTGTTTTTTGACAAAAAAAAAAATAGATGGTACAAAGGATAAGGAGTTGTAAGTGAAATTACCGTCCCAACTAAGGAACACCTCGTCCTCCTCCTCCTCGAACTGTATAGGCAGTACCTTTAGTGCACAAAAATTGAAGGCAGGAAAGTCAATTTTGCCACCCTGAAAATACAAACCGTGATTGGGATCCTCCTCTATCCCATCCCGTCCCGTCTGCTTTCGTCCCTCTTGGTCCAACTTCCCTCTCTCTCTCGCCTGATCATGTAAACAAGGTAACCAGCGTGTAAAATAATTGAAAGCATCCGAGCTTTTAGTTCCCGAACCGGTCGTTAGGTGGGGAATTTGTCATAAACATTGTTTGCATGCCAAGACGAAGTGATGCTGTTGTCTTTCCCCCCTTCCCAAAGTTAGGGGGGGGGACATGGGATAGTGAGCTGATGAGGGGTTGGTTTATTGGTTTTTCTTAATGTTCCCTGCCAGGAGGGCACTAAGGCCATCCTCCTACTTGACATTAGGAAGAAGGGTGCCCTACCACAAAGATAAAGATCTCTGACGTGCAGGTGACATCGTATAACGCCACTTTAGACCACCAAAGTTCGTCGTCTGTCCCATTAGCGGAAACTGACCCCCTCAACTTCTCTCGCTCTACCCCTTTAAGACAGTCCTGCTTTTAGGATTAGACGGAAATCACCAGGCTGTAGTGCTGAGACTACTTAGTATTACGGGGACCACGAGTGATGGAGTGGGTCTTAACCAAGTTAACCAAGTGCCAGTGATGTCCCAACTTGAAAGGGGACAAACTGCCAAATTCGTCTGATATCTGGCGCAACATATCAGATGGTATTTCGAGGGGGCTTTATATTTACACTGTTCTACGGACTACAGAAGGGGCTAATCTAACACTGACCCATTACTCTTAAAGGCATCGAGAGATCCCAGAGCTTGAGAAGAAATTTACACGAGCCTGAAGTAAAGAAGCTATTTTGATTATGCCCTGACCCCTGTGAATCGTGTGTCCGGGGGGGGGGACTTTGCCCCATCATCCCTCTCTTCTTGACGATACTAAAAAGCAACTCCTAACCCTTTTTCCGCCTATGGCAGGGTCGGGTACCCATTTGTCCCTCTGGATGGACACAGGGCGATATATTGGTCATAGTTTTTTCTGCAGCCGGTTGCCGGCCAAAGCTGCACCCCTACTCTTATTTATCGTCGGTGTAGTGTTCGTTGGGGAATGCTACCGACGCCAGGGGGTGTGCTCCTACACCTGGAAATTTTGCCTCGTCTACCCGTTGCGTAGTAGAGAGGGTTCTTTTACGTGCAAGTGCCATCGTACACCCACACGGGACCTCGGTTTTACTTCTCATCCGAAAGAAGGCACATTCGCGGCCTCTCTCTCTCTCGCCCGAAAGAAGCCGGTCCACCACGGTCCAGTATCAAACCTAGAACTACTGGCGCAGTTGCCGAACGTCCTAACCACTAAGCCACCGCGGCAGGCTCTGCTTGACGATGCTGGCCCTTAGAAAATGGCCACCTGGTCTGGGACGTTTGGTTAATCAGGTATTGAAGAACGAGTGAGCTGAAAAGGTTGTACATTAATCAATCAAGGTTTGGGACGTTTCTGAATATAAATGAAGGGTTGGTCCTGGCTGGTAGGACCCAAAGGTCCTCCAAAAGAGAGACTAAAAGGACAATTTCCATATTTTCGAGACAGGATATTATTTCTTATCTGAGCTGTAGTGCACTTCCATTAAGAAAAAATGTTTTTAACAGTGTTTTAAGAAATGAATTTCAATTTTTTTCGTCAGCCCCCCCTTAAGTAACCGAGAGGTGCAGTGGGGCTGGAGTAGGGGTTTTTAATTAACTAAATAGATCTTTTAACTACATGGTTAGCCCATCAGCAATTGTTGGGTTCAGCAATGGCAGAGCGACAACTCCCCCTGTCGGCCATCAGACGATAGCAACGGAGATAAATTGTCAAAAACTGCACCAACTCTAATGGAAAAGTTGTGTTGTAATGGTGCGATTTTTAAGTGATGACCCACCCAGTGTCCAAAAATCGAAATACCTCACTCAATTTTTAAGTTGAACATCGGTGCCACTGGACCAAGGTAAGTAATTCTAGGTATGAAATTGACATTATGTGAACATTCCACTAACAAAAGAAGAAGAAGCAAAAAAAAGGGCCCTAAATATTATTTAAGGGTGTTACTCTGATGACTGACCACTACTTACTAGGGTCATTACTTTCAGCTTTAAGGCCCTTTGAAACATAGAATCAAAGTCCCATTATTTTATAGGCCATGCGGGGTAACTAGAAGTAGGTAAAGACCCTAACAGTACTATTAAATCATAATAGCATCATTACTCGGTCATAATTACAGGGCTGATAAGGGCACTTTTTTTTGTTGTTGTTATTATTAAAGAGGACCTATTCATGTGCCCTTAATTGCGTCCTTCATAAAAGAGCTCAGAAACCAAATATGTCCTTTCAAAAAATTATTATTTAAAATTCCAATAACTCTTTTTTAAACTAACGGGCTGAAACAGCCTAAGGACCTTTGACATTAAGATTTCATTATGAAAGGGGACCTAATGATCTGCTTAGGACCTTTGCTAGACTAAAGGTGTTTTTGCACAATTTTTAAACACATCAACGAATTATTATAAAAATAATCATTTTTATCAATTTTTAATGATTTTTAAACAATAAATTAGAATCAAATAATTTCAAATTAACATAAAAGGCCCTTTGAGGGCCAACTTACCAAGCACAAAAATGCAAAATTCCGCGCTATGAAATCGTGAAGCAGGGTCCAAACGTGATACTGTACTGTATGTATGTGTATTATATATATTATTATTATTATCACCACCATATCCTTATCCCACCTGAGGCAGGGTCGGATTTACGGGCCCACTGTACATGCTCTGACTGGGGGTCAGAGTTAAAAACGGCCCCAACAACATAAATCATTAGCAGCCATTTTTATCATTAGATGCAAGCAACTTTTAACCCCTTTCCCGCCCATGGCAGGGTCGGGTACCCATCATGTCCCTCGGAATGGACACAAGGTTGATATATTGGACAGTGCTTTTCCGCAGCCGGCTGTAGACCAAATTTGCAACCCCTATGCTGATTTATCATCAGACTACTGTTAGTTGGGGCACTCCACCGAACCCCTACACCTGGGAATTTTGCCTGTCCTACCCGTTGTTGCATAGTAGTGAGGGTTCTTTGATGTGCAAATGCTATTGTACATCACACGGGACCTCGGTTTTACTTCTCATCCGAAGGAAGGCGCACTCGGGATCTCTCTCTCTCCCTTCCTCTCTCTCCCTCTCTCTCTCCCTCTCCCCTTCTCTCTCCCTCTCTCTCCTCCTCCCTCTCTCCCTCCCTCTCCCTTACACCACACGGGACCTCGGTTTTACTTCTCATCTTAAGGAAGGCGCATTCTCCCTCTCTCCATCTCCCTCTCTCCATCTCCCTCTCTCCATCTCCCTCTCTCCATCTCC
>JAAFCE010001963.1:2471333-2481985 GCA_013389805.1 Trigoniulus corallinus | reverse complement strand
TCCTCTGCCCTCTCCTTTCTCTCCTTCCATCCTCTGCCCTCTCCTTTCTCTCCTTCCATCCTCTGCCCTCTCCTTTCTCTCCTTCCATCCTCTGCCCTCTCCTTTCTCTCCTCTCCTTTTTCTATATCTCTCCTCCCTCATCGACAGATCAATTCCCTGAAATATGTAGTACATACAGTGGGAAAATCATACAGTAACTCCATAGCATAGACAGAAAAAGAAGTGTTTGAAAGTTCGCCTTGGTTGCAGGCTCTATTTTAGCAGAGGTAATAGCTTCTTTGCCAGTGTAGAGGTACTCATAGCGTCCTGGGATGGAAAGTAGTAAACCCGGTAACCGACCACATGAGGGGGTGAGGTGTGCACAACACAGTAAAAGAACTGTTCTACACGGCGAGTAAAATATCCTTGTAGCTTGGTAAAATTTTCAGGATTAGGAGTTCGCCCCCTGCCCTGATAGCGATAAATTATCTTTAGCAGTAGCGAGAGAGAGAGAGAGGTCAACTTTAAGGCACTAATTTGCAATACAGTAGATTTCTTCTGCTATAATGTATAATGACAAAGAAGTTAAAATCAGGAATTATTATAACTACTTTAATAGTAATCAAATAATCATTGAAATATACGTGGAAGGGAGACAATTTTATCTTTTAGATTTCCTTCTTCAAACTTCTGATATCACCCATCGTCTTTTTACTCAATCTCTTTCTTTCTCACTCCTCTCCTTTCTTCACCTCTTCCTCACCCTCAAAAGTATTTTTTTTTTTTAGTCAAATTATTAGTTTATGACCCTTCATTCAAGGGCAGAGACATAAAATGTAGGGTTATTTGTCTGGATCTACAGACATTAGCTTATTTTTTTTCTCCAAATGTGATTATACATAAACTGGAGTGAGAAAGAGAGAAAAGGAGAGGGTGTGGAGACCGGCAGAGAAGGGAAGAGGAGATGAGGTGTAAGAAGAAGGAGCCTAAGATGAGCCCAAAAGTAAAATCCACGCTCTTCAACATTTTTATATTACTCAGGTTGTAAACTGCCTAAAATTGCCCTCAGATATATCATTCAATGTACATATAACGTTTTTATATAACCAAGTTTTAAAATTTCACTTTATGTCATGTCTGATGATATTTTCACTTGCCTTTCATGTCTGCAAATTGTTAAATCATGATTTTAAACATTCACATTTATTGGTCATACACATAACAAAACAACCACCCGAAAAAAAAAAGACGAAGGGGAAAGGAGAGGAGTGGGATAGGAGAAAAGGGCATCAACTGTAACATATAACTTGTTTGTTTATTAGTAGTAACCTTCAGGATTATTAAATTTATTTTTCACCACCACATCACATCAAAAAGCCGAGAAAAAAATATAAAATGTAATCCTTCTCCCTTCAGCACCTAATTGTCAAAAAAATTTAACGTCCCATATGCATTTTAAGCATCCGATCACAGGTAGGACCCTACGTCTTTGAATCCAATGCATTATTCGCTTCATCTAAAGACATACAGGTCCAGTGCCGATCAATAATGGTCACTTTCTCACAGGGATTTGGTTCGTTGGTGTTTTAGGGCCCTCTAACTACAACGTCATTAGAGCCCCGTCCACTCCGTAGTTGTAATGCAGAGACTGCACAGACACTACACTACTGCGAGGATTTTTGGGTATTAACAGTACCCAGTTTTCCAAAGCGGCCACCCATGGCAGTACTAGTTGGGATTGCGTTGCTAGCCTTCAGTGATCAGACGAGAACTGGTGTGTCCAACGCAATAAGCCGCTCTCGTCTCACAGGGAGGTATATATATATGGACCATTTGTCATCAAATAGGGATGCCATGTCACGCATTTCGGACAAAAAATCTGGGGGTACCGTCGTAAGATAACGTTATTTATGGAGTTTGATATAAACTATGAGTTTGAGTCCTGTTAATTTTATTTTTGGAAAGTTGTATAAATAGTCCTTAATGAAACGGGATTGGGACCCACCTCTCTACAGTACTGATCAGACGTTCACATCTAGACGAACAGGGTGGTTTTACTGGGTAAAAGGAGAGAAATGTCATGTCCCGAATGGGAATATGTAGTCACAGGTTCTGCGACCATTTTTTTGAAAACTTGTATGACGTTTCCCCGAAATTGAATCTGGGAACCACTGTTCTAATTTACTGGTCAAAGGTTCAAATCTTGGCCGAAATGAGTGGTTTCATTCTGGTTAGAAGGGCATCCGTCCCACACGGGAGTAAAAAGAGCTGCCTTACAGCACCCACAAAAGTGATTTGCCGCAGACAATAATATGGTTATTGATTGACAAAATTTCCAAGTGGAGGGACTCGCCTTCATCCAAGCACCCCGTGATGGGATGATGCTAGGTTGATGCTAAATAACCAAATAAACGTGATGTTACCGGACAGTACACCAACACGGGGCACACGCGTACACATACAAAGAGAGAGATAAAGAGAGAAACGTTTCCAGAACCAGGCCCTTCTACAGTAAATAAGCGCATTCGCGTCCCTGTCAATGCCAGGCTTCGGGAATTTCACCCCAACCTCCCCTCCCCTCTCGTCGGTTCTGCATAGGGAGAGAGAGCGGCTTGTTGCATTGGACACACCAGTTCCCCTTGTTTGCTCGTTGGTGTTTTAGTTGTTGTTGTTGTTTGTTGGTGTTTAAGGTCCCGTCAACTACAAGGTCATTAGAGACCCGTCCACTGCATAGTTCTAATGCATATACTGCACAGACACTACACTAATGCGACGATTATTGGGTATTAGCAGTACCCAGCTTTCCCGAGAGACCACCCATGTCAGTACTAACTGGGCTTGCGTTGCTTAACTTCAGTGATCAGACGAGAACTGGTGTGTCCAACGCAATTCGCCGCTGCCACCAGTTCTCGTCTGATCACTGAAGTTAAAGCAACACAACCCCAGTAAGAACTGATTTGGGTGGCCGCTTGTGAAAACTGGGTACCGCTAATACCCAAAAATCGTCGCATTAGTGTAGTGTCTGTGCAGTCTCTAAATTAGAACTATGCAGTGGATGGGGCTCTAATTGAAGGGTCCTAAAACACCAACGAACCGGGAGAAGCGAATTGCGTTAGACACACCAGTTCTCGTCTGATCACTGAAGTTAAGCAGCGCAACCCCAGCTAGTACTGACATGGGCGGCCACCCTTAGAAAACTGGGTACTGCTAATTCCCAAAAGTCGTCGCATTAGTGTAGTGTCTGGGCAGTCTCTGCATAAGAACTATGCTGTGGACGGGGCTCTAATGACCTTTGTAGTTGAAGGGCCCTAATGACCTTTGTAGTTGAAGGGCCAAATGACCTTTGTAGTTGAAGGGTCCTAAAATGCAGAGGGAGAAAGAGACTCCCAATTTTAAATTCTAGTCTGAAGTCCTATGTATTTACTTATATTATGTGATAGGGGAGAGAGAGAGAGAGAGAGATTGTGTTTTGAAGTTGAAATAAAATCATTGTAGGGGTACACACACTTGACATGATCGTTTTATGCTAAAAATCACGTTGCCGGTGTAAAATGTGAACACACACATATTTCGATGTTGCAACAGATTATAAGGAGGCTGATTTAAAACGATAACACAACTTTTATGACGTAGGTTATACATAAATATATTTGTAGTTGCATCGTCAACAACAAACCAACGAATCTAAACCTTGTAATCTCACGAAAAAGCAATTGCAACCAAAAGTCAAAAACGTAAAATTGCATTTAAAAAATGTACTGTAAAGAAACAAATTGTAATTGGTGTTAGCAAGCTTTATCTTCCAGAAACCATTTACTGGAATTTACGAGTTGAACTATCAAAAAACAAGAAAGAAAAGGATCTTAGGACCAAAGCAAGAAAAAAATGTATTCCTGCGAAAAGTCGTAAGTTGTTGACAGTTGATCTATTTCAGATTATTTTTAAATTTAAAAAAAAAATTAAAATTTTCTATTATTCACAGCGGCGAAGAAAGTAGGATAGTTATAAAACTGCCATATGTCAGTATTTGAAATTATGAGTAGAAAAAACGGCTAAAATTAAACATTAAGTCAAACTGTCCCGTTTGAGAATATTGTGTCTTTCGAAAAGAATGCACCAGAAAAACCTCCCCCTTCAATTAAGTTTCGGGTTTTTTTTGGACCACAAAACGGAAAAAGCTTTCCTCTCTAAGATTAGTATTTATTATGGACATAGGTACATTAGGACACCACATTAAAAATTCTTAACACTTAAGAGAAAAATGTTTCAATCCTAACTGGACTTGGACATTCATGTCCTTTGGCTTCAGGCATTACATGAATTTGCACTTGAAAAGCAAACAGGTTTCTTTAAAGCAAAATGACAACTCGATGAAAAGTGAGTTTATCTTCTCTCTTTTCTTCCTTTCTTCTTCATAAAAAGGTGTACAATAGTGCCAAAAATATACTTATATCTATACCTGTTGATTAAAAGTTAATATCAAATCTATATTATTAAAATGCTCCAAAAAGGTACCTCATTTCCCCCCCTCAGCAGCTGGATTTCAGATATTTAATACGCATTGAAAACTGCTGTTATTTATTCGCCCCGTTTGAGATTCAGATTTGAATAAACAGGACCCATTGTAGTCCTTGGTGGTGTAGCTGTAACGTGCTGGACTACTGGGTCAGTTATTCCATTTGTTTCGCTGGATTTGTGGAGTCCCCTTCAACTACGATGGTCATTAGAGCCCCGACCACTGCGTAGTTCTAGTGCCGAGACTGCACAGACACTACACTAATGCGACGATTGCTGGGTATTAACAGTACCCAGCTTTCTCAAGCGGGACAGTTATTCCATGTTCGATCCCGAAGTAGTGTAGGTGGTGGCTACTTGAGAGAGAAAGAGAGAGAAAGGTCCTCAGTGCGACCTTTCGTCGGATGGAGAGTAAAGCCGGTGTCCTACCGTGTGGTGTGCACATACGGAAAAGAACTCAAGGTTACTAAATAGAGAGCAAAATATACGTTAAGTTCGGTACAAAATTTCCAGGTGTAGGGATTCCCCCCCCCGTGGTATCACTTTCAGTAAAAGTACCCCAACGAAACAAAGTAAGTCAAGGATATACGTATAAGCATAAGGGCGGTAGCATTAAGTTGGCAGCAGCCGGCTGCGTTCCCAATAAGACCAAAATGGGCATCTGACTCTGCCATTGGTGGCACCGTTGGCAGGAAAGGAGTTCAAATTAGATGGGATGTAGTTTGTTACGCCAATGGGTAGCGGGACGACTAAGCAGCCATAACGGGCCGGAATTTGTGGAGGTGAGGGGGAAGTAAGAATGGGGAAGGCAGAAGTGAGGAAATTAGCAGCACCCAGTGTTCCCAACCAACCAGCCATGTCGGTACAAAGTTGGATTGCGTCGCTTACTTTCGGGGAGCAGGTTATTGCGTTGGACACACGAGTTCTCGTCTGATCACTGAAGTTAAGCAACGCAACCCCTGCTAGTACTGACATGGATGGTCGCTTGGGAAAACTGGGTACTGCTAATACACCAAAAAATGGTGGCATTGGTGTAGTGTCTGTGCAGTCTCTGCATTACGCAGTGGATGGGGTTCTAATAACCTTGTAGTTGAAGGGCCCTAAAACAACAACGAACGAAAACCTACATGAAATGGTCCTGTGTTGGGTAGGCCAGTCTTAAAATCAACGGTTTTACGCTGTTTTATGCGACGGCGACGGTTGGTAAAAGTTTTAAAAATGCACTTTGAATTTGTTGTTTGTTGGAGTTTAAGGTCCCGTCAACTACAAGGTCATTAGAGACCCGTCCATTGTATAGTTCTAATGCATATACTGCACAGACACTACACTAATGCGACGATTATTGGGTACTAGCAGTACCCAGCTTTCCTGAGCGATCACCCATGTCAGTACTAACTGGGCTTGCGTTGCTTAATTTCAGTGATCAGACGAGAACTGGTGTGTCCAACGCAACTCGCCGCTCCCATGTACTTTGAAGATGCAACAACAGAAATAATCAAAGCTTTAGGGACATTGTGCAATTTTAAGATGGCCTTCAGGCTTGTTGCAGCACTAAAATACAAAAGTATAGGGCTGAAACTGAATATTACTTCAAGGTAAGGAGACGTTGGGTTTTCGGACCCTACACTTACGAATTTCAATTCTAGACAGGATACTGTTTATTCGTCTACCACCTGACCTACGATAGTCATGACAACTATCAAAATATTTTTTTTTTTCGTCTTTGTTTATTATATATGTCGGGACATATTATATACTTTTTCTGTAAAGAAAGTTATCATTAGGTGTACAACTTCGTTACCTGTACACGCAAAGGTAAAAAAAGGGGTCCACAACAACAAAAAAATGATAACCTTACATTTCTGTTTCTTTGTTTGGACTCTGATATTAGATTATGAAATGAAATTTTTTGAGATCTAAAATTATTATTTCAATTTTTCTTTCTGAGAGACCTGTCAAGTTCAACAACCTCACCTGCCTATACAGTAGTGGTTAAAATTTTTGGTCAAATTATAAGTTTCATCAATTTTTTTACCTTTCTGTTAGAAATTATCTAAAATTACTAGTCGCATGTCTATTAAATAAAAATTTTCTTTAATATTTCTAGATAAATATTTTAAACTGAGAAAACATAAAAAAAAAATTAGTCACAACTTTTTAGTTATGTGTAAACCACTCAAACAATATCATTAATACAACTCCTAACCAGGTAGCGTCGGGTACCCATCTTGTCCCTCTGAAAGGATATAGGGCGATATATTGGTCATAGTTTTTTTCTGCAGCCAGCTGCCGACCACAACTGCACCCCTATGCTTATTTATAGTCGGTCTAGTGTTCGTTGGGGAATGCTACCGACGCCAGGGAGGCGAGCCCTGGGAGCGGCAAGTTGCGTTGGACACACAGTTCTCGTCTGATCACTGAAGTTAAGCAACGCAAGCCCAGTTAGTACTGACATGGGTGGTCGCTCGGGAAAGCTGGGTACTGCTAATACCCAATAATCGTCGCATTAGTGTAGTGTCTGTGCAGTATATGCATTAGAACTATGCAGTGGACGGGTCTCTAATGACCTTGTAGTTGACAGGACCTTAAACACCAACAAACAACAAACAAAAGGAGGCGAGCCCCTACACCTGGAAATTTTGCTTCATTTACCCGTTGCATTGTAGAGAGAGTTCTTTTACGCGCAAGTGACATCCTACGCCCACACCGGACCTCGGTTTTACCTCTCATCCGAAAGAAGGTACACTCGCGGCCTCTCTTTCTCTCGCCCGAAAGAAGCCAACCCACCTCGGTCCAGTATCGAACCTAGAACTACTGACGCAATTGCCGAGCGTACTAACCACTAGTTAGCTTTCCGGACTACTGTGTCAGTGGTTTGACGTTCAGTGCAGGATTGAGATGGTTTGGCTTATTTCCGGCAAGAGATAATGAGGACTACCACTGTGCAATCCGTCGAATGGGACGTAAAGCTAGTGTCCTACTGTGTGATTGTGCACAAGACCCCCCTCTTCCTTCTGAGATAATCATTATTTTTTTAAGTAGCACCTCGTACCCCTTTTCTTTCCCATGGCTTTGTTTTGTTGGTGTTTTAGGGCCCTTCAACTACAAGGCCATTAAGGGCTCCGTCCACTGCATCGTTCTAGTGCAGAGACTGCACAGACGGTATACTAAATGTGACGATTATTAGGTATTAGCAGTAACCAGTTTTCCCAAGCGGCCAGCCATGTTTGTACTAGCTGGCGGTTGCGTTACTTAACTTTAGTGATCAGACGAGAACTGGTGTGTCCAACGCAATAAGCCCCGTGGCAAGGTCGGGTACCCATCTTGTCTCTCTGAATGGACACACGGGTGGTATATTGAACGGTAATTTTCCGCAGCCGGCTGCCGACCAAAGCTGCAACCCCCTATGCTTATTTGTCGTAGGCCTACTGCTCATTGAGGCACTTCACAGAGCTCCTAAAACTTCTTTGGAGGAGAAGGTTCTTTGGCGAGTAAATGTTTTACTTCTCAACCGATGGAAGGCGTACTCGGGGTCACTCTCATTCTCGCCGGAAAGAAGGCAACCCACCTGAATCCAGTATCGAACCTGGATCCACTGACGCAGTAATGGACACGCCACCAAGGCGTGCATTTTTTCTTAAGTAATTCTATGAATTTCGGTCACAGCAGGTACACGGGCACCGTAATACAGCACTACCGAAAAATCAACAAGCCAGAATGAAACTAACACAGCCTCGGTTAGCCCCCCCCATGTGAGGACCATGAGTGTACTATTTCACCACTGTACAGAAAATAACTTTCTACGTGCAACGTGTGAATCGGCAATATTCCCAGGTTTAGGAGTTCGCCTCCTCCTGGCGTCGGTGAAAGAAAAGTGCCCCAACGAATCAATATAACCCAACAATGAATAAGCATAGGGGTTGCAGCATTAGGGTGACAGTCGGGGGTCCAAACGGGGGCAGGAATGGGTATCCCACCCTGCCTCAGACGGGAAAAGCGTTAGTACTGTAGTTCTTGCAGAATTTGTTACGAGTCCTCAGTTTCCTTTTCTTAAGACATCATCACATTACTCTGATATTCGGTAAGAAAAAATATTTCTCTGTGTGTGTGTCTGTAGGCATTTCACTTCTTGACCAATTTCCAAAAAGTTGATGTTGGGATGAATTTCTACATGAGTTCCAGTTCCAGTTGAATGTCCACAGATTCGCTTCAGTAAACTTGTTACTGGTATGACAGCGTGACAAACAACATGAACGAAACAAAAACATTAAAAAAAGTTCAAAGACATATCTAAGAAGTAGAAAAGAAATACGATCAAGATAAACTGATGTCGATATGGAGAGATATGATGTATGGAGTGGTCAGCAAGAGGTCAATAAAGCAATGAAATCTACTACACTACTGTTTTACTCTCTTCAATGTAATCCTTCTCTCAATACTGGACTAAATTCCTTTCCAAACGCCTCTAACAACATATTTGTAAGTCAAATTTCAAAATAATTTGTAAAATAAATATGAATGGATACATTTCACTTTAATAACTGTCCTATGGCGGTAAGGAACGTCCATGAATTCCTAGAATTTCGGGCAGAATAGTAACTCATTCTCAGCTCTCGTCTGATCCCTGAAGTTAAGCAGCGCAACCCCAGCTAGTACTGACATGGGTGGCCGCTTAGGAAAACTGGGTACTGCTAATAACCAAAAATCGTCGCATTAGTGTAGTGTCTGTGCAGTCTCTGCATAAGAACTATGCTGTGGACGGGGCTCGACCTTTGCAGTTGTAGGGCCCTAAAACACCAACAAACAAACAACAATTTGCCGTGCAGTATGGTGGTGATGTCCTACACACTCCACACAACGGGGGCTACCGCTTCTCATCCTGGACAGCAGACGTTATGAAGTTTACTTCTGCCTCTCTCAGTCAGTGAAAAAAAGGCATCTACCTGAAGGCCAAGCAAACTCCTAACCCTTTTCCGACCTATGGCAGGCACGAGTACTCATCCTGTCCCTCTCAACGGACACATGAGTGATCTATTCAGGTTTACTGTTCGTTGAGGTACTCTACCGACGCCAGGGGCGAGCTCCTACACATGGGAATTCTATTGGACAGTGTATTTCCACAGCCGGTTGCCGACCAAACCCGCAACCCCTGGCTTATTTATCGTCGGTCTACTGATCGATGGGGCATTCCACGGAAAACAGGGGGAGGGAGCTCCTACACGTGGAAATTTTGCATCACCTACCCGTTGTATAGTAGCCCGCCTCAGTGGCACAGTGGGCAGCACACTCGGTAACTGCATCAGTACTTCTAGATTCGATACTGGACGGAGGTGGGTTGGCTTTTTTTTTTTAAGGACGAGAGTAAGAGAGAGGCCCGAGTACGCCTTTCTTCGGATGAGAAGTAAAACCGAGGTCCCGTGTAGTGTTTGCACGTAAAAGAACCTTCTCTACTATGCAACGGATAGATGAGGCAAAATTTCTAGGTGTAGGAGCTCGCTTCCTGGCGTCGGTGGAATTCTCCCGAAAAGAACAGTTAACCGACGATAAATAACCATAGGAGTTCCAGCTTTGGTCGGCAACCGGACTGTGGTAAAACACTGTCCAGTAGATCGCCCTTGTGTTCATTCGGAGTGACAAGATGACCACTCGACCCTGTCAGAGGCAGGAAAAGTTCTCTGACAAGTTCTGACATGGGTTCTTTGACATGCAAATGCCGTCGTACTCCACACAGGACCTCGGCTTTTACTTCTCATCCGACAGAAGACTCACTCGGGGTCCCCCTCTCTATCATTCCGAAAGAAGCCAACCCACCTTGGTCCATTGTTGTTGTTGTTGCTGTTTTAGGGCCTTTCAACTAAAAAGGGTCATTAGAGCCCCGTCCACAGCATAGGTCTTATGCAGAGACTGCACAGACACTACACTAATGCGACGATTTTTGGGTATTAGCAGTACCCAGTTTTCTCAAGCGGCCACCCATGTCAGTACTAGCTGGGGCTTACCTTGGTCCAGTATGGAACCTAGAACTATTGACGCGTGCTACCCACTGAGCCACCGAGGAGGGTTTATATCCAACAATAGGAACAAGGTGCAATATTTCAATGACGAAAACAAATATCCACTGTACATTTTCTGGAAAAAAAAAGAGAGAGAGAGACAGA
>JAAFCE010001963.1:2394206-2438949 GCA_013389805.1 Trigoniulus corallinus | reverse complement strand
CTAAGTGTCTCCCAGTCTCAGTCTGCCTCTAAGTGTCTCCCAGTCTCAGTCTGCCTCTAAGTGTCTCCCAGTCTCAGTCTGCCTCTAAGTGTCTCCCAGTCTCAGCCTGTCTCTGTGTCTCCCTGTCTCAGTCCGTCTCTGCCGGGAGCGGCGAATTGCGTTGGACACACCAGTTCTCGTCTGATCACTGAAGTTAAGCAGCATAACGCCAGCTAGTACTGACATGGGTGGCCGCTTAGGAAAACTGGATACCGCTAGTATCCAAAAATCGTCGCATTAGTGCAGTGTCTGTGCAGATTCTGCATCAGAAATACACAGTGGACGGGGCTCTAATGACCTTGTAGTTGAAGGACCCTAAACACCAACAAACAAACCCATCTCTCTCTCTCTCTGCCCGTCTCCTTATATCCGTTTACCTCACCCTCCCCCTTGTGTCTCCCTGCGTCAACTTCGCCCACAGAAGCCCGGGCCATTATCAAACCTGGAGCCACTTGTGCAACAGTATCTCTGCATCACCGAGGCTGGACAGTGAGGATCATACTGATGCTATTTTGCGATTCCTGACAGACCTTTGAGAGCTTGAGACGAGCAGCTCAACTGTAAAATATGTAGTAATACCTCATATGGCTAGCACTTTATAAATTATAACGTATTTTCAATTAGGCGAAATGAAATATGGTGATGTAAGAAGAGTGTATATTACATATTAGCAGTCTAATTTAATGGTAAAGTTCTTTGAAACAAGACATTAAACTAATAATATCACATTAAATACTTGTTTCTTCTACTTCTTCCTTTCTCTAAGCCAGGTTCAATACGAATATATGTATATATAGGTGTTATACTCTATCGGTATGTGTGCCTTACACTTATACGCTATTGTGAAACACAAATTCAACATCTATCATGATATAAAAAAGATAAATTAGAAAGGTCTTCAGGTAAACGGGTACTTTGTTCTCACTTTTATTCCACGCGGAAATCTCTTTAATAAAGTTTGATAGCGAAATGTTGGCTATAAAAGCTATTAAAGTCTCTATACTATGCACTACTTTATATTCACAAACTATAACACAAAACCCCTGAAAACAATTTTCTACATTCCCAACGCCGAAATCATTAAGAGTAGAAAGTAAAAAAGAAAGAGAGAGATAGAATAATCGAATATATGAAATTACAACATGCTTCGTTGAATTGGATTAAAGTAGTGAGCGAGAAAATTACTTTGTGTCTAATAACTGAATCCGTTGAGCAAAATTTAAACATGATTTCTAATCAGCAAGGCTAGAGGAGTCAACTTCCGGCTAGAGAGAGAGAGAGAGACAGAGTTAAGAGAGTGAGAGTCAGAGTGTGAGAAAGAGCAAGAGACCAAATAAACCCCTTATACTAGGAATGCAGACACATAAATACTAAAATCAGTAGTAGGCAGTCTGTGCAGAAGGATAAAAAGGGGTAAATTCACCTGTTTTTGGTCTTTGTCTCCTATTATCAACTTCAGAGGTGACCACTTACCCCCTGCTATACATACGATCTAAACCATCATTATCACTCCTAACCAGTTTCCATGTCTATGACATAATACGGTACCCATCAGTCCCGTTGAAATCCGGAACCCACGGGTCTTATTCAAGCCCTTGTCCCATTGGAACACACGATCGATCTGATGGACTGTATTTTTACGCAGCCAGCTGCCGACCCAAGGCCACAACCCATTGTTTATTTAACGTCGGCCTATTTCCTTCGTAGAGGGCGAGCTGGAATGGCGATGGAATAGAGCATGGATGGAACCGAGATAGACATGGAACACACACCCCGCCTACTAAACGATTTTACTTTCCATTTGACGGAAGGTGTCATTGGGGCCTCCGGTAAAGACGTCATCTAGCTCAGCCAAGAACGATTCTGCAACCGTAGACTCGAGAAGATAAGCACCAGGCCACTAAGACAGAACGGTCCATTGCTCTAAATGGGATTTTGAACAGTCTAATGAGCCAGTCAGAAATGAGCTTTACTCGTACGCGTCACCACTAACATAAAAAGACCCTTCCAAGTGTAGGACCTCGCTCCCTGTCGTTGAGAGCAGTAGAGAGATCTACGTCAAACAACCAACCAAAAGGCAGATAGACATTCGTCCAACATTTCGCCAATGCACCTCAGTTTCTCTGCCTTCCGCAGTCTTAATTTGACCCCGGAACTCTTGGGCTGGAAATGGACTTATGAACGGAACGGCTTTATTTTTGGTATTTCTTAGAGAACGGGTTGGGGACCAAGCCAAGCAGCCATAACAGGCCGAACCCTTAGGAGGTTGCTCGCGGGAGATGAGGAGGTATGTGTAGAGGATATAGGAGAGGGAAAACTTGCAGCACCCAACGTTCTTTACCAACCACCCATGTTGGTACTAACGGAGACTTGCGCTGCTTAACTTCAGGGATCTCACGAGAATTGGTGTGTACAACGCAACTTGGCTACACTATTATTGCGTTGACACACAAGGTCTCGTCTGATCACTGAAGTTAAGTAACGCAACTCCAGCTATACTAACATGGGTGGCCGCTTGGGAACATTGGGTACTGCTAATATCCAAAAATCATCGCATTAGTGTAGTTGCTGTGCAGTCTCTGCATTAGAACTATGCTGTGGACGGGGCTGTAAGGACTGCTGTAGCTGAAGGGCCCCAAAACACCAAAGAAAACCATAATCAATCCTTACTCCACAAGGTTTAGGTCCCCGTTTGAGAGTCTCACCTCAATTAGGATGACTTTCACCTCCTGAAATATGAACATAAAAATATATTTAACAATAATGTGTTTTCTGTCGAAAAAAAAAAGGCTGTTAATCAAGTGAGAAAAGTGAAGTTGGTAGTTGATAAATGAACATACATCATAAATTGTATAGCCTAGATAAAACAACCATCCAAAATCATAAATTAAGTTCGGATAATATTTAAGAGGAAAAAAATATGTTTAAGAATAGGGATTATTTATTTCGCAAGGGAATATCGAGTGAATCACAGATGTTCATCATCTAATTTTATGGCAATTTTCTGCAGGCTGAATTTACTTTTAGATATATACACACATACATGTGCATGAATTTTTAGGATATTAAGTATTCAATATATAGATGTAAGAAAAAGTCTCCTGCATCTTAAGATAACGAGTATATTTACGCACACGACTTCAAATTTAAACTAGTAAAAGCTTTTGCATTCACAGAGATAGGGGTACAAGGAGATCCACGGTTGGACTATAATTTTGTCATATAAACAATATAATTTGATTATCTGGTGGGATACACATGATACCTAAAACCTTCAATTCCGTGAAAAACACACAGAGAAAATATCAATATATAAAATACCAACTACAAAATAACATTAAACAGCATAAAGCTGGATCAGTGCGCACACCCCAACCCTTTCTTTCGGAAGGAAAAAAAAAAGACGGGAAAGAGTCGAGGAGTAAATTGACGTTAGGGCAATTCTCCATATTATTGTAACTTTATGTTTGCCCCAGATTATGACAGAATATACCTAGATATGAAAATATATATTAATAAAAATATGAAACTTAAAAAAAGCATTTTTTTTTCCATCGCCCCTCAAAAAATTTATCTACTAAACCTGTCTTCCAGTAAAGGACCTATAAATCTAAACCTCTAAAAAAACGTAACCGGTAAATTGTATCAAGATATGAATTATTCACATTTACTAACATATGAAAAGGCAGTAAAGTCCAAAAATTCACTACACTTTTTACGTAAAAAACGGTAATCTTTCGGTAACAGTAGTGAGATCCTTGGTGATTCGCAGAATTTCAGTCATCTGCAAGAGTCAGATTATATAAGAGCAAAATGACTACTTCGACTAAGACCCAAGTCGGTATAACGTGACCTATTCACCTTCTACAGTTTTCTGAATCACTAAAAAAAGGTTTTACCGGTTGATAATCATTCCTGGAAGCGAACTAATGGACCTTCAAATATCAGCAGCGCAAAATACTCCCCTTATATCTCGGGCGCAACAGATAACAGTCCTTTCACATACCGATAGTCCCTCCTCGATAGCCCGGTGGCAACCGGGGGGATACAGCTTCAATCCTGACCGAGGTGAGTGGCTTCTTTCGAGGCAAGAGTGAAAGCGTGCATTCCGTTGGATGGGAACTGAAGCCGGTGTCTTACAGCAGTTGTCTTAAATCTGTGGTCCGCGGACCGGTGGCGGTCCGCAAGAATTATCACCGGTCAGGAAATTCATTCATCCGACTATACTGCTAATCTACATATGGGTAACCCCAGGCATTCAACTTGTTTAGATCTGGGCCCCTGATATGTTATAATCAGTGATCGGAGCGAAGCCACTAACCTATTATTAAGTCACTATTGCGAACTAGTGACCCTTCACCCAGAGCCAACCACAATGACCCGAGAACTAAGAAACGTTGCCCATGCCTCCGCTACCGGTCTGTGGATGTGATGTGGTGTTCTCTTATTTTTGCCGGCCCGTGAGTGTAAAAGGTTAGTAAGTAGCGTGTAGGATTGGCTTAGAATTACTTTTCTACACCACTAACCAGAGACTAAAAGCAAAGCAACTCCTAACCCTTTTCCCGCCTTTGGCAGGGTCGGGTACCCATTTGTCCCTCTGAATGGACACAGGGTGAAATATTGGACATAGTTTTTTCTGCAGCCGGTTGCCGGCCAAAGCTGCACCCCTACGCTTAATTATCGTCGATCTAGAGTTCGTTGGGGAATGCTACCGACGCCAGGGGGCGAGCTCCTACAACTGGAAATTTTGCCTCATCTACCCGTTGCGTAGTAGAGAGGGTCCTTTTACGTGCAAGCGCCATCGTACACCCACACGGGACCTCGGTTTTACTTCTCATCCGAAAGAAGGCACACTCGCGGCTTCTCTCTCGCCCGAAAGAACCCGACCCACCATGGTCCAGTATCGAACCTAGAACTACTGACGTAGTTGCCAAGTGAGCTAACCACTACGCCACCAGAGACTGCTATACAGAAATTACTCCAGCCTCGGTCAACTGATTTTTATTATTCAACAGCGGCCTGTCAGTTCAACTGGTGTTAACTGACCCCAGGAAAAGAACTCTGCTGGTCATCAATTGATCTGGGTAGCGAGTAGGATGCGCGTGAACGGACCTTTCTACATTACTAATCCTTTCCCGCCTATGGCTGGGACGCGTGCCGCTTTTGTGCCATTGGGACACATGAGCGATCTGTTGGTCGGGAGTTTAACGCAGCCTCCTGCCAACCTAATGCTCCAACTCCTCTGCCCCTTTATCGCCCGCGTGTTTTGATTCGTTGGAGCACTTTCCTCCACCGACGCCAAGGGGGCTCGTTCCTACGTCTGAAAATTCGTCTATTCAGAAGGACAATATAGGTACCCGACACAACCATTGGCGGGAAAAGGGTTAGGAATTGCTTTTTGCACTCCATGTAGAAAGGGCTGTTATATAGTATTACACAGGACAAATGGGAAAGGCGCGCCGAGTGCCCCTCTCTCACCCGAAGGAAGCCAACCACCTCAAAGCAACTGGCAGGGTCGGGTACCCATCTTGTCCCTCTGAATGGGCGATATATTGGACAGTGTTTTTCCACAGCCAGTTGCCGACCAAAGCTGCAACCCTTATGCGTATTTATTGTCGGTCTACTGTTCGTTAGGGCATTCCACCGACGGCAGGGGGCGAGCTCCTACACCTGGCGGCCCATACAACAGAGAGGGTTCTTCTACGTGCAAATGCCATCGGACATCATACAGGACCTCGGTTTTAATTATCATCCGAAAGAAAACACGCTCGGGGCATCTCTCTCGCCCGAAAGAAGCCGGGGGCGGCGAATTGCGTCGGACACACCAGTTCTCGTCTGATCACTTAAGTTAAGCAACGCAACCCCAGCTAGTAGTGACATGGGTGGTCGCTTCGGAAAACTGGGTACCCCTAGTATCTAAAACTCGTCGCGTTAGTGTAGTGTCTGTGCAGTCTCTGCATCAGAACTACACTGTGGACGGGGCTCTAATGACCTTGTAGTTGAAGGGCCCTAAAACGCAAGCAAGCCGAAAGAAGCCAACCCACCTCGATCTAGTATCGGACCTAGAACTACTGACGCATTTACCGACCGAGCTACCCACTGTGTCACCGAGGCGGGCTTGGCCAACTCCCTCAAAGGACCTAAGAAATTTGGTAATTTTTATTCAGTATTTCAAGGCACGTGCTGAACTGCTCTATGTCGTTTAAATTTTGGGAAACTATTTAGGCACTTGGTAGCAGGCCCGTCCATTTCCGACAGATCGGCGAACGCTACAAAACAGAGGTAACTTACAGTACTTCAAAGTTGAAAGTCCTTCAACAATTTTTCAACTCAAATTTACGGTTATATTTTACCATCATCTGATAGTAATCTCCCACCTACACTCAAGTACCTATCATTATTTGTTTACCTAACATCGACCTCTCAGCTCTGAAGGCTACCTACCGACATCAGGGGGAGAGCGAGAGAGAGAGAGAAGGTTCCAACGCCAGCAAATTTTATCGATATACACATTTATTATCCACGAAAAAGGACGGGCACGCAATGCACTTCAGATGACCCTCCCCCTCGTTCAAATTGAAGGAACCATTTCCCCTCAACGAGAATTGAACTGGCAATTGATCTACGGATGTCGCGGCGTCGATATCGACTTTGTAACTGACGACGGCTCACTGCCACCGTACCCCAAGCTTTCACAGCCCTTTAGTTAACCACCAAAAAGGGGGGAGAAAATTTAGGGGCAGGGGGACATCATCAGTATAAATTTGGACGTTGGCTTTTTTTGCGTGAACTAGTTGCTTTTAACTTGGCGATGCAACGATTTTAGCCGCTTTGTAGAGAATTGATTTGATAACTAACATTGGAAAGCTTCCCCTAACGGCTGTCAGTCGTTTACACAACCGTCCTACGTGCACCAAGACAGTAAACACCTTCATTAGGGCAAAATTGCAGCCCTGAAGCGGACTTGATTAATAATAAATAAAATTCATCGCTCATTTTTACCATAAAGCTGCAAATAAGTTATCAGGCAGCTGCTGATTACAGTCCTAAACCGTTAATGG
Organism: Trigoniulus corallinus; assembly: GCA_013389805.1. Taxonomy (NCBI): domain Eukaryota; kingdom Metazoa; phylum Arthropoda; class Diplopoda; order Spirobolida; family Trigoniulidae; genus Trigoniulus; species Trigoniulus corallinus. Next base: position 2,431,849 of record JAAFCE010001963.1, on the reverse strand, counting down.
TAGCGTGGACGGACACCCCGGTGCTATTCAAACAGGACCCCGAACAAATTATTGGGCTGGTCCTATTATAAAATAAAGGTTGTACCAATTATTAGGGACGGGACTTACTTTTTTTTCTCTCTCTCTCGGAATCAACAGTGAAGTATAAAATAAACATCACAAAATTAAAAACAACTTGAACGTAAATGTTGAACGGTTTCCTTAGCATCATTCTGGCTACACTTGGAATAGTACACAGTTGTTGTTCCTATCAGAAAATTGAGTAAGCGGAATGTAAAATAACATATTGATTTTGTATATTTAAAGGAAATGTTACAAATAAAACTTCAGCTATAAATATATATATTTTCAATTCCTCTTTAATAGTATTTAGTGGACATCAACAACACTAATGACCATATTTATATAATGAAAGAGTTAATATGTACTGCATCCGCTCCAGCTGCGTAATTTAGTTTCCCCTAAATATACATTTGTATAATTAATTCATGAAATGAGTTTTATGCAAGTTACCCATCGAAAAATTGCCTAAATGATGGTGTTTTACGGCGCAGAGTGAAGGAGGTGTAACTGTATCTAGGAACCTAATAATTAAAAAATAACTGTAGCCGAAATAATCTTCGCAAGTACCCTGCCCTAAGCCTGCAAATAGCTAAGTACTTTTTTGACTACTACTGTATTTATTCTAATTAACAACGCCCTCAAATAAACGGTGCACTGTTTATTAAAGGTACTGAATTCTTCATCATCATCATACCCTTAGCCCGCCTGTGCCAGGGTCGCGTCTTTGTCCACTGAACATCCTCTGATTGGGTTGTTGTTGTTTGTTGGTGTTTTAGGGCCCTTCAACTACAAGGTCATTAGAGCCCCGTCCACAGCATAGTTCTGATGCAGAGACTGCACAGACACTACACTACTGCGACGTTTTTTGGGTATTAGCAATACCCAGTTTTCCCAAGCGGCCACCCATGTCAGTACTAGCTGGGGTTGCGCTGCTTAACTTCAGTGATCAGACGAGAACTGGTGTGTCCAAGGCAATTTGCCGCTCCCCTCTGATTAGGGACATACCAGTCAGGCGTCTGGAACCCGCAGGAATATTGGCCGGTGCCTTATTAAAGGTAATTAAATATAAACAGCAACTCCAAAGCAACTTTAACCCTTTTCCAGCCTATGGCAGGGTCGGGTACCCATCTTGTCCCCCTGAATGGACATAGGGCGATATATTGATCAGTTTTTTTTTACAACCGGTTGCCGACCAAAAACTACCCTTCACGCTTATTTATCGTCGCGTCGCGGCCGGTCAACAGTTCGTTGGGGCATGGCTCCTACACCTGAAAATTTTGCCTCATCAACCCGTTCCATAGTAGAGAGGGTTCTTTTACGGGCAAGTGCCATCGTACACCCACACGGGACCTCGGTTTTACTTCTCATCCGAAAGAAGGCACACTCGCGGCCTCTCTCTCGCCGAAGCCGACCCACCTCGGTCCAGTAGGGGCCTATCGAACCTAGAACTACTGGCGCAGTTGCCGAGCGTTGCTAGCCACTACGCCACCGCGGCGGGTTATATAAACAGCGCCCTCTAATAAACGGCGCAACAAAAAGCCTTTGAAAAATTAAATACGGTATATGGTCTATTTTAAAAGTGTCATCCTGAAATTAATACTCATACGGCCCCCCCTTTCCCCAAAAAAAAAACAATTTTATATCAACTGTTACTGACGTAAAAGTCAGCACCTCGTCAACACAATTTCCAAGTCCGAACAGCAGCCGTTTGCACCGATATTTCCACATGACATACATTAATCGTTCATCGCAAAATTATTTAATAAAATGAAGGAAAAATGGATAAATCAATGGGGGACTCAATTCAAGCTTGAAATTGCATCTCGCGTAGTGCAGAGACCGTGGTTATGTTTCACGGTCATCAGAAATTACCACGGCTACATCTATAATGTGACTTAACAGTCAGTCCTAATTAATAATCCTCAACACAGGGCCCTCAGGATTGTATTGTCCAACAGTAGTGTTTTCCAAAGTTTTGACACCTGCGTTTATCCCCGTCATCATTCTGAATCTCTTTCTCCCGCCTCTGTCAGGGTGAGAGCGGCGTATTGAGCTAAACACACTAGCTCTCGTCTGTTCACTGAAGTTAGACAATGCAACCCCAGCTAGAACTAACATGGGTGGCCACTTGGGAAAGCTGGGTACCCTAATACTCAAAAAATCGCCGCATTAGTGTAGTGTCTGTGCAGTCTCTGCATCAGAACGACGCGGTGGACGGGACTCTAATGACCTTGTAGTTGAAGGGCCCTAAAACACCAACGAAACAAACAAAAAAATCTGTCAGGGTTGGGTACCTACTTGCTTCGTTGCTACCAGAAACACTCAGCTGGCTGCCACCCGAACAGCTTAACGTCGGCCTTGCTTGTTAGCGTACCAGTCTTGATCAGCAGGGTAGCTGGTAGCGACAGGTGGCTTCTTTCGGATTTTTTTTGTTTTGTCAGTGTTTTAGGGCCCTTCAACTACAATGGTCATTAGAGCCCCGTCCACTACGTAGTTCTAATGCAGAGTCTGCACATATACTACGCTGTTACGACGATTTTTGGGTATTAGCAGTACCGAGTGTTCTCAAGCCGTCACCCATGCTTAACTTCAGTGATCACATGAGAACTGGTGTGTCCAACGCAATACAGCCGCTCCTTCTTTCAGGGAGGGAGTGAGAGAGAGAGAGGCAGGCCCAAGTGCGTCTGCTGTCGGATAAGAAGTCAAGCCGTGGTACCATGCGGTGTATACGATGTACCTACTCCAAATAAACAGCCCTTTCTACATGGAATGCAATTTACGTGTAATTCAGGCAAAACTTTCCAGGTTTAAGGGGCGAGCCCCATTTACCCTATGAAGGAAATAGGTCAACGACAAATAAGTAAGGGATGTATGATAAAGGGCAGTGTTTCTCAAACTTTTCTGATCGCGGCCCACTCGGAAAAAGCATATAAAACGCAGGGGCCCACTAGCCCCCAATCTAACCCAGTACTCGCATGGAGACTTGATCAGATGCATATATAGCAATAAAATATGTAGCCCACCAGGAAATTCTCGCGGTTCACAAGGGCCGCGGACAACACTTCCAGTAACGCTGGGTTATAGCGTTCGCCGACTGCGTTCTCTCGAATGTTCCCGGTTACAACGGGCAAATGCCGGAGTAGCCGACGTTGCCATAGGCAGAAAGGAGTCATATTCCATTACAACTGAAGATGAATCAACGTTTGGTTAAAATGTTATGTATGTCACTGAATAGGGAATGTGCATGCCCTTTCAGGAACCACTGGCTAAGAAACGCTGCCCTAGAAGTCAAAACTAAAATGTAAGAAGATTGACAACTTTCGTCTGTTAATAAGCTTGACTGAAACAATATGACTGACATTACCTCAGTGTGCTTAAAATCGCCCTTTTGAATTTTAATGAATCGGTGGTTCGTAATCTCTCTCTGCTCCGTAAGCACAGAGCGCAAAGGTCCAAATGAATTCTTAAGACTTTACACCACTAAAATAAGTAGAGATAGGATTACAATTTCAACCAGCTACATAAATACACTGCATAAACGTTTGGCAAGCTTCTATACACAGGCCTCAAGATGAGTAGTACAGATTCAAAATTGCCGAATAGATATCAAGTGAAAAGAAAGTCTTATTTAGTGACCTTTTTGAAACTCAATCCAAATGTCAAGGTAATAGCGCATCTTTACAACTCTTACAATCAAATTGAAAAATCCTCTTTTCACATATCCTTCTGCTTCTAACTTTACTAAGTAATGCACCTACTTACCCCTCGTGTGAGCTCAGAATCAAGACCACCGCTTACTGACCTTACGCATCCAATCGACCCCCTCGGGATGTTGCCAATCAGTCACATGAAATCAATACCAGAAATGTGTTTATTAAATCTCGACAACTGCCGAAAGTAATTTTCCACTACATCATTATCGTAATCATTCTTAACCCTTTTCTGGCCTATGGCAGGGTTGAGAGCACTCATGTCCTTTTTCAACTGCGAAACACACGCGCAGCCGACCTAAGGCTACAAATCCTTTCCTCCTTATTTAATTACGGCTTATTTTCTTTGTAGGAGCACTCTCTTTGATCTAACATCTAACAATTTTACCGATCTACAACTAAAATTCATTTCAGGAAGAAATAATAATCTTTTTTGTGACTATCGGTGACATCGTGGGTTCACGTCCCATGTCGGGACGGACGGAATGAAAACGGCGAGTTTCATTTCATCTGGACGGGTCTAGCTTCGGCCAGGACAGAATTTCCAACCATGAACACACTTGAGCCACCGAGACACACTCGTAAGGCAAGGCGCAAAATGAGACGCAGGGTGACGCAGGATGTAGCAGCCCTGCGAAATTCTGCTAGCAGGCAATCACCGCACATTGAATCTCAGTTTTTCACCATACTTGCATCAAATAACAAGAGAACTTCTCTGCTTCGCACCGCTTTTGTTATTGTCACACCAACTTCACGCAGGAAACTGCGACATTGCAGGGTCACGTGGCGCAGGCTCCGAGTCACGGCACCCTGCGACTTAACATGCGCAACTACATACTATCATGTGAGCTGCAGAAATTTATGGTGAGTCACCCTGCGTCACCTGCGGAGACTTCGTCTCATTTTGCACTGGGCCTAACGGTTAGTTATCTACAGCACTGACCATCACTTGCGTGGGGAAACGAAACGAAGATTGCAACTGCTATTAACATCTACTTACATCACAGGGAGTTAAATGGAGTCAATCTTGTTCAGTCAAACTTGTTGCACTCCTCACAGCAACAAAGTCTTTACAACCCCATTTATTGCAGACACTATCAACTACAAGCAAGAATTTCATTCTTCAATATCATATCATAATGGAAAGGGGGACTTTTTTTTTACGATAACATTTTGTCCTCTAATTCATCTACAGCACAGTACTACATAATACTAGCTGAAAGACGAGTTTCAGTTCAATACTATATACTGACTTCACCAAATGAGAGAGAAAGGAGAGCGAATTACATACCAGAAATGGAAAATGATCCCTGTAATACATTACTATCACATATATAGAGCATTGACAGGTTACACCCAACTATTCATCAAAGAAGAGCTTCACACGTTTATGAGTATTACAGTGCCCTGTAACTAAAAAGATAATTGATTCAGATTGCTTGTCAGGAAAATGATGAAATATTTGTTATAGGTCCTATATGATAGGTGCCTGTTGGTTAAGAGTTGATAGGGGTAACCGAGTAAAATATATACCTTGTGAAATTCACTATTATATTACACACCAACGGACATCGTAATGCATTTTTGACAATGTTCCCAATGTGCACCATGGGCTTTCGAGGTTGCTCAGCAACGAACACCCATTGTTACTAGAGTGTAATCCTAACTCCATTTCTGAAACTGTATCATACATATATATAAAACGTATATAAACAGCAACACGAGGCAAATTATTTCGGGTAGGGAAGAAGGAGGAGGAAATATATGCAGAAAAGATGAAATAAATGTCCTGCTGTGCTACAATAATTGGGACCAACTACAACAGTCATACATACTATAGTACACTTTCAGCAAAATTGGCACACTGCGTATAAACCCAAGCTCTCACAACAAACTACGGATAACTTTTTCCCCCTTTCAGCCTGTGTGTGTCTCTCTCTCCCTCTTCTCCAACAAATTTTCAATATATTGGAACTGACAGGGATAGAAATACATATTTAGCCCTTTTATACAACTTGATATTAGTAAGCGCATTATTTCACTACTAAAGACCTTTTGTGATTACTTTTTCATTTGGCTCTTTGTACTCGTTATTTATTTTCATCGCATTCAAATGATATTCGACCAATCCTATAACGTTGCAACTTTGACGAGAAAGGAAAACAATAGGATTTTTGAACATTTGCTAATCAAATTTCGATGTTAATTTAATAAAAGTTGGACATTCAAATATAACAAAGATCAAAGCAAGTATTTATCTTTGTAACCCTTTTTAAGACCCAAAATTATAGTTACTCCTACCAATCTTTCCCCATTGGAATATTTTCTAGCGATGAACCTAAAAACTTTTTTTAATGATACATTCAGGTCCTATAATTTAATTTCAGAGTGAATTTTATTAGTTAAAGTGGTCAAATAGTATTCCGGAGACAAATGACCGAGAGGAGATGTAACTGCGCTTAGTCCCATTTTACCCAATTTGTAGGTACAAATCAAATTATGCTTCAAAAATATTGGAAAATAAATTAACTTGCAGCACGCGTTGTCATATCCTGAATAAAGGGAAATTAATCATTGAAGTCTGGCGCAAAGAATAAAAGTAATGTCCATTCATTTATGATCATATTTTACCAGTAACTTCTTGTATTTTTTCAATATTAATACCGCAAATTCCCGTTTATATGTCGGATCTGCCAACCCAAAAAATTTTGTTGAAAAAAGTTAGAATGCGACTTATACACGCAGCCTAAAAGCTGTACCCGTCAACTTCTCTACTAGGTCCTGGGTTAAGGTATATAAGAGTGCAAAAAATGCGTAAAATGAGATTGGCTAACTCCCCAACCCATTAAATGAATCCAGGAAAAAATTAAAATCCAGAAATTATTGAATAATGCCCGGCCAGTAACCAGACCCTTGGTTACTGGCCGGGACTAGATAAAATTAATGTGGAGTTACGGGTGCGACTTATACACACTGTATACCTGAAATTCACTAAACAAACTTCAAAGTTTAGGTGCAGCTTATATTCACGAGCATTTACGGTAATTCTGAAGGTAAATTAAAAATTAAGGTTTAGTCATTCTTGAATTATAATTTTTTTTTTCATAACTAATACAATAGACAGTGTACCTCAAAATAATTGGTGATGAAAAGATTAACTTGTTGGACAATCGGTCGGAAGATGCTAACTACGCCGTATCAACTGGTCTTAGTGGTCAGAAATATATTATTAATTAATTAACAATGACAATTACTTGTGACATTATCACGACATTTCCAAATAATAAAATAATCATTTTGTTATTGACAAACCGGCACAACCTTCGAACGATAACTAAGAAAGAATTGTACTCGCATCACGTTCAACCCGCGCCGAAAGTTAAGATGAAAATACCTCCTAAAGAAGTAATTTAAAAATAAAATAGTAGCAAATAAAATTATAGATGTAAATGAAATATGTATAATTTTTCATATTCAGATAAAGACACGCATTACTTTTCGAATTCCATTGTGAGCTGTGATGTTCGTTCAACGAAACACGCAATTGTTGCTTACATATTGTGTACAGTATATGAACGCAGTAAAGCACAAATTGTCATTAGATGCCTGTCACATGCAGCATACACTTGGAGAAAAATAAAAGATGATAATAATTTACAGATGTCAATTAAAGATTATATCTAAAAACTTCTTACCCCAAAAATTGAACGATGATGGCTTTGCCTCTAAACCGCCAAGATACTTCTCTTCACACTGTCGGTAAGGAAAAAAAGACTCAATTTAAAATGAGATGGCACCCATTTAACGTTGACTATTTAAGGCTAGCAGACGATTTGATGATTTGTCAAGCTCACGGCAAGTGAATAAAAATGTGCACAAATTAAAATACTCGTTCCAAGAGAAAGCAGACGAATTGGATGAAACCACTTTCACAGAATGGCGGTCAATGGCGTCTGCTACCAAAAGGCGGCAGACTACGACATATGTTCGAAATGCACCCAACTCTAGCTCACGGCTGTACGGCTGCTTGCGAAGCGTCAGTGACGAGCGCGGCTGACGACAAGGATCACGTCCCGCCACGTTGTGTCCCATTCTTTAAACCAAAGGATAGACCTACTCCATTGATTCCTTACATGTATCTGATATTGTAAATCTGTGGAAAATATTTATCAATAAAAAAAAACACACCCCGGATTTGTTAGAAATGGTAAGTATGTGAAGTTGCTAAGATGATCTGTTCAGCCTGAAGCTATTTGAGAATAAAGTATGCTTAGATCCCCCCCCTCCCTATTACATTACGCAACCTAATACATCCATTACTTTGCTACAGACCTTATAACGATCGCCTCAAGCTTTTAACGACGGGTTTTGGTGCATATTATCCTAGAAGAAATCTCCGGAAAATCTACTGTTGCCCAATTAGTGTAGTAACCAACACATCTACATTACATCCCAAGGCTAATATCTGCCTGCATAACTAAGCGAAGAAAGTCTTCTTTGAGACACTTGTGAGGTACGGAGATACAATAAGCCGCTCCTGATTTGTTGGTGTTTTAAGACCCTTCAGCCAAGTTGCGTTGGACACACCAGTTCCCATGAGATCACTAAAGTTAAGCAGCGCAAGCCCACGTCAATACCAACAGGGGTGGATGGTAAAGATCGTTGTTTGTTGGAGTTTAAGGTCCCGTCAACTACAAGGTCATTAGAGACCCCTCCACTGTATAGTTCTAATGCAGAGACTGCACAGACACTACACTAATGCGACGATTATTGGGCATTAGCAGTACCCAGCTTCCCCGAGCGACCACCCATGTCAGTACTACCTGGGCTTGTGTTGCTTAGCTTCAGTGATCAGACGAGAACTGGTGTGTCCAACGCAACTCGCCGCTCCCTTAAAGATCGTTGGGTGCTGCAAATTAACCCTCAGTGCCGTAACGGGGGTATGAAGAGCCTGTGGCAAGTGCCTGACTTTCGCTTACCAGTAACCCAATAATGATAAGAACCTAGACATTTTGCGCCCCAAACCCAGTTGCGCCCGTGGCGGCCGCCTTCTTCGCCACGCCCTCGTTACGGCCCCGACCCTCTCCTTCGTCCTTTCACCTACCTCCTCATCTCCCGCGGGCAGTCTCCTAAGGGTTCGTCCTGTTATGGCTGCCTGGCTTACTCCCCAACCTACGAAACTAATCCAGACCTACAATGGTCATTAGAGCCCCGTCCACTGCATAGTTCTAATGCAGAGTCTGCACAGACTCTACGCTGTGACGATGATTTTTGGGTGTTAACGGTACCCCCGTGTTTCTAAGCGGCCACCCATGTTAGTACTAACTAAGGTTGCTTTGCTTAATTAAGGGTGGTGGCGAATTGCGTTGGACACACCAGTTCTCGTCTGATCACTGAAATTAAGCAGCGCAACCCCAGCTAGTACTGACATGGGTGGCCGCTTGGGAAAACTGGGTACTACTTAAAGTGACCAGATTTTCTAGAGGGCAAAGCGGGACGGGAGCCTAACGACTGCCCTGCAGAACTTCCCTTTCAAATTGATTGGGACCCTGCTGCCACACAGGACTCCGCTTCCAGCGCCTGCTCTAGCACTTATGCCGCCCCGGACAAGAAGACAAATTGCCGCCCCGGACAAAAAGACAAATTGCGTCCCTTGAAGCAGCGCGCGCTGTTCTCATACTTACAGGCAAAGTGACGCCCCGGACAAATGCCCGGGTTGTCCTCCCCCTCAGAGAGGGCCCTGCCGCTTCCCTGTCTCCACTTCAACCATCCCCGTTGATTCTACAGGTCGCAGGACGGGTCCAGCACAGGATACCTGATGTTTTAATTTAATGCAGACGATGATCAGTTGCCAACCTAGAAGGATCATAGGGAGTGGCAAGTTGCGTTGGACACACCAGTTCTCGTCTGATCACTGAAGTTAAGCAACGCAAGCCCAGTTAGTACTGACATGGGTGGTCGCCCGGGAAAGCTGGGTATTGCTAATACCCAATAATCGTCGCATTAGTGTAGTGTCTGTGCAGTCTATGCATCAGGACGGGTCTCTAATGACCTTGCAGTTGACGGGACCTTAAACACAAACAAACAATAGAAGGATCATTCGGTATGGGTGCTCTGTACACGTATTTCAATGACGAGTGAATGATTCTGAGAAGTTGCCGACGACACGCGTCCCGCCGGGACAAGAGAGGGACGGCGGGATATGAAGTTTAAAATCGGGATGTCTGGTCACCCTAGTACTGTTAATACCCAAAAATCGTCGCATTAGTGTGGTGTCTGTGCAGTCTCTGCATAAGAACTATGCTGTGGACGGGGCTCTAATGACCTTGTAGTTGAAGGGCCCTAAAACGCAAACAACAATGCATTGCTTAACTTCAGTAATCAGATGGGAACTGGTGTGTCCTACGCAATACGGTGCTTCCAAAGGCTTTTCATGGGTTGACAACACTCGGAGTCAGACAAAGAAAGGCTTGTTGGTTTCATTTTTTGCCTGCAATATAAAATGGGCGCTGAACAATGGCTGTGACATCGTAGACCCGATCAAATTGACGTCATATTTCAGAAGGAGAAATGTCAGAATGGAACCCGAGCACGTCAACTACAGCTCGTTAACTGATACAAAATTGGCTGGTATCTCTACCTAGAAATTGCTAAATATACTGTAGAGAAATTTACGTACAATAATTATAAATGCTTTTACCGTATTTTGTAATATGTTTTGAAATTTTCTGATGCAAATTTTTCATTTTGAAGTTTGATGCAAAGTTCATTGAGCTCCTATAATTGGCCGCTTGGAATTTATTCATACTTTAATACTGTACATTCCGTAAAAAAATTAAAATTCGCTAAAGTTGAGATTGATTTTCTTTCATTTTATTCTGTTTTACTTTCAATCTTAACTGCAATCAAACGTCAGTTTATGTTTCACGTTTCAAATTATTTTGAGCTCTGTTCATTAAATTAAATTACAATTCCATGTTCGAAATGTTGCGCTTTAAAAGCGCGCCGTAGGCACATTCTCACAGTATGTAGTGCGTCTGAGGATGGTTGCCATGGTGAGAGCCATAGAGCGATTCACAAAATACGAAAATGCTTCACTTTCTCAATCTATGATTCACCAAATTCATAAATGCCATTTATACACTCATTCATCTTTAAATTGCATCCTATATCAGACACGGATGTTTACATTTCATGGACAGACATGGAATATCGCACATATACAAGATGAAAGACGATTTTTTGCGTTTTAATTACGAAACGCACACTTCAGGTCCACTCTTGTTAATTAACCACTGACCTCATCCAGCCGCGATCCCGATACCTTGATCTAGACCTCAAAGTGCAGCATTGTAATTACCAGAGTTAGTATTGATAATTAGAGGATGCAATGGTCATTTCAAATACTGAACACAGAAGTTTGTGGCAAACCTTTGAACACCATAAAGATTAAAAATGCAAAGCATCCAAACTCCCAATTTTAAGTCATAGCATCATATATTTAATCGAAGTATCATTCGCCGTTCACGTGTCATATTTTAATAATGTTCACTAGCATAGCTCATGTACACCTGGTTCCGGGTTTGTCACTATCCTACCTCAGGTGGTGAACTAGCTCTTGCACCTGGAAAGTTTACATAAATTATACTTAACATTGCAGCAGACAGATGAAACTTACGACAAAGACCAAACCAGTCCAGGAAAAAGTTATTTGTATTTGAAAGACCTTCAGTGTTCTGTAGTTGAATCTCAGCTTTAAATTAGGCCAGAATCAATCGGATATAGGTCTTTGAACCGCTTCATGGGCCTTTTATTCTCTGTAAATATAACGTCATGATAAAATTTGACTGCTACAGCCAGGTGTCATGCATGGTATCAATCTACCCGGATAGCTTGTTGTTTGAAAACATTAATCATGGGCAAGAGAGACCAACTCTTCAGTTAAAGAAACCCTTTTGGTGTTAAAACACCAGCTCTTAAGATTAACTGTCAGTAAATAAAAATTTTCAACGTGCTTACAATCACAAGTAAATTTCTATCATGGATAACACTTTCCCAATAATTGTGGCTTGACAACAATCAGCAACTATTTCTAGAAAAGTGTAAAAATCATATACACATTTCCTAGAACCCTTATGCCTCCTGTAGCAGGGTCGGGTCTGCAGGTTCTAGCCATCCACTCCCGCCTATTTCTTCCAACAGGGCCCCGTCCACCCCACACACACTATCCATATCCTTACAGACAACCTGCTCCCACGTCTGCTTCGGTCTCCGAGTAATGCCCCGAGTGTTTCCAACCACCTGCATTCCAGATATGGACCTAACGAGCTCTTCCCCTCTTCTCATTACGTGTCCAAACCACCTCAACCTACTCTCCCTCATCTTTTCCGCGATGTCCCCCACCCCAGTTTACCTCTAATACACTCATTCCTAACTATCAGGTCTGCAGATTCTAGTCTTTCATTCCCACCTTTCTCCTACTAGGCCTTCGTCCACCCCACACCACCATATCCTTACGAACAACCTGCTTCCACGTCTGCTTTGGTCTCCCCTGCCCCAGGTGCTTCCAAACACCAGCATTCCTGTAATGGACCTAACGAGCTCCTCCTCCACACTCCGTCATTGTTTCTGCGATGTCCGGGCCTAGCCTCTGCCCTGTAAAACTTTCCTGTCAACTTGATTGGGACCCTCCTATCACACAGGACTCCACTTGCCTGCCCCATTGATTCTGTGGGTCACATCCAGTAATTTAAAATATCTGAAAAAAATAATTTTTACTATTTTTATTGACTCTGGTGTATACATATATCAATAAAATGAAAAACAAGATTTGGTATAGGTTCGTAATTTAAAGCTTTTGTTCTCGTTATGACACACATCATAGTGGTGATCAGTTAGACATGATAAAATGTAATGGAAGCAACACATTCAGGATAAAACTTAGGTAAGTAAAATGTTATGAGCTCTTTAAACCAATATAGGAAACACTTTTTCCAGTTTTCTTTAAAGTTTCCAATAACTGGTCGGATGTCAGAGTACTAGTTACGAAAACCTTGCGGTTCGTAAGATCAATGTCCACATTACTAACTCCTTGTCCTAAAAATAAACCATATACAGACTATGGCAACTAAATCTTCAGTGATCATTATGACAATTCAATAATCAATTGTGTTGCTCACCTTCCAGTTTTCCAAGGACTCTTTTAACAGCATTTGAACATCCTTCACAAGTCATCTCAACATTAAATTCGTGGACCTGAAAGAGATTATATCAATCTTTATTAATAGTATTTGTTTTACAAGAGACAGTATGTAAAACGATATTTTCATTTTGGACATCATGTGAACAAATTTCCTGCCACAGCATGAAGCAAAGTTTAAAATCAGAGATTAGGTTACAAATCCGCTCTTTACATCAGATTGTCTACTAAAACTCATCAGACTTTAAAATCACTGATAACGGATCACTGACAACCAAAATTATATCAAATTAAGGACGATTTTGGAAACCGGATTCCGGTAACTAAAAATAAATAATCTAATAGTCAAATGTAGAAGTGGCAATAGATTTCTGGCTACTATCGTCTCGTTGGAACGAAGCAAAAATTATGTTGGGGGAGTCACTTAGCTACTGATCTTTCCATAAATACAAAATTGCTAATAAAATATTTTAAATAGCTAAAATAAAGGGAAAGGAACTAATCTACCATTGCATCCTTGAAGCAACCACTGATAAATTCACAAATTGCCAAACGGCATCGCATATGCACAATGGATTTTTATCAGTTTGATATACTGTCATAAAATAAGAGTAATATTCGAAATCTCTTATCACAGTAATAATAAAATACTTCACTCACCTGGGAAACCATGTTGTAAATAATTTTTTTAACAGACGAAAATGAATGACACGTCAACAAACAAGTCGCATTCAAATGTGGTGAACTATAGCAATACCGTTTAATCGTATGATCGTCAGCTTCTAGTTGCTTAGCAACACACATGAGCGTCACGACGCTCTTACTAGAAGAATGCTTACTGCTTTCGCCATCTAGGAGTGTTTCTTCAAATCATTCCACTATGCCGTCTGAATTGCTGAAGCAATTAATTCCTAGCCCTTATCCCGCCTGTGGCAGCAGGGCCGGCGCTATATTTTGCGGGGCCCTGTGCAAACTAATTATGCGAGGCCCCGTGAAAACATGAAGCGGGGCCCTTCTATCAATAGGTTCATTAATCCGAATGCGCGGGGCCCTGTGCCGTCGCACTGTTCGCACACCCATCACGCCGGCCCTGATGACAGGATGGAGTACCCATCTTGTCGCTCTGAATGGACACAAGGGTGATAATTAGACTGTTTTTTCCAGCAGGTTGTCTACCAAAGCTGCAACTCCTATGCCACAGGCGGCTCATGCGGCAGACAAACCTAGATGGCTGCCTAGGGCGGTTAATTTCAGAGGTAGCCTACTTCCTTGCCATGCAGTCTATCAGTCACTTATAATGTTCATAGTCTTGCGGTTCCAAGCGCTCATCAGGAGGGACCCTTAAAAATAAAGTGCGCCCCAAGTATAAATTTAGCTAGCAATTACAATTGGTCTTTTACTGCCCCTTAGACAATGACCTCTCTTCAGTGGGTTAGCCAACTACAGATTGGACTGCAACTGTTGTCCTGGCAGTATAAGAATGCAAAAATGCCTCATCAGTTACGCTCCATTGAGGCTCCATCCCCCTCTGGATCCGCCCTCTGATTGGTGGGGGATTTTCTAACTGTTGACTTTCTTGAGGCGCAATGTTGCAGAGTCATACCAATGCATCGGCAATGGGACAAATGACAAGGGCGTCAGGGACGCTCGGACAATTTGAAATTGCATTAAACTTAATGGGGTAGGCGGCGATGGACTCACTTGTCTAGAGCGCCTGAAACTCACGAGCCGGGCCTGCCTTATGCTTATTTGTCGTCGGTCTGCTGTTGGTTGAGGCACTCCACCGAGCTGCTGCACCTAGGAATTTGCCTCATCTACCCATTGCATAGTAGAGGGGGTTCTTCTATGTACAAATGCCATCGTACACCACGAGGGACCTCGGTTTTACGTCGCATCTGAAACACGGCACACTCGGGGCATCTTTCTCGCCATAAAAAAGCCAACCTACCTTGAGCCGGTATCAAACCTAGAACCACTGTAAGTGACCGAGGGCGCTCCTACTACGCCACTCCGCCACCGCGGTGAGGTGATTGACTACAATAGAAAAGTTGTAAATGAAGCATGCAATGCATCTGAATTTATTTGTAATTTTATATCAAATACTATCACGCCACATCTAATACATATGGCAGTACATGATTATAGATTTGGTGTACAATCATTACAAGGTGTTTTTGATTAAACATTTAAGACAGCTGAAATAGCCTTTCTTTTATAAACTCTGTAAACCTCCTCCTGTATCTCTAGTTTGCAATTCTGACGTTTTTCTAGTCTCGTTCGTTGGTGTTTAGGGCCCTTCAACTACAAGGTCATTAGAGCCCCGTCCACTGCGTAGTTCTAATGCAGAGACTGCACAGACACTACACTAATGCGACGATTTTTGGATATTAGCGTTATCCACTTTCCCCAAGGGGTGGCCCACGTCAGTACTATTGTTGTTTGTTGGTGTTTAAGGGCTCTTCAACTACAAGGACATTAGAGCCCCGTCCACAGCATAATTTTTATGCAGAGACTGCATAGCCCCTACACTAATGCGACGATTTTTGGATATTCGCAGTACCCAGTTTTCCCAAGCGGCCACCCATGTCAGTACTACTGTTGTTGTTTGTTGGTGTTTTAGAGCCCTTCTACTACAAGGTCATTAGAGCCCCTTCCACTGCGTAGTTCTAATGCAGAGACTGCACAGACACTACACTAATGCGACGATTTTTGGATATTAGCGTATCCAGTTTCCCCAAGGGGTCGACCATGTCAGTACAACTGTTGTTGTTACTTGTTGGCCTTTTAGGGCCTTTCAACTACAAGGTCATTAGAGCCCCGTCCACAGCATAGTTTTTATGCAGAGACTGCACAGACCCTACACTAATGCGACGATTTTTGGATATTAGCAGTACCCAGTTTCCCAAGCGGCCACCCATGTCAGTACTAGCTGGGGTTGCGTAGTTTAACTTCAGGTTGTTGTTGTTTTGTTGTATGTTGGGGTTTTAGCGCACTTCAACTACAAAGGTCATTAGAGCCCCGTCCACAGGATATTTTTTATGCAGAGACTGCACAGACACTACACTAATGCCACGATTTTTGGGTATTAGCAGTATCCAGTTTTTCCAAGCGACCACCCATGTCAGTACTAGTTGGGATTGCATTGCTTAACTTCAGTGATCAGTCGAGAACTGGTGTGTCCAACGCAATGCAGTCGCTCCCACAACACTTTTAAAGCTATGTTATACATAATTACTAAAATAGTGTGTTATATAATAATCATAAACATGAAAATATTTACATATTATACACTTTTGGTGTTTGAACAACTGTCGAACTATTAATAAATAAACATTTTTCTAGTCACTAACATACTGCTATTGGAACAGTTAAATTTGAGTGAAGATTTTTTTTAGAGGACTAAGCATAATTTTAGACTGATATTAAAACAGTGCATTGATAAAACAGATATTATAATAATATTAGGTTTTGTTTTTGAAAGTTTAAATATCACATTACAGGTGATTAGCATGCCATAATTTAGGACTGAAAATGTACAACAGTCGAAAATATTATAATATTGATATCGATTGCATTCAAATGGCAGAATTTGAAACAATTATTAGAATATAGCATGCAGTTTTTTTAAACACACAATATACAGAATATGATGACCATAATATAATCATCGAATTTTTAAAATTATGTCTAATCATTTATTAAACATATTTCCTAGCTGAAATGTATCTAAAAAGTTGAAATTTACACTAATAATTCTTATAATTTACAGAGTGCACATATTAATAATTGAAATATCTACATTTAAAACGAGGACAACTAATATTCAGAGTTCATTTCAACACCTATGATGTAGAATTAAACAAATTACTACAATTTAAGCATTACAAATAATAAAAAAATGAATGATATCTCTAAATAATTTGCATAAAATATTTTGAAATTTTCACACATAAACTCCCCATTGCAAAGCTCATCTTTTGAATTTTAAATATCATGATCAATTATTAATTTTCCAGAAAATAAAATGACAAAAAATAGTATATTTGACCATGAATTAAATAATTTTTACTGTAAGATGCTTGTCCTATTTATTCACTTGTTATCTCAGTCCTCAAATAATGACGCTAAAGCGGGCTTCACAACAGCAACGGGAACGGCAACGTAAAACGTATTTTGTGCAGAGGCTACGTCATATGGTGAAGGTGCGCTCCTATTGGTCAAACGGCTTACGTTTTTTTTTGCCGTTCTCATTCCCGGTGTTATTGTGAAGCGGGCTTAAGCTCTTTCTCGGAAGAATTTATTGCATTATAATAAATCCAATTAAATTCTTCCAGCATGCTGGCACTCACTAGATAGTTGTTAAATTTTTAGTTGAGAGGGTCAGTGATGTCGTCCAATACCCTGGATTATATCACTGACTAACTAGTATCACTTTAACATCAACAACTTCCAGGTGGAAATTAAGTAGTAAAAGGAAGATCAATAATTATACAAATATTTATATCATTAATTTAAAATATCTATTTTTTTAATTTTTAATTTAGAGCAACTGACATAAGAGTAGGGAGATTGAGCGTACAGTTACCGATAACCATTTGTCCCACAAGCAGACGACACTTCAGTTACGCATGCTCCGAACAATTAAATTTATTTGTGGAGCTTGCGCACCTTAAATTTCGTCTGCTTATGGGACAAATGGTTATCGGTAACTGTACGCTCAATCTCCCTAATATTACCCCACTGACCAAACTAACATGACAACTTTTAAACCCAAAATTCCAACTCTTTAAGACCAAATCAATAAATAATAATTTTGAATCAATTTTCTCTATAAACTATATGCATAGATATAAAATGAGATATATACAGAAACAGAGAATGCAATTATATTTTATAGATGAATTATTTTAATTCACAATCAACAACACGTAAAACTGAAATGTGGAGGAAAAAATTGATAAAAGACAAAGGATAAAATATTAAATATCACTGTAGCACAAAGTTTGATAAGAATTGAATACCACCCATTCTTACATCATTCTTATGAAGTTAACTTTTATGCATAACTCTTTGAGCACATTAAAACTTCTCTCCAATTCCTCCAACAGTGTTGTAGCTATCCAGTCGATCAAGACAGGACACACAAACTGTTCAAAGCTCTCAAACCCTGTCAAGGAGCAAAGAAGTGGCCTGACATGTCTCATGATGAAAAGTTGAAGGCAAATCACCTTAGAAATGGAAATAAAAATATTTTTTATTAAACATTAAGGAAGTTGGACAATGGGCATCAACAAAATGGCCTTCAAAGAGGCCGGTATGAACAAAAAGGATGGTTGCAGGGCAGCATCAGTGCCAGATTACGCTTGTATAGGCCCTAAAAGCAGAGACCCTCTGCTATGGATATGTAAATATATCAGATACCTTGGAGGCTTTCCAGTGGCGTCGCTAGGGCTCGCGTCACCCGGTGCGGGGACACCATGGTGTCACCCCATTTCTCATGGTGCGAGTGGTGTCACCCGCTGCGGCCCGCACTCCCCGCACCCCCGTAGTGACGCCACTGAGGCTTTCGACCAGTACCTACTTGGACTATGCATAATCTGGCACATGACAGCACCGATATCGGCCAGGAAATGAACTCAGTTCTTCTGGCGCTTCACACGAACGAACACGAGTCAATTCCTCCATTCGCCAGAAATAAAAATTCAGATGCAGGTATAAGATTTACCTTGCACTTAAGCACCCAACTGCAATATGTTTTGGATGACATTCAGTAGGGGTGATATCGCCATCCGCTGGAGGAGTGTCCATCAAGGGATACCATTGGGCGACTGGCTTACGTGGACTGTCCAACATTTCCAGCCAATGATCTCGACCAATTCCAATGCATCCAGCTCCAATTAAGCAACATCCCATTAACTCATTAGCTCCAACTCTGCAATCATAAAGCGTATAATGAATGTCATTTTAACTACCGTGGACCACCTTGCAGCATCTCCTTAATAAGAATTACTGGAGAGGGATGAAAGAGAGAGGATGACAATCAACTGTCCCGAAATAGATAAGATTGATTATATTGTCAATTTTTTGACTTTCAAATCGGGTGTTGGCAGGCCAATTCATCACTCTACTAGGTGAGGAAGGGCACAAAAGCGGCCCAAAACTTTTTATTAGCATTTAATTATTGGGATTACTTCTGTCCCAAATCAGAATGAGCCAATTCTGCCTAGGTAACTCAACGGTAGCGAGTTTGCCTATTCAACTTATGATTGGGTCTCTAGATGAAAGTGGTTTTTTTCAGACCAGAGGAAAAACACTCGCCTGGACCAGGATTGAGTCTGTGGTCAAGAGATCAAGAAGGGGCATAAGAAGGGTAGAAGGAAATCAGAAAAGTCCTGCTTTTCAGTGATGAAAATGGTTATGGTAGAGTATGAGATGAAATATGGGCCTGTCTCTGAAATTAGTGGCTCATTGGCATGCTATGAGTAACGATAAGGACTAATATTTGAACTCACCTGTCGTAATCAATTACTTTAATGAATAGGGTTACATCTTCAATGTTCTCAGATGGGACATCAAAAACTAGTGCTTCATTATAAACAGGGTTTAAAGTGGATTTCTTAACTGTTGTCTTTTTCTTCTTGATACGTTTTCCAAGACACATGAGCGAGACCTTCACGTAAGGATCTGAAATAAAAGTCGTGAATTTTAGTAAATTCAAATCGACATCAGACTTCGGGCGTAATTAACGGAGTTCCCTCATTTTTGGACACTTCATACAACAGACAGTTAATCTTCAATTAAAAGTGTCAATTAACTGACGTCCCCATCTATGCTGCCTTAGCCTGGAGTTGAACTCGTCACATTTACCGCACGGAACGTATAATGCATTATCCCAACAACTGGAGACCAACCAAAGATGCAGCCAGGAACACGTTTCGATGAAATCAAAATTTAATTTGAAGAGTTCTTAAACATTTAAAATATATGGTTGGAAATGTGTCCAAAATCCCTGTAATTTCGGAAAAACCGAATGAATGTCGCGTCCTCAATGAGGGGTGTGAACAACGGCTCACATTCTACAGGGGGGGGGGCAGATACGGAAAGTGGACGGAGACCTCGTGGGAATTAGGAGGAAATGGAGAGCCAGAACTCGCAGACTCGACTCTGCCAAAGGAAGGATAAGGGCATTGATGATGAGATTGGAGGCGGGCAGTATTTTAAACAGACAGGGTGGAATGCAATTTAAATTTTTTTGACAGAAATAGAAATTATGACCCGCCTCGGTGACGCAATAGGTAGCGTGCTCAATTTACTGTGCTAGTGGTTCAAGGTTCGATACTACATCGAGGTGGGCTGGCTTTCTTTTGGGCGAGAGAGAAGCCCCGAGTGCACCTTCCTTCGGATGAGATGTAAAACCGAGGTCCCGTGTGGTGCACATCAAAGAATCCTCTCTACTATGCAACGGGGTAGATGAGGCCGAATTTCCAGGTGTAGGAGCTCGGTGGAGTGTCGCAACCAACAGTAGGCCGACCAAAAATAAGCATAGGGGTTGCAGCTTTAGTCGACAGCCGGCTGAGGAAAAACACCGTTCAATATATCATCCTTGTGTCCATTCAGAGGGGCAAGATGGGTACCCGACCCTGGCATAGGCGGGAAGGGGGTTAGGAGCTGCTTTTGACAGTAATATGAATTACATAGCCGTTTTAAATTAGCACATGCAATTCAGTGGCTGCATTTCGAAAGATTGACATAAAATTGCTCGAATGAATTAAGATGTCAACGTAAACGTCTTAAAGTTTTCTAAGAGCAATGAAAAGATTTCTTTTCCTCCATGTTCTTATGTCATCTATTATGTGGTCATTCTTCATCAAATAGGCTGATGTAATAGTGTGATTTGTAGCGTTAAATTTATAAATGAAATGTAAGATTGAAGAATTATTTCCGCTTCGAGTGAACAGCACAAATTTCATGACGAAATTGTATTTGACTTGAGGCTAACGGTACGAAAAAAAATATATATAACATGTTCAAAAACCGATAAAGTAAAAACATCTTACCGGAAGAACCAGTAATATCCATTGCTCTCAGACCTCGGGCCTTGATAATAGTTACTGTGAGCCGACCAGCAGTTGGCAAATAGCACAATGATAACATCAATTCACCTAGATGAATTTTATCCTACAAATAATGAAATATAATTTTATTTAAGCAAACTGTACTGTCCCAAACAGGAATATGAATATAATAAATAACAGTAATCCAATTAAATGAGCAGTTTGAGACGGTAAAAAAAAGTCTGTAACAAGATATCAGCTCCCACATTCCATTGTATTACCGATCTGCACAGTATGTTTGCCTAAAATGGGTCCTTTCAAGGGACAAATCAGGAGAAGCGACTGCTGAAAGTACCTTGCAATCATCATCATACCATTATCCCGCCTGTGGTAGGGTCTGGCCTGCGAGTTCTAGCCCACCACCCTCACCTATCTCCCACCTCACACACTACCATATCCTCCAGAACAACCTGCTCACTAACTAATTCTCCTGTTTTTCCTGTAAGGATTCCT
This sequence comes from Trigoniulus corallinus, assembly GCA_013389805.1. Taxonomy (NCBI): domain Eukaryota; kingdom Metazoa; phylum Arthropoda; class Diplopoda; order Spirobolida; family Trigoniulidae; genus Trigoniulus; species Trigoniulus corallinus. The sequence goes on along the minus strand of JAAFCE010001963.1, from coordinate 2,410,310 downwards.
CTAATTTAAGATTAGCCCTCTTTTCTTGATGAGAGTGCTCGGCGTCTGAAACCTGCAGGAATATCCTGGATGGGTTGTCTGATGGGTCCTGGATGGGTCCCATGGATTATCTGCCATGGGAGCCGAGGCTTGCACTCCCATGACATTACGGACGCATGATAACGACGACCCAGGGACCGCTTGTTCAACCCCTGACGGCCGACAGCACTGGGAGTTTGGTCCCCTACACCATCATCATCATCGTACCCTTTTCCCGCCTGCGGCAGCGTCGGGTCTGCGGGTTATAGCCATCCACTCCCGTCTATCTCCCACCAGGTCCCCTTCCACCCCGCACACTACCATATCCTTGCGGACAACTTACTCCCACGTCAGCTTCGGTCTCCCCCTGCCCTGGATGCTGCCAACCACCTGCATTCCTGGTATGGCCCCAACGAGCCTATTCTCCCTTCAGATCACTGAAGTTAAGCAGTGCAAGCCCACGTCAATACCAACACGGGTGGTTAGTAAAGAACGTTGGGTGCTGCAAATTTACCCTCTCCTTCGTCCTCTTCACCTACCTCCTCATCTCTTGTGAGCAGCCTCGTAAGGGTTCGTCCTGTTATGGCTGCTTCGCTTACGCCCCAACCCATTAACAAATCCAGTAATCCCTCATCTTTTCGGCTATGTGCACCAGCCCCCAGGCTACCTCTTATATATATACTCATTCCTGATCCTATCAGCTCTCGAGTTTGGTCCCCTACACCAGAGGTGGGGAATCTTTCCATTTCTGAAGGCCGCATTCATTTATCTGAGTGTAGTATGTATGGGGTAGTACAGCAGCCAAAAGGCCGCAGGTGCCCCACACCGTAAGTGCACCGTAACCGCAGTTGAACGCATACCTCAAAATTAGTGCACATGAAATCTCATTTCCCAGTGTCTTGTATATGAGCGACTTTCTCGGCTAATGTAGTGTGTGGAGGTGATTACTGCCTAAACCAGGTATACAGGTGTATCTTAACGGATGTCATTCTCCTTCTTCTTAAAGTGACTTCCGGTAGTCCACGCGGTTTCATCACTGGGGTGACTTGCACAAAGTACATTAAGGTGTTAATTAGAGTTGTGTATGTCTGTTAAGCCTTAAAATGTTGCGCCTTTTTTTCACTCGCAAATTGTTGCCTGATGTAGTCTAAAATTGGGATTCCCTAAGGATGCCAGGAGATTGTATTTATATGCCTGGAGTGAAGTTCAATCTGAAGTAATGAATTATTATTTTTCATAATTATCAATGATATAGGAGAGACTTATCCATTACCACAAATGAAATGCAGGATGACGGGCTATTGTATAGTGAGTCGTCCTCCATTAAAGGGTGCAGATTAATGAATTTTCTGTGTTAGTAGGAGCATAATGAGCTTTTATTGCTGCCCTGTTTTCAATTATCCATTTAGTTTTGTCCCTGAATTCACATCTCTTTTACTTTGCCTTTCTGCATCATGTGATGCAAATTATCATTTACATAAATGAATATTCATAACCATAATTTAAAACCATGCGTCACTGCTGCTGTTTTCCTACAACAATATACACATTGTTCTTGGTCATTTTTTATCATCCCATAAGTCCGATTAATCGTGTCATGGAGTGAATTCCGCCATTAAGATTTAGCCTTTATGACAAAACATTCATTTCTCCTTCTTCTTTTTTTGGTTTTACTCCAATAATTCCTTTCCCTTTACTGCTCTTTCCGGTTTGTTTTACGTACAAGTGACTACTAATTTCTACTGCCTCCACCCATCCGGCAAAAGCTTCTTCTGTGGGACACCCATCAGAAGAAAGAGGAGCCATGAATGCTCTTTAGGGGTCAATACGCGGGCTATCTCCATGTAGAGGAAGTCTCTTTTTTGCGTGCAGGTGACACCTGATCTATCTGGGACGGAAACCGCACCTTGATCCTCTTTTTGTTGTGTGCCGGGATCGAACGTGCGATCATTGAGCTACCTAGTCAAAGTTGGGGATTTATCTCTGAATCGTAGCATTCACCAACGAACACTAGACCGGCAACCGGCTGCAGAAGAAACTATGACCAATATATCGCCCTGTGTCCATTCAGAGGGACAAGATGGGTACCCAACCCTGCCATTTGCGGGAAAAGGGTTAGGAGTTGCTTTGTCTCTGTATAACGCGTAATTCTGATTGTGATTGCAAGCTACTTTCAGCGTGGGGTAGGCCAACATCCTCCCCCCACAGACAATCCGTCCAAAATTCCTGCAGGTTCTACATGCTCCGGCTGCGTATATCCCTAGCCAAAACAGCCCCATCACAAATAGGGAGAGCGGCGAGTTGCGTTGGACACACCAGTTCTCGTCTGATCACTGAAGTTAAGCAACGCAAGCCCAGTTAGTACTGACATGGGTGGTCGCTTGGGAAAGCTGGGTACTGCTAATACCTAATAATCGTCGCATTTGTGTAGTGTCTGTGCAGCATATGCATTAGAACTATGCAGTGGACGGGTCTCTAATGACCTTGTAGTTGACGGGACCTTAAACACCAACAAACAAACAAATAGGGACAAGTATCAGATTAGGGAAGTCAGCAGTGACGTACTGACACAGTGTACAATATGTGCGTTGCACACTGGCGCCAAAGATGTCAGGGGAGAAGAAAAGAAGACGCGGGAATTATGCGCGTTCTTTATTCTGAAACAAAAATGGCAACTGGAATTCAACATCTTTAATTTCCTTGTGTTTAAAACTCGATATAGAAGCTGTTTTACGTTCAGTAAAACACCGTGCTATAGGTGGGGAACTGTTATTTAGAGGAAGAAGGCTACCAAATCAAAATAACTAAAGTGCTACCTACACTCAAAGTAAAGACAGAAGAGAAAGCAAAAAACAAGTCCATCCTTTTCCCTAGTGGTGAAGGGAAGTTTCATTTCCCTTCTGACTACACTGACAGAAAATGAATGAAATCTAGAAGCTGTGAGTCTATGAAGGGAATGCAGGTCACTAGTTTTTATATATATATATCAGTTAGTAAGATATGTACAATACATTTCTAGTAGCAACAGGATTTTTCATCAATGAGAAACTGAAGACAGTGAAACCGAAAGTAGGTTAGTAGGTCAAGGGTTACTTTTCTTTGAGAATTTCAACTTCTTAACCATATTGCACATCAACTGCTATACTATAGACTGCTGTAGGCATGTTTATATATTTACTACATACATTAATTAAACAGTGTTACCGTGAGTAACTGAAGCTTACTATCATTGAAAGAAAGACTCTATGTGTGTAAGGATTCAAACAAACAAGTTTAAGGTCACGTCAACAAATCGACAAAATTTAAGAATGAGAGACAACATATATTGCTATATAGTGACCTATTTTATGTCACTGAGCTATCCTTTAAACCATTCAGTGTCGGTTTCATACACAAAAACGCGGCATTCACGAAGAAAAATAAACTAAATTGCTACCAATCGAAAGTAAATGCCACATTCACGTGGTTCATTACTTTTATTATAATATATACATGATACCAAGTTCGCAGCTCTGAACGAGCATCAACAACTATATTTATAATTTTTTGTGTGTTGTTTTCACCTGAATTAATTCCTATTAAGGTCACAATTTAATCATTTATAAAATCTGGTTGTGTTTCTTTAGCTTGAACGATATTCTTTCCTACATTTTTTATTCATCACGATTTATATATGCGTTTTATAACCCATTTTATATATCTCGAAGAAGAAGAAGAAAAGAAGATAAAATATGCGAAGTAAAATTGCGGCTGTAAGATAGGAAATAAAACCGTCTCGTCGAGTAATTTACATACATTCGCAACATGATTCAACTCGGTAGTATATCAATAAAAATATAGCACATTTAACCAGAATTTATGATTATAATGTGACCTAGGTAAAGGAATATATTAGCAACATATCCGTCAGGTTCATATCACGTGATGAAATCAAAATACGTTTCTTTCTCTCTCTCTATGTCTGTCTAATGTATCTTGTCAGCTAAATTATAGCAGCTTTGTCGAACATCAATAATTGCATTTCGGTTTCCCCCTCTCCCTCTCTCTGTTTCTCACATGCATCCTTAGTCTCCCTCCTTCTCTCTTCCTCCTCTCTCTTTCCCTCTGTCAGTCTCTGCTTCTCTCAGTTTCTGCCTGTCTCTCTCCCCACTCTCTCTCACTCCTCTCTCTTTCCTTTCTTCCCTTCTCTGTCAGTCTCAGTTTCAGTCCGTATCTCTCTCTCTGTCTCTGGGGGCGACTGTATTGCGTTAGACACACCAGTTCTAATCTGATTTTTTTTTTGTTGTTTGTTGGTGTTTAAGGTCCCGTCAACTACAAGGTCATTAGAGACCCGTCCACTGCGTAGTTCTAATGCATATGATGCACAGACACTACACCAATGCGACGATTATTGGGTATTAGCAGTACCCAGCTTTCCTGGGCGACCACCCATGTCAGTACTAACTGGGCTTGCGTTGCTTAACTTCAGTGATCAGACGAGAACTGGTGTGTCCAATGCAGCTCGCCGCTCTCTAGTCTGATCACTCAAGTTAAGCAACCCAACCCCAGATAGTACCAACATGGGTGACGGCTTGGGAAAACTGAGTACCGAAAATATCCAAAAATCATCACATTAGCGTAGTGTCTGCGCAGACAATGCATTAGAACCAGGCAGTGGACGGGGCTCTAATGACCTTGTAGTTGAAGGGCCCTAAAACACCAACAAAAAAAAATCTCTGCAAAAGAATTGATGATCTTCATTTATAAAAACCCTTTTCTAGATAAAAATGGGCGAGCTAGCAACGTTAAGTTCTACTTAGAGCAATTTAGCATCTCAGATTTATGATTGATTACTTATAATCAAGATGCAATTTCAAAGAAAAGTCCTCTTCTTCTTTCACTTCTTCTAAGAATCTTAATATAATTATATATATATCTGGTAGGATAGTTTAATTAAAAAAGAATTGTAACCTAATAATTTCAATTTCTTTCTTTTAAAATGTAATTTAGCTGCTAAGAAACATATGGACATTATTATCTTCGTATTAAGAGTATTTATATTTTGGAACTTTAGTATTATCATCATCATCCTCCATTTTAAAGATAAGTGAACTTCTTAATTCTCTCAAGATGCTTTAAATTTGTCTCACGATATTGCTACATTACTTAACCCATTATTACTAAATATATATATATATATCGTCGAGGAAGAATGTTTCCTAATAGACAAAGTAAGCTAAGGTCATTAGAGAGTAATCTTTACTTAAATCATACCACTTTTAAAACATTATTTACGCCTATAAATAGGATCTACTATTATTAAATTATTTTGTAGGAATTGCATCAATCTGGCTTAAAAAATATTTCTGCTAAAGTAGTGATGAAAGGATTTCTACATTTTCTTCTGCGAAGGGGGGTTTTCCACTCTCTTTCCAAAATTTATATGCATGACAAAATTTTGAGCAACAATATCATGCACAGAAAATTCAAGAACACAGACTGAGATTATAAATATTACATTTATGATAATAAGGCTCAACCCTTTTCCAAGAGCTGAGCATCGAGGTCGTGTTGCAAAAGATTCGAGCATTAAAACTTAATAACTCTACTATCATTCAAGAAATTGTCCGTATATTATGTTACAAAACGACACTCTGGACGATAATATCTCCCTGACCTATATATCTGGTTTCTAATTCTATCTATAATAAAAGTTCACCGCGTGTCTCTGACGTCATTGGTCCCTTCAAAATTTCGTCTTGGACAAGAAACGTGACGTGTTAATCAAAACCAAAAAAAAAAACCCCACAAAACTACTAAATACATTCACGGAAAACAGAATAATTGGCGATTTTTTTTTACCTGTCTGGTACAAAGAATATCCATAATATATTCCACCTCTTGAGAAAGATCGCAACTGTCCAGTAATCCTTTAACTACTACTTGACCAATGAGATCATGTCTCGAAAAGCGATCAAAATCGTATATCGAAAATTGTAAGGTCCTCATTCTTAATTCGGAGTAAGGTACTCCAAATACGAACGTTTCGTTGAATGTAGGGTTCAAATTTCTCCGATGTACCTTTAATATATTAATATAATATTAGAAAATAATTCTGGGAAAGAGAGAAGGGGTGAAAAGGGGGATGGGACAACAAAAAAAATAATATTGAAATTTAACATACCTTGGTCTGAAACTTTTTCTTCCGATCAGGAAGCAAATAAATTTTAACGTAAGGATCAGCTGCACCAGAAAATTCTTTAGGTGGTAAATCTTTGGCTTGTAATACCTACACAACGTGATAATCAAAAGGGGTAGGGGAAGGGGCGTCATTAACACTTTTTATGACAACGAGTAAGAAATGAGGAACACTTGAAATACCTTCACAAAAAGACCTTCCACGTCTGGATCGTATCTCAGTGTGAAATGAAGCTTTCCACATTCGACTTCACTGGGTCCTGAACTTTCCACTGACGCTTGATGAACTAATTCAGGTTGATATAACTCTGGTTTAATGGTCCCAACTATCGATCCTTCTTTTTGAAGCATTGAACATACTGAAAATTTGATATCACTCAGGTCAAGTTTGTGGGACAGCTGTCGTTTAAATGTTTGATGTCTTATTGGGACGCTGGGCAACGTAGTCTGTCTGAGAACCTAGAAAGAGGTGAAAAAAAAAGAGAGACAAAAATGAGCACATATGACGTTGACTCTACGTAGATAAATATGTAATAAATTTATAATTTCTAACATTTTTATTATTATTAGTTTGAACATTTCTAGAAATAAACCCTGACTTGGTGGCGCAGTGGGTATCATGCTCAGTAAATGAGTCAGTGGTTCTAGGTTCAAAACTGGACCGAGGTGGGTTGGCTTCTTTCGGGCGACAGAGAGACCCCGAGTGCGCCTTCCTTCGGACGAGAAGTGAAACCTAGGTCCCGTGAGGTGTACGATGGCATTTGCGCGTAAAAGGACCCTCTCTACTATGCAACGGGGGGGAAGGGGTGATAAGGCAAAATTCGCAGGTGCAGGAGCTAGTTGGAGTGTCCCAACCAACAGGAGACCGACGAGAATTAAGCATAGGGATTGCAGCTTTGGTCGGCAACCGGGTATGGAAAAACACTGTAAAATATATCACCCTTGTGTCCATTCAGAGGGACAACATGGGTAGCCGATCCTGCCATAGGCAGGAAAAGGGGTTATGAATGGCTTGTTATATTTCTAGAAATAAATTTGTGCACTGAGGAGGGAGAAGAAGGGTTGTCGTTAGGTCAAGTGAACACAGCTTGACAGCAGTGGTGTATTGTGTGATTGCCATCCATAGGATTTTCAGGGGCAGGAAGAGCATCAGCTTTTTCAACTAAATTCGTACTCGACTTTATTTTGTTTCTTTTTTTTTCAGAAGATATCAAAATTATTAAAGTTCTATTTATAGCATAATTATACGTTTCAATATGCGCTTACAGATTTATTTTCTTGTCCCCCAACTTTCTGACTGATTTCAGAAATAATGAGGAAATTTTAGAAGATGCTGATGATAATAATAATAAATATTTACCTTCTTTCCACCTTGCCAATACACTTCTTTCTTAAGCTCTTCTTGAATATCTGGCAAACTGTAACTTATCTTTAAATTGCTTCTACATGGAGCAATGTCGAGTGAAGAATTAGATTTGACAGGTGCTCTTTTACGTGAACTTAAATACTGATAACTTATATAAATGAATATGGCAAAAACTACTGTTGCCAGTGCCACTAAAATACACACGACGAAGGATGATTGTGTATCGAAATTATCTGAAAATGAAAAGAAAAAAAACTACAATTAATTAATATTGCAAATAATTTTCTATAAAAGACTATAAATGACTTGTCCCCCTCCCCCAAAAAAATTATGACCGTCTGTCGTCAAATTTTGCTGAATTTTCTGTCATTTTTAGGTAACGATTGATTGCTCCTCGCCTCGGTGGGGCAGAGCTAGCGTGAGCGACTATAGTGTCAGTCATTCCAGTTCAATACTGGATCGAGGTGGATTGGCTTCTTAACCAGGTAAGAGAGAGAGAGAGAGAAGGTGTTGTTGTTGTTTGTTGGTGTTTTAGGGCCCTTCAACTACAAAAGTCATTAGAGCCCCGTCCACAGCATAGTTCTTACGCAGACGCTGCACAGACACTACGCTAATGCGACGATTTTTGGGTATTAGCAGTACCCAGTTTTCCCAAGCGGCCACCCATGTCAGTACTAGCTGGGGTTGCGCTGCTTAACTTCAGTAATCAGACGAGAACTGGTGTGTCCAACGCAATTCGCCGCTAGAAAGAATGGGGGGGGGGTCTCCGGTGGGCTTTCCGTTGAGTGGCTGTATAGCGTTGGACACACCAGTTCTCGTCTGATCACTAGAGTTAAGCAACACAACCTCAGCTAGTACTAGCATGGGTATGGGTGACCGCTCCGGAACACTGGGTACGTCTAAAACCCACCCAAAAAAAAAATCGTCGTCACGGTGTAGTGTCTGTGCAGACTCTGCATTACAACTACGCGGTGGACGGGGCTCGAATGACCACTGCAGTTGAAGGCTCTAAAGCACCAACGAACCAAAAGCTCTTTGCTATTAAATGGAAAGTAAAGCCATGGCGTCGTGTAGTGTGTATGACGTCACCACTACACGGAAAGGGAGCCTTGCAACATGCAGTTTGGTACAAAATTTCCAGGTGTAAGAGCCCTGACGTTGGTGTTGGACGGGGCTCCAAATGAAAGAAAGAAAAAGCGCTTTCCGTTAAATGGGATATAAACCCATGAGACCATCTAGTGTGTACGATGTCACCATTACGCGAAAAAAAAACCCTGGCAACATGTAGATTGGTAAAAAAAATTCCCAGGTGTAAGAGCCCTGACGTCGGTAGGTTGTTTGGTTCGTTGGGGTTTTAGGGCTCTTCAACTACAAGGTTATTAGAGCCCCGTCCATTGTGTAGTTCGAATGCAGAGACTGCACAGACACTACACTAATCCGACGATTTTGGGGTATTAGCGGTACCCAGTTTTCCCAAGCGGCATGTCAGTACTAGCTGGGGTTGCGCTGCTTAACTTCAGTGATCAGACTAGAACTGGTGTGTGGGGACGTCAGTGGAGTGCCGAATGAATCGACATAGTCCGACGGTAAGTAAGCGAAAGTAAGAGATTTAATTTATTCGTTATATATATGCCGCATGTATGCTGTTGTGTTGTGGATCTTTATCAAGAATTACACGGGGATTATTTTCCTAGGACAAAGAAAAAAAAAATCTGTTTTTCAAACTGGATGCCTTCATGCCCTTGAAGTGACTATGCTTACCTACACCAGTATCGGTAAAGTAAGTAAATAAATAAATAAAATCCGTATTTAACATTCCCAAAGGTAAAAAGAAAGGAGTCCTTTGACGTCAGCACTGGTTGCTTCGCAATGCTATATCAAGTTAGTGGCATGTTAAGAGTTTTGAAAATGCGACGTCTCCTCATGATGCTGTTGCTGCCGTTGTTGTTGTTGTTGTTGCACAACACCGTGTTTTGCCATCATTCACATGGAAAGCCTTATTTTTCATAATGCAGAAGGATGGAGCTCTTAAACCTCGATAGTGTTTGAATCATTGTCTCGTTTAATCACGCTCCATTAAATTCCAACAATTACTTTTCACCCCTGCTGCTTAGAGCAATTTTTAAGCAGAGGCAAAACAGCAACCGCCATTTTCTTAAGCTGATTATACTTGAAGACAACGTTAGCTTTTCTTCAATCTCAATATCCTAACAGGGAACATCTTATTGAATTGGATACACCAGTTCTCGTCTGATCACTGAAGTTAAGCAACGCAAGCTCAGTTAGTACGGACATGGGTGGTCGCTCGGGAAAGCTGGGTACTGCTAATACTCAATAATCGTCGCATTAGTGTAGTGTCTGTGCAGACTATGCACTAGAACTATGCAGTGGACGGGTCTCTAATGACCTTGTAGTTGACGGGACCTTAAACACCAACAAACCAAACTCGTCTGATTACTCAAGTGAACCAGAGCAACCCCAGCTAGTACTAACACCAGTGGTCGCTTGGGAAAACTGGGCTTATTTGTTTGTTTGTTGGTGTTTTAGGGCCCCGTCCACAATGTAGTTCTTATGCAGAGACTGCACAGACACTACACTAATGTGACGATTTTTGGATACTAGCGGTACCCTTGTTTTCCCAAGCGGACACCCATGGCAGTACTAACTGGGGTTGCGATGCTTAACTTCAGTGATCAGACGAAAACTGGTGTGTCCAACGCAATTTGCCGATCCCGGGAAAAACTGGGTACTGCTAATGCCCAAAAATCGTCTCATTAGTCTAGCCTCAGCACCGTCTCTCTGCATTAGAACTACGCAGTAGACGGGGCTCTAATGACCACTGTAGTTGAAGAGGCCTAAAATACCAACAAAACAAAACAATGGTGTGAGCCTCCTGCTTTTTTTTTAGAGATTTCACAGGATCGAAAGTCACCCGAGTGTGTGTGATGTCACCTTTCAGTCCGGTCCTGTTGCAAACTGCGAGGCCACCTCAATATCTTAGTTATTTAGCCGTGTGTGTGTGTGTGCATTACCAACCCCAGCGGGGGAGCGGAAAGTTGCGTTGGACACACCAGTTCCCATCCGATCACTGAAATTAAGCAACGCAACCCCAGCTAGCACTGACATGGATGGTCGCTTGGGAAAACTGGGTACTGCTAATACCCAAAAATCGTCGCATTAGGCAAGGAGCAAAATAAGGCCGCAGGGTGACGCAGTGTGACGCAGCCCTGCGAAATTCTGCTAGCAGGCAATCACTGTTACGTTGAAAGCCATTTTAGTTGGCCCAAATTGCAAACCAGTATGTTGAAAAACTGCGATTCAATGTGTGGTGATTGCCTGCTAGCAGAATTTCGCAGGGCTGCGTCACGCTTCGTCACCCTGCGACCTCATTTTGCACCTTGCCTTAGTGTAGTGTCTGTGCAGTCTCTGCATTAGAACTACACAGAGGGCGGGGCTTTAATGACCTTGTAGTTTAAGGGCCCTAAAACACCAACAAACAAACAACCCCAGCACAGCAGCGTGCTCGCCTTCTGCGTCAGTGGTTCCAAGTTCAATGCTGGATCTTAGCGGGTTAACTTCTTTCGCGCGCGAGAGAGAGAGACAGACACACACAGGGAGAGAAGCGAGAGACCTCAGTAAAGTCATGATCCCGTGGTTACGTAATTTTCCATGAAATGACCCCCACCGAACAGTTGTTCTCCTATGGCAGGGTCGGCTACCAATCTTGAACCTCTGAATGGACACAAGGTTGATCTATTCGACAGTATTTTTCTGCAGCCGGTTGCCGTCTATGGCTGCAGTGGCGTCATTAGGGGGGGGGGGGGTGCGGGTGGTGCAGGCTGCACCGGGGGACACCACTCGTACCATGAGAAATGGGGTGACACCAAAGCAGAAGAAGCGGCTTTTTTCGGGAGAGGTCACCCCCCCCTCTCCCGAACCGTACCGGGGAACGCCAACCCTAGCGACACCACTGCATAGCTGCAACCCCTATGCTTATTAATCGTCGGTCTAATGTTCGGTAGAGAATCCCACCGACGCCAGGGGAGAGGGGGGCGAGTCCTGGAAATTTTGCTTCATCTACCCGTTGCGTAGTAGAGAGGGTTCTTTGACGTGCAAATGCCATCGTACACCACACCGGACTTCGGTTTTACTTCTCATCCGAAAGAAGACACACTCGCAGCCATCTCTCTCCTCTCTCGTCCGAAAGAAGGAAACCCACGTCGGTCCAGTATCGAACCTAGAACCACTGGCTCAGTTACCGAGCACGCTAACCAATGGACCACCGAGGGGGGGGGAAGGAATCCCCAATCTGCATTAGGCCGACGATAAATAAACGTAGGAAGGGGGAGGGGGGGTTGCAGCATTACCTTGGCAACCGACTGCGTAAACTACCGTCCTGCAGATCGCCCAGTGGGACAAAAACTGGTTCCGGAAACTGGCATTAGGAGGAAATCGGGGTTAGTAATGGATTTGTCTTGTTTATATTACGCACGCTAAGATGGTTTAATCATAAATCTGTTCCCTTTCTTATTTAAATATTTGAATGGACGAAATTAATTTATGATTTAGCTGACGTGGGATGATTTAAATTGACGTTTAATTTTGTTTATTACTTAAAATTGCTTTCAGTTATGTAAGACATTTTTTTTTTAAATTAGGAAATTGTGACATTGAGGCGTAAGGAATTTAGTCAACGTTAATCCACTTCCTTCCTCTCCCCCTCCTCTTCCTCTTCTCACCCCCGTCATCTCCTCTTACTACTACTAAGATGAATGCCTAATATCGATTATAGTGAAGGGGATAAATGATTGGGATATTTATTTAACTTTATAAGGTTTCTTAATCGGATTAATGGTTTCAAACTTTGCAAATTGTGCAACAGTCGCCCACTTCTTCTCCCCTTCCCCAAAAATATCATGTGTACACAAGTCCTGACAGATTTTATTGTTCTCCATAAAACTAACCTAAATCACGCTTTATTATTTTAATAAATATTTATTTATTTCAATATCATATATATTAAGCTTATTAGGTTGTCATCATTAGGGCAAATTTACTTTAATGAACTTTATCAACTGCATTATTCAAATAAATCGGAGGTGGAAATTTGGGAGAGATGCACCGTGTTGAAATTGAGCATCTTGTAAAGAAATAAAGGGATGATGATGATAATGAAAAAAATGGTAACATTAAATAGGTCATGCACATCCCCAAGAAAACTAGGTTATATCAGCTAAAAAAATAATATTTGCGACCTGTCATATTAATTATAGCAAACAACTACTATTTCCCCCGCCCATGGCACGGTCGGGTACTCATCTTTGTCCTGCTGAATAGACACACTAATAATCTATTGCACGGTATTTTTTCTCAGCCCACTTCCAATCAAAGCCAATCACGGCCTATCGTCGGCCTTTTGTTGCTGTTTTAGGGCCCTTCAACTACAAAGGTCATTAGAGCCTCGTCCTGATGCAGTTCTAGCATAGTTCTGATGAAGAGACTGCACAGACACTACACTAATGCGACGATTTTTGGATATTAGCAGTACCCATTCTTTCCCAAGCGGCCACCCATGTCAGTACTAGCTGGGGTTGCGCTGCTTAACTTCAGTGATCAGACGAGAACTGGTGTGTCCAAAGCAATCCGCCGCTCCCACTGTTCGTTGGGGCACTCCACCGACGAGCTCCAACATCTGAGATATTTTTTTTGCCTCTCATCTACCTTTTCCATGCGGTGGTGACACCGCACACCCCACGGGACCTTTGATTTTCTACTCATCCCAAGGAAGGTGCACTTGGGACCTCTCTCTCTCTCTCATCCGAAAGAAGCACAACCCACCTCCACTCAGTATCGAAACTAGAATCTCTGCAGCAGTATTCGAGCACGCTACCGAAGCGGATCAACCTGTCGTGCAGCCAAGTTGCGTTGGACATACCAGTTCTCGTGAGATCACTGAAGTTAAGCAGCGCAAGCCCACCTCAGTACCAACATGGGTGGTTGGTGAAGAACGTTGTGTGCTCTCAAATTTCCCCTCTCCAACGTCCTCTACACCTACATCCTCACCTCCCGCGATCAGCCTCCTAAGGGTTCGTCCTATTATGGCTGCTTGGCGTACCCCCAAACCCAAGAAATTAATCCAGTAAGCCAGTAATCCAGTATTAATTAAAGAAAAATTCCGATCCCTGTATTGCGTTACACACACCACTTCTCGTCTGATCATTGAAGTTAAGCTACGCAACCCGAGATAGTACTAACATGGGTGGCGGCCTCTTGGCAACACTGGGTACTGCAAGATAAGTACTAACATGGGTGGTCGCTTGGGAACACTGGGTACTGCTAAAACCAAAAAATCGTCGTAAACGCGTACTGTCTGTGCAGACTCTGCATTAGAACTATGCAGTGTGACGGAGCTCTAATGACCATTGTAGTTGAAGGGCTCCACTGGCAGGGGCTACCCGCAAGGGCCACCCGCTTATGGCAGGGGCGGGCACCCGTCTTGTCCCTCTGAATGGACACAACGGTGATATATTGGACTGTATTTATCCGCAGCCAGCTGCCGACCACTGCTGCAACCCCTATACTTATTTATGGTCAGTCTACTGACCATTGGGGCACTCCACCAGTTCCTACACCTGGGAATTTTGCCTCATCTACCCGTTGCATATAAGAAAGGGTTTTTTTACGTGTAAATGACATGGCACACCACACATGGGACCTCTTTGTTGCTACTCTTCCGAAGGAAGGCGCCCTCGGGATCTCCATCTCCCCCCCTCTCTCTCTCTCTCTCTCTTCAACCTAGATCCAGTATCGAACCTGGGACTTCTGAAACAGTAATCGAGCACGCCACCGAGGCGGATCAACCTGTCACACTAATTAAAATAAAAATTAATTTCTAGATCAAACATATTTTGCAGTTCAATGTGGCTGACATCAGTAAAAATATGTTTCGTGAAACGAAAACTGCTATAAAATCAACTTCTAGCTTTTTTCCTGCCCTCAATCTCAATCTTATTTAATAAAACTGATGAATTAATAATTATAAACTATTAAAAAAAACAATGTAATCACTGGCTAGAACGATCAAACGCTTTGCATATATCCAAAATTGAAACTGTAACGCCTCAATTTACTAAATATTAGTTTAGATAAAAACACAATTTAGTGGCATAAAAATATTTTGCGCATAAAGTTACCATAGCATTATTAGTAAAAGAGGAGGCAGGTAAAAAAAAAAAGGATTTCTCTGAAGAATCATAATCAGGTACACATTAATTAAATCCATCAGGTCTCTTTATAATGAAGGCTGATAAAAGATGCTGTCGTTTGGTTTCCATGGCAACGCCATGAATTAAATGCGTAGAGAGGTTGCCTTGACATTGGATGTTGTCATAGTGGGTCGAGATTACATGAGATATCTTTCTTTTTTTCTTCTTCTTCTTCTTGTTGTATTATTGGATATTATTGCATACTTATCTGCTGGATAGCAACAGCCACCACTGAAATACCTGTTAGCTTATAATGGACTATACACACATACACATACTGACCATAAGTCCATCAAGTCATTTAAAAGAAATTATTTCAAATGACCACAGATGCTTCATTGACCTTGAACTTCTCCCAAGGGAACGAACGGTGCCTGGTAGGTCTACTCTTTAGCTCATCAGCATCAAACTCCCAATATTGCAAACTTGTACAAGCTCCTGCCCTCCAAAAGTGCACCGATGACTCCATTACTCAAATCCACCACCACCACCACTACTACTACTACCCTTTCCCCACCTATGGCAGGGTCGGGTGCCCATTTTTTATCCCACTGGGACATTATTGCAGCACTGGGACGACACATGAACGATCTTTCACAGCCGGCTACCGACCTAATGTTTCCCCTTCTATGCTTATTAATCGTCGGCCTGCTACTCATTAGGGTCCGCGGGACACCAGGTGGGGCGAACTCGTATGCATACCTGGGAATTTTGTGCCGAGCTACAGGGTTCTTGTGATATAATATACACCTCGCGAGGCTGAGGCTTTAATTCTAGTTCGACGGAAAGCGTAGTATGAGGCCTCTCTCTTTCGCCTGAAAATTGTCAAACCACCTGGATCCCGGTTCGAACCTGGAACCACTGGCGCAGTAGACGAGAACGCGTTCTCTGCTCAAATACCTACATACTCGAACAAAAAGATCTCCAAATATGAAATGTTCTCTAACATTTTAGGAAGTTCCTCGTTTTCCATAGACACCCCCCCCCACCTCGGTGGCGTAGTGGTTAGCATGTTCGGTGACTGCGTCAGTGGTTCTAGGTTCGATACTGGACTGAGGTGCGTTGGCTTCTTTCGGGCGAGAAACAGCGAGAGAGAGGCCCCGAGTGCGACTTCTTTCGGATGAAAAATAAACCCGAGGTTCCGTGTGGTGTACGATGGCATCTACACGTCACAGAACCCTCTCTTCTATGAAACGGGTAGGTGGGGCCAAATTCCCAGGTGTAGGAGCTCGGTGGAGTGCCCCAACGAACAGTAGACCGACGATAAATAAGCATATG
>JAAFCE010001963.1:2380027-2394106 GCA_013389805.1 Trigoniulus corallinus | reverse complement strand
GTTGCAGCTTTGGTCCAATAGCTCACCCTTGTGTCCAGTCAGAGGGACAAGATGGATCTCCGACCCTGCCATAGGCAGGAAAAGGGTTAGGAGTTGCTGATCTAATATCAAAAAAATATCTGCTTTAAAGTATGAAATGAGAACATTGAACTTGGTGGAAAGTCAAACGAAAAATGTTGAAATTTACTTGAGAGGAGAAAGAGAGAGAGAAGCGGGGGTCAAAAGGAAATAAATAATAAATATTCTGGCCTGTATTTATGATATGTGCCAGGCATCATTTCTAGTTGTGAATTTCTACAAAGAGAGGTGCATTGTTACTGACAACATTTCATCACACACTATTAGTTTTAAACTATTGTAGTAGTGATGATGTTTGGTCATATGTTGTTAATGTACCAGATAAAAATTCCAATGGTTATCGTTTCCGACTGAATGGCGACATTTTTGTTGCTGTTGTTGTTATTGTCGTTGATGATGATGATGTTGGCCAAAGCTGTAGCGAGTGCCCAAACTAGACATAATAAAAGCACTTCTCTCTTCCATGTCCCACATCGTAAATTTAACTAAAATATCTAGTTTTGTCCCTTTCTACTTGATGAATCGAAAATAAATTTGGAAATTGGTGCAACCACAATGGGCCGGTCGCATTTGTAAACGATGCCAATGACGTCATTTGAAAATGGGATTTTTAAAACTAACGTTAACACAAGCCTGACTTGGTTTCTCTATCTCTCTCTTTCTTCCTCATATAAATAATTTAAAAATAGGTTAATTTCGTGCAGATATAAAGACAGGGCAGTGACTAGGCCAGCTAGGGTATATGGAGCAGTGTTGGGGGCTGTGAGGAACAGCCGCGTCAATAGAATGCAAATAGCCGAGATGCGAATGCTGCGGTACATGAGTGGGGTGTCGAGAGCTGACAAATTAGGAACGAGGATATTGCCAGTATCTTGGGGGTGAAGGACATCACGGAAAAAATGAGGGAGAGTAGATTGGGGTTATATGGCCATGTAATGAAAAGAGGGGAGAAGGAGCTCGTTAGAAGCACCCGGGGCAGGAAGAGACCAGAGCAGACGTGGAGCAGGTTGTCCGTTTGTTGGTGTTTTAGGGCCCTTCAACTACAAAGGTCATTAGAGCCCCGTCCACAGCATAGTTATTATGCAGAGATTGCACAGACACTAATGCGACGATTGTTTTGGGTATCAGCAATACCCAGTTTTTCCAAGCGGCCACCCATGTCAGCACTAGCTGGGGTTGCGCTGCTTAACTTCAGTGATCAGACGAGAACTGGTGTGTCCAACGCAATTCGCCACTCAGGTTGTCCGTAAGGATATGGTAGTGTGTGGGGTGGATGGGGACCTAGTGAGAGATGGGCGGAAGTGGAGGGCTAGAACCCGCAGACCCTGACATTGCCACAGGCGGGATATTAAAGGCTATTAAACGACAGTGGCATGGTAATAGCGGTGATGTAAACATAATCATGATGACGTCACGTCACCGCCATGAAAACAATCGTCATCCATGGTCACTCAATTGAACAGTGACCGGTGACTAGTCTGGATCGTTTCAACCTATAAAGGGCTGAGAAATGGCACGTTGAAAAGACGATAAATCATAATTGCATGCCCTCCCTTTTTTTTAAAAAAAAATGGATTGTTATTAAACAAATGAATATACGAAAGGTATACTCAGCCGCATTGTCTTTAGATGGCATTGCTGTGATTAATCATTTTTCAATCAATACTTAGTGACTTTAACGTCAATAATATAGAAAGCGAGACCTTTACGCAAAATATCTCAATGCTGAAATTAGACCATAGAATTTCGAGTCATCAATAATTTCTGGGTCTTCCGTCATTAAACCGACTTTTGTAAAGCAAATACAGTATTTCATGTCCAACGACATACAGTATTCTAAAATACGATTATACTTCATTCCTTGCTCACCGTCTCTTTTATATTCACAATTTGCGAATTCATTATAAATCTGCAACTTACAGTGCGTTTTGACAGTTCACCTTCAATAGGAATTATACAGTATGTTACATTACTCCCTTTTTTCTTGAATGTTTGCTAAATAGCAATTTGAATATTAGGGTTATCGGCACATAAAGAAGAAACGTTATTCTAAAGAACGTTTCAATATTTCAAACGGTGATGACGTGGCAGCACGCGTAAACAACATAGGCCAATGAAACGTTAACGAACGAAAATTCGAACGTCACTGGTATCGAGGTTGTTTGTTCGTGCGACGCCATTTTCACGTTCGGAAATTGGTAGATTGACGCTAGTGGCGGCTACCTGAATATCAAAAGTAATTTCCTTTTTTTAAATCTGGTAACGTGAAGCTAGGAAACTACGGGAAACACGTAAGTCTGTTATCGTGAGTTAAGTTTTATCAACTAGACAATCAACGTATTGTATGAGACTGTTCACTTTAAGCAAGTAGAGGTATGATAGAAATGGCGAAAAAAAGAAGGTTATGGAACGCTGAAAGGAATGAAATCTTTCATCAATTGTAAGTCGTGAGAAAAGTCTCGATTACTGCGCGTAGGTGTTCTGACGTCAAGACGCCTACACACTAGACGTAGGCGCGTTGACGTGAGTGTCTCATAGGAAATCGCATCTAACAATGATGACGTTGATCAAAGAGACACGATAAGACGCACTCCCAACGTACAGGGGTCTATTGGTTCTACAAACAACGGTTTTTCTCTTTGGATAAATACCTACTGTGCCTATAGGCTTCAGGTGCTGCCAGGCGTTTCACTTTTCAAGGTACATGTCACAAAAACACGGTACCCTACAGAAGCCTTGCGTCATAACCTCTGCCCTTGCTACCTCGGCGGCATCTCGTTCCGAGCATTTTAATTGATTTTCAAGTGTCAAGAGATATTTGTCGGAATCAATTCTTTGCAAACGGAGATGAAGCACTACTAATGCATCGATACGATACAATTTTCTTGTTATTAATATGGCTATTACAAAAATTTTGGGTTCTGAAGCCCCTCCCCGTTTTGGAAGTTGAGCGGCTTTCAGAACCGAGTTAATTTTGAAGACTGGCAAAAAAAGCACGCCGTCGCTACAGGTTTACTGCATGTAGTGATATACAGTAACTGTGCTCCCGAAATGGTATTTAATTTATTACATAATCTCCCCTTACCTCCAACATCAGCAACAAAGCTACTCCAAACCCTTTTCCCACCGATAGCAGAATGGGGTACCCATCTTGTCCCTCTTCCGCAGCCGGTTGCGTATCAAGGCTGCAACCTCTATGCTTATTTATGGACGGTCTACTGTTCGTTAGGGAATTCCACTTACGCCAAGGGACGAGCTCCTTAACCTGGAAATTTTTGCCTCGTCTGCCCGTTGCATAGTAGAGAGGGTTCTTTTAGGTGCAAATGCCATGATACATCACACGGGACCTTTCACTTCTCATCCGAAGGAAGCCGCACTCCGGGCCTCTCTCTTTCTCTCTCGCCCGAAAGAAGCCAAACCACCTCGGTCCATTGTCATTCGTTCGTTCATTGGTGTTTTAGGGCCCTTCAACTACAAGGCTCTTATAGAGCCCAATCCACATCGAAGTCGTAATGCAGAGACTGCGCCGACACTACACTAATGCGACGATTTATGGGTATTAGCGGTAACCCGTTTTCCTAAGCGGCCACCCATGTCAGTACTAGCTGGGGGTTGCGTTGCTTAATTTCAATGATCAGACGAGAACTGGTGTGTCTAACGCAATTTGCCGCTCCCACCACCTCGGTTCAGTACCGACCCTGGAGTTGTTGTTGTTCGTTGGTGTTTTAGGGCTTTTCAACTACAAAGGTCATTAGAGCCCCGTCCACAGCATAGTTCTGATGCAGAGACTGGACAGACACTACACTAATGGGACGATTTTTGGGTATTGGCAGTACCCAGTTTTCCCAAGCGGCCACCCATGTTAGTATTAGCTGGGGTTGGGCTGCTTAACTTCAGTGATCAGACGAGTACTGGTATGTCCAACGCAATTCGCCGCTCCCTACCCAACATGGAACCACTGAAGCATTTATCGAGAACGCTACCCACTGCGCCACCGATCTGGGATCTCCTCCCTCTAATATCAAATTGTGCAAAAAGAAAGAAATCTAGTCAGGAAACAGGAGGAAATGCGGTTCCTATACTTACCCTCGTATACTAAGCAAATGCTAGGAATTTTAAATGAAAAAAAAGGGGCAATGGCGTCTCATTTTTATGCACTTTGATTAATGAGATTGGAGGGGGTGATGATGGCAGATTGTTATGACATGAAAGTCTCAACGGGCTAGTCACTAAAACTGAAAATGGAGCAATTTGCGGCGAAGGAAAAAGAGTCGATGACGAGTCTCGAGAGGCGTTCATATAGTCAGGGTCGTTCACAAAAAAAGTGTGGATTAGGAGAGAAGTAGTTCCCGCCATTTAAAAATTTTCTTTTTCTTTTAGAACATACGAAAATAGAAGGAATGCCGTTGGAACGCAACACGTGGTGGAATGTGAAAGAAGTCGTGCACGCGAGCCGTTAGAACGCTGCGCGTGCATCTCGTTCTCGCTAATCAGAATATTCGACATGGAAAAGAACTGCATAACCCTTAAACGGAATAAGCCTTGTTGAAGAAACAAATTTTATATTTGTCCACGTTGATTTAATTCGTGTACTATGTACCAAAGATTACATCTATCTCTCTCTCTTCAGCATCTTTAATGTGTACAAAACCATGGCAAGTATGTTACCTAGTTGTAGATTATCGATTTGTCGTCGGCAGAGAGTTTTCAAGGTTTTAGGATTGTAGTTTTTTTTGCCCCCTTCTCTCATGCTTGTAGCTGAAGTCAATTCGAAGATTGAAACAGTGTCGTCGTAACCTGCATTTTTAAACATGTGGCCGAAATAGAAAAAAATATTTTTTTTTATAAAATTTGAAGACGAAGAGGAGCGGAGAAGAAAAAGAAAGGGGAGCAGGAGATGGTATGTAGTCAAATCGAGGTACGTAGGTCTAGTTTATGCGTAAGTAAGATAAAAAGGATGAAGTTTCTTTCCTCTACCTGCCACTTGTCCCACTGTCTCTAATTCAACCGGTAGTTGCACTTGAGATTTTTTTAAAGAACACTTGTAGACCTTATCAATAATGCATCTTTCTCATATTTATTTTTTTTTATTTAGTTCAGGAAGTGAAATCATGAATCTCTTCGGAAGAATACAGGAGGATCATTATATATAACAACATAATTTATATTTTCTTAGCCGCCTGGATTAAATGAATGACTACTATCTCTGGTGAGTTCTTAGTTTTAGAAGTCTCAGTAACATCTTCATTTCGACAGCTATTTGAAGTGGGGGAGAATGTCGTGGTCTACTTTCAAAAGGTGTTTCTTAATATTATTTATTACAATCTTTGCATCCATCAGCACTCGATCACGAAAATACCATTAAGAGAAGCAATGATGTTTTTATCTTTCTAAGAAGGCATCATCTAATTTCTTTACTACTTTCGTTATTCGTCCCCCCTCTCTCCTTACCCCCTCTTCTCCTTACCCACCTCTCTTTGTGTGTGATGCTTGCAAAACGTAATCAATCGGTAATAAATAAAAAAAGGTAAAAATGAGATTACCCTTTTCCTCCTTCCCTGCATTAATATAAATAATATAATAAAAATCTGGGATGATATGATTAAAACAATAAAGTCAGTGTCAGGTCATATTATATTTGTTAGCGACATGATATTCAAAAGAGAGGAGAGAGAAAAAAAACGTAATATTTAGTTTGTTTTACACCTCCTTCAACACACATAGGCAACGTTATCTGGGTTATAAGGTTTTGATGGCAATTTTGTTGCCATCAATTTGTATCCTCTACCTGTTTACTCTGATGTTGCAGGTGTATTAAACGGTTGGTGAATAAGCTTGCAGGCCTACATTTATTTTTGTTTTTCCGTGCGCCTCCTCACTCCTCTTCCTCTCTCTCTCTCTCTCTCAATTCCTCTTTTCGGAAACAACATTTTAAGGTTTCAATTTATTTAGTGGCCTATATTAAGGCCAATGGTAAGTTTTGTTTTCCCTTCTCCTCATCTCTTCCTCCTCCTCTTCGTCCTCCTTTGCTCCCCCCTTTCCACACTTGTAGGACAACATTTCATGAAAGGTATACTACATACGCGCCTGAATGTAAGTATCCAATAAATTCATCGATCGATGTGAACTAACTCTACGAGATTTTGTTTTAGTTTTTATTATTATTATTAGTATTATTATTATTATTGTTGTTGTTATTTAAAAAGATATTTAAGCTAACCATATAAGTTTAGCAATGTAGGTCACCTGTACGCATAACAAGTAGTAAAAAAATGTAAATGTAACGTCAGCCCTCGAATTGTGAATATGTATACAGTATTTAAATTTAAGTCGGATGTTCAAATATTATTTTCAATGTCACCCCCATAAATTGTAAAAAGTAATTATCTCTATCATACATTTTTATAGTGTATATAATTTTTGTTTTTCACATTTGGAGAGCGGTTTTACATTGGCGTGTACTGTACTTTGATGTATGGTATATAAGCAAATTGACGTTTATTTAGCATCATTTTAGCTGGGCTTAAAGAACCGACTCTCGCCGCCTCTCCTCAACCGATTAACATAGTTTATAGGCGGTCGGTTTATTTGGAGTGGTTAAACAGTGAGGACGACGGAAGAGTGGGTTTGTGGAATTGAACTCGTAATTAATGGACGCCCCCCTTCCCCTTTTGTAGGCGCCTTGCGATTACAGATGAACACATACTGTAGGTGCGTGCCAACAATTCTGGTAATATAAAATATATACACCTATAATTATTGTTAGTTTTCAGGTCATGTCCCGCCGTCGTCCCCTCCCCTTTCCCCCATAAAAATGTATTTATCTACCACAAGTTGGGTTAAGAGAATCGTATACTACTAGCACATGATCATTATTTCTGAAACAATGGAATTTTCGCCATTTGCCTATAAGTACAGATAGTAAATGACATTTATTCTAAGGGGCAAAATATACGAGTATCTCGGGTATCACATGTCGAATGATAACTGCCTAATTCCCACGATGACGCATCGACCTCCCGCTCTCTCTCTCTCTCTTTCTCTCTATTTGGTGAATTGAGGTTAATTTTACTCTCAGGTGTTAATTTTGGACGCCATATTGCGAGAGTACTAGAATTATTTACCTTTCGCATGACGTCATGTCTTATATTTCGAAGGACACCGGCGAGACGGCACGTGCCAAAAAAAAAGAATAGGACCGTCGGCAGCACGCGCAGTTTTTCTGAAATGGTTGCCATGAGACTTGTAGATGATTATTCTATAGCGATCACGTGTTCGTTAGTCGGTACACGTGGTTGGCAATTTTATGAACAGGTGCATGACTGGAATGTAATAATGAAATATTATGTTGATGGAAAGGCAAATGGAAGTTTGATATAATGCTATATGAGGAGTGTGTTTGAACATTTGCGAATGAATTTCAATTTAGATATTTATTTTTGTGCATTTTTATTTTTGTTGCTGTTGCAACTTTCATTGGCTTCAAACTGTACGTTTTTATTTCAGCTTTCTGTAGAAAATCTTTCTTTTCGCTGTTAACCTCGACCCTATTGATTTATAGCATGTGTAACTAAGCTAGCTACTAGCTATAGAGTTTTGGATTATTTATTCGTGTGACGACGACGACGACGACAGCAGCAACAACGGTAAAAGAAATCAAAACGGTCCCAATGTCATGGTTATGACCTAATTTTGAAATGAGCGGAAGACCGCCGAGTAAACGTAGATAGTCGGTCTATTGCCTTGCATTAACCGTATACTGGATGTGAAGGTTGCAACCCACTAACAAAATAATGCATTAAAAATTGAAAAAAAAAAGAGATTCATTCAGCAACATGGTTAATGGTTCACTCTAAACCTTGCTACATTGCAAAATATGTCGATTAATTGAAGTGGATGTTTCAGTCTTTGAGAGTCTTTTACACTAGCCATAAATATTATATCGAGCAATGGAATTGTCATATGATTAATGAGATACCTGATATAATTTATAATGGTGTTTTGCAGGGTTTTGATGGAGGATTTTCATTTATTTATTCAATTTCAAAATGCTAAAAATAGTGTCTTAGTAAATTGATGATAAACATTGAGTATTTAATGAATTATTCAATGTCAGACGTCAATTGGCAATAACATTGCCATAACACGACAATGAAGCCAATATGATGTAATAATTCATTTTCCTTTGTGGTAAAATGTTGATACATATTGAATATATATTAGCGGTGTTGTTGCCGCGGTATATTAAATTCTAACCTGCTGATTTCTCCTTACACTGTCGAACACGGTGTTAGCAAAATAAACTTTTGCCGTAAAGCGCCTTACAAAATCGATATTTAAAGCATGAAAGGTGTTCTGAAATGAAATTTAATTTTTGGCTCACAAATTTACAATATTAGACTAAACTTTTTAGGAAAATAGCTAGCAATAACCTGTAATTCTTTCAAACCAGAAAGAGAAATAGCTGATATGCCAGATTACTTATTGTGTAGCTCAGGTGAATGGTCAATTTTGGGAGAAATTTACTATTAAGATGTGTACATATGATATATATTCCTGACCGACAGAGATCACTTGGCAATGCAATTCGTGTCAGGCAGAAGAGAGATAAAAGAGAAAAAGATAAAATAGTAAAACATGAGAAGACTAACGTGAAGAAGAACTAATAAGGTTGCACTGCGAATAACTGGTTGCGAGTTGCTAAAGTCGAAAGGAAATCAATAGTTCAGAGGGAGTTGGAGCGAGAGATTGTAAGTCATATACAATCTTACTACCATCCTCTCCTCCGTCTCCAAATCACCTTTAGATCTCTTACCTCCGTCCCGATAATGTGTACGTGTAGATCAAATATGCATTTGAAAATGTCACCGCTAGTTCTTCGTTAGGGTTAACTTCTGTCGAAACGAACGTTCGAATTTTTTTAATGTGTTCTGACAAAAAAATAGAACGGCGCTCTTTCCAATAGAATTCGAATTGCGCTTCGGTTCTTTTTT
Source organism: Trigoniulus corallinus (assembly GCA_013389805.1). Lineage (NCBI taxonomy): Eukaryota > Metazoa > Arthropoda > Diplopoda > Spirobolida > Trigoniulidae > Trigoniulus > Trigoniulus corallinus. The sequence goes on along the minus strand of JAAFCE010001963.1, from coordinate 2,385,035 downwards.
TCCACCTCACTAGTGTTCTAATATTTCATTAGAGGAAAACCAAAACAAATATTGTTTCATATCTGTTATTATATAACTAATGAGGTCTGGTTAAGTTGTATCAAATATATTGTATATTAGGCTGAACATCTTTCTAATCTCCTTTATGTGTGTATCTGGTGAGTATTATTTCATTTTTGACACATCATTTATGAATTCACGACGCATTTTTTTCAAAGTGCATGTCGACATTTTGCTGCTTCTACATTAAGGGTCAGAGACCTCAATGCAGAAAAATGCCCTAGTTAGACTTTTTCCACTATCACTCTCTCTTTCTGTCTCTCTCGTTTCAATATATCTAAGCAACGTATACAGTGCGTGGGTGGTTGAAAATACCTATGGAAGCAGCTGGAGGAGAAGGAGGAATGAATGGAAATGTCGATGCGAGTCAGCACAGCTATAAAATGATGCAGCGTTTCAAAGAAGCATATGTAGGAAATGAGCTCGTTAACGAAATGCAATCAATACTTGAATGGAGAGTGAGACAGAAACCGATATTTCAGGTCTGTTCGTTGAAATATTTTCCGTCTGTTTAATTAGCCCAATGTCGCATTTACATGCAAAGCTTAGATAATACGTTATACAATGTGGTATCCAGTTCGCAGGACGATCAGAGGAAGAGCTGCTATTTAATTGGCCCAAATTGAGTATTAAGGCCAATTAACTTGAATCTGGCAAAGGTAGGGAGGGACATGCATGTTGCGGTTGTTCATCCATTATGCCCTGGATTATTTCTTGACCAACATGAAGAGCAATTCATCCGACTTTTAATGGATATCTTTTAATTGATTTTATAGAGACGAGATTAAGGTCGCCATTAGCATCGTGTAATATTGTGTTTCTTGTTTTTTTTATTATTAATTTTTTCCCTGTTCTCTCAAGTATCTCTCCTTAATCTCATACTTATTATAGTTAAGAGGCTTTCAAGACACCTTGAACATTCTCATGGTCATGTGTCGTGACCGTGGTCATTGGCTTTGCACAAACAACACGGACATCAACAGTAACATCAACATCATTATGGTATTGCAGTCATTGGTCAATTTATATTGCCATTCTACCGAGAAATATGATTCGCTATGTTGATAATATTAAGAAGTTAATTGTCGAGATTAATTCTCCAAAATACACACATATACTGTGTAGTTTATATCGTGACCTTAACATTCGATATTCAGATGACATTCCTTACATTCCTTGCTGCTTCAGCATGCCAGTATAACAGAGAAGTATACACAATTAGATTGAAATAAGCTAGGTCTTTTGTAAGCTTAATTAGAGGGTAAATTGAGAGTTAAATCCAGACTAGAAATAAAGCCTTGAAGCTGGAGTATTAAAGACTCAGAAATGTAGTTTTGTATTTTCGTTTGCTTGAAACGTATTTTAAAACATATTTCTCTCAATTTCCTTCCATCTCTTCTCTCTTATTAAAATATACATTTCGCTTGCGTCATTGACTGACGCTAGGAACCTTGATGACGCAAACTTCCACTGCCAGCTATCAAGTAAATCAATATTTTTCATGTTTTAAAACCGCAGTTTATAATACGAAATAGAGTTTGTTGCTTATTCGCTCGCATATACAAAGGCGAACACGTATTCTACACACTGTGGGAAGCTTAACATAAGAGAATTACTCAAATGTTAATAAATATTCAAGAGATTTTTAAAAGTGCTACTAGAGCATATTCATGAACACATAACTGACCTATGCAGGTGCACAATACTGTATTTGAATATCAATTTCAGTTCACTTTGACGTATGAAGCTGAAGTAGAATTGAACCCAATGTTACTCATAGAATGTCATAAAAGGCAGCTACAAAAGACAGTGAATTGGAAGCAGAGTGGCAAAATGGACTCCATTAAGGCGGGTTTACTCGGTCCTGGATCAATTCACCTGAAGTGAAATCACTTCTTGTTTACATGTATCATCCAAAAATGAATTGTCGTTCACTTCAGTTGAATTTGAAAAAAAAGTGTTTACATGTTCACTTCTGATTAATCACCCTAGTGAATAATCAACAGTGATCAAAAAGTTGAACAGGACCGAACCTTGTTCATCCGTCATCCTGGATGATCACTTTGGATGACTTCCTATGACCTGTGGGGAGCGACAATTGCGTTGGACACACCCGTTCTCGTCTGATCACTGAAGTTAAGCAGCGCAACCCCAGCTAGTACTGACATGGTGGCCACTTGGGAAAACTTGGTACTGCTAATTCCCAAAATCGTCACATTAGTGTAGTGTCTGTGCAGTCTCTGCACAAGAACTATGATGTGGACGGGACTCTAATGACCTTTGTAGTTGAAGGGCCCTAAAACAACAACTGCGAACTGTGTAAACCCGCCGTTAGAGCGCAAAGAGGAGTCCTCAGGATCGGTTCAGGCGTCGATTTTTTGGGCTCCAGACCGAGGCACCGCGCTCAAGGGAAACCGCATTTTCAAATTTCTAGCATTTGTTGATTAACACCACTCTTTTTTTTTGCTGCGAATGTTTTGGTACCCCAGTAACAATTTATTCCGAAGTCATGTAAAGCCTCCAGCCGGCACTGGCCGAGTCCAGTCTTACCCGATTACTAAGTAGTTGAATTCAAACATGAGTGGAAATATATTGGGAGAAGAGAGCGTCCCCTTGCATGATCCCAGTGGTATGTTTATTGCAGGATTAATGCTTTTATGGGTCCTAAGCCTGTAAGTCCCCTGAAGGAGCTCCAATCGCCGAAAATGTAACTTTTCTACAGCAGAGGACCCTATGATGGCATGATGAATGATAATCCAATTATGGGTATGCAAAATTATGAAAGTTTCGCATCTGAAAAGTAAGATTAATGTTCAAACTTAAAAATACCAGGTTCTAATTCTCCTTTTTGACTTGGGTCCTACCGTGATAGTGTGAGCACTCGCTTGGTGTGCAAGTAAGCTTTATGCCACTATACCCAGCTCCAAATTAGCCATTCGCATAGCTCAGGCTGATTTTGTTAGGCTACAGCTGTCCCTAAACGGCCTTCTACTGTCTGCCAAAAAGATTTCCCACCTAGCCTCTTTACGCTTAGCCATCCAGTCTTAAGTCCATTCTCCCTCTCGTATTTCCCTCCCCATTCATCCCGCGACGCGACGGCCCCTTCTTGGGCTCTGCCTGTTAGGGCCGTTTGCCTGTCTCCAAACCCGCAAATTACATTTAGTACTAGCTGGGGGTTGCGTTGCTTAACTTCAGTGATCGGACGAGAAATGGTGTGTCCAACGCAATACAGGTATCCACAGGTATCCACAATACAGGGCTCCACATATGGGGATCTACTTAGTGGTGGCAGTACCACTCCTGAGGTCCTTGGGGGACTGATAGCTGTTGGTCTGTGTGCGTCCATTTCAGATAGCGACGTGCTGACAAAAGAAAAATAGGTTCACATATTGCGTTGAAACTGAAATACATTTCAACATGTAGAAATGCTATTAAAGTACGTTTCCAGTGCTGTTTTTATTTCCAACGCGGTGACTGAACTGAGGCTTTAATGGTCATCTTGGTGGCATTTTTACTATTGACCTATTCTTTTGCCTTATAAAGATGATGGGTTTTTCAACATTTTTGACAACTTCAGTTTTACTCGTCACTTTAGACAATTATCACACATGAAAATGACAACTACAATAAATTAACATCAGATACACACGCACACAACATAAAATGACCGTTACTATCCATGATTTCCTTTGCTGACCATTAAAAAAACTGAAATTGGGGTGAAAGATGATTTTAAGAAATGCACCGTTTTTCAGGGCATGAGCAATTAATTAGTCGTTTAACGTTATTTAATATAAAACTGATATAAATAAGATTTGTGTTTGAATAGTGCAGTTCTTTTATGGGCCCAATGCTGAAGTGGGGGGGTCCTAGACGCCCGAAAATGCAGCTTTGGGCAGTAAAGAACCTTAAAGTGGGATGATGAATGATGCAAATTTAGACATACGCGGCCCTAAATTAGGATTAAAATATCCCTTCAGCTTATATAGCTTTTCAGTTTAACATCAGGTTCCTAAAGGCGGAGCCCTAGGCCCATAAATCTGGCACCGATATTTGGATAGTGCTATTATCTGAATAGCATCTGTCAGGTAGTTTATTTGCAATGAGTTACTTGTCGTATATTGACAATTATTATGCATATTTTCGTATTTTATGTGCCATTTAAGTTGTGATCATTTTGTAAAACATGAGTTTTTTGCCCTTTTCAAGCAATAAAGTCAGAAAATTATAGTTATATTGCACCATATAATGCTTTGAAATATTTTTGTGCAAAATTGATAGTAGCAGTGATTCCTCCCCTTTCTAAATATCTGTTTCTTTTTTTTTAAAAAAAAAAAAGGTCGCCCTAATTTACACGCATTACATTTTTGTAATGTGTTTCGCTTGCTTTAAATTTTTATTTGCAAATATTTGCATGAATTTATTGTGGAGTAGACTTAAATTATTTAATCTCTCTTTCTTGTATTTAATCTTAATAGATTTCGATTTTGCTTTCACTGCGCGCCTAAACTGATATAAAAAAATTTCAATCGATACCTACAAACTCTGCAATGTGAACATACGTTTAAAATTTCTTACCATGTTTAAAGACATTAAGTGCTTTTTCTTTTTGTAATACAAAAATGTCAACAAATTTCAACTAGAGAATTTAACTGGAAATGAAAATTTTCGTTGAAAATGTATGTATTTATATTTCAGAATTCTTAGGATTCCTTTTGATTGACTTTTTCTAGCAAGATATGAATTGCTATGTCTTCTCCGATTTCTCATGTCGGTATTTATACATAAGAAATTGCTGGTGGACATTTGATGACCTTTTCAATTTTATATGTTATTGACTTATTGCTGCTTGCTGCTCTTCTCGGAAATGAAAATAATAAGGTTGACCTTAGTTCAGAGAGAGGGAGAACAGACACACAGAGTGGGGAGGACATGCACTGAGAGAGAG
>JAAFCE010001963.1:2369201-2380017 GCA_013389805.1 Trigoniulus corallinus | reverse complement strand
CAGACAGAGACACAGAGAGGGAGACAGTGGCAGACAGAGACACAGAGGGAGACTGGGGCCGACAGAGACACAGACGGAGAGGAAGACAGTGGCAGACAGAGACACAGAGAGGGAGACTGGGGCAGACAGAGACACAGGGAGACAGTGGCAGACGGAGACACAAAGAGGGAGACAGTGGGAGACTGGGGCAGACAGGGACACAGAGAGACACACACAGAAAGAAAGAGGGTTGGTTTCTGTGATTGAACCGTCTAAATGTGATTTGAGAGCTGCTGTACGATTTAGATCTTATTGAAATAATAATGAGTTTGATCAAATAATTTCAGGTTGGTTGGGCGACTTGATTCTTCTAAACTGGTAATTAACAACAAACTGCAGAGTAATAATAATAGTTTAGAGCAACCCGGCTTGCCTGCAATAACGACATTATTTTCCATCAGTCTCCTTGTCATACCCACCTCTCTCTCTCTTTCTCTGTCTCTCTCTCTCAAAAGGCTATCACGTGACAGATCCACCCTGGGAAATGGTCGACTATTAATCAAACATGGGCGTGAATAATGCAAATATTGTGTTTTTTGCTAAAGCATCATCTAGAATAATATTTAACAAATATTCCCTTAAGTAGTGCCTGCGTGACTGCATCTGTGTATAGAGATGTTAAATTGTACGACTTTAGGTGGGTCTTAAACCCTGGTGCTGCAGAGATACAATCGCAACCATCGATCAAATCGTACTATATTATGACCCTGATAAACATTAATTAATAAACTGAGGGTGAGAGGAATAGACTTTGTGTGTGCTTAGGTGAGAGGGAAGGGGAGAGATGTCAAAAAAAGTTAAGGCTACACTTTGGGGAACAATAAAAGTTAATCTTATAAATATACATGTGATATATAGTCTGGCCGCTGCTGTCCTCCCTCATCGCATTTGTCTATTAGTTGATATGTTTTGATGATGTAATATGTGTGCCAATATCGTTCAGTGTCCCCTCTATAATATTTGGACTTATTTCAACTGAAGTTTTCCAAGGCTTTCATAGTTGGGGGACAGCTATAATTTTACCATTTCACCGATGACATATTTTAGCTTACCTTTCATAGTGATTCGCACAGCGTCGGGAGCCAAATTTTTGTCCCACTGAGACACATTACGGTACTTTTAAGCAGCCGGCTGCCAGCCTAATGCTGCAACCTCTATGCTAATGTGCTTATTTATCGTCCTTGGGGGCATTTTTCCTCCCCTGAAGCTAGGGGGAGAGAGGACCTGAAAATTTTGTACCGCCCTACACGTATATTTTACTCCATGTAGCCATTAAACCCGCCTCAGTAGCGTGTTCGACTACCGCGTCAGTGGTTCCAGGTTCGATAAGTTGGATTATTTCGGGTGAGAGAGTAAGCCCCTTCCGTCGGATGGGAAGTATTAAAAGCCTTGACCCCGTACAGTATACGATGTCATTTGCACGTCAAAGGACCCCCTGTACTATGCAACGGGTAGATGAGGCAACATTCCCAGGTGCTCGAGCTCGGTGGAGTGCCACAACGAGAACAGTAGGCCGACGATAAATAAACATAGGGGTTGCAGCTTGGGTCAGCAGCAGGCTGCGTAAAAGTACCGTCTAGCTGATCTCCCATCTGGCCATCCAGCGGGACAAAGATGGGTACCCGAACCTGCTGTTGTCAGGGAAAAGGTTAGTAGTAGTAGTAGTTGCAGCAAGGGTTCATTTCTGCACAATGGTGACCATACGAAAAGGCACTGTTTTTACTTCGTATTTGGAGCAGAAGGCTTCGGAAACTATCTTAATTGATCATCGAACCTGCATCCACGAACAAGTGGGTTCCTTATCACCGGGCCACCGAAGTGGCTCAATGGGAAGTAGTACCTGGACACTAATTAATAGATATGATTTGAATCCGGATATCTATGGATGTCAAAATTTTGTCCGCCTGCTAGGTGTTGATTAAAAGCCTGGGAAGCGGCTGTATTGTGTTGGACACACCAGTTTTCGTCTAAATGCAAGCAACTCCAAACCCTTTTCCCGCCTATGGCAGGGTCGGGTACCCATCTTGTCCCTCTGAATGGACATAGGGCGATATATTGGTCATAGTTTTTTCTGCAGCCGGTTGCCGACCAAAGCTGCACCCCTACGCTTATTTATCGTCGGTCTAGTGTTCGTTGGGGAAAGCTACCGACGCCAAGGGGCGAGCTCCTACACCTGGAAATTTTGCCTCATTACCCGTTGCATAATAGAGAGGGTTCTTTTACGTGCAAGTGCCATCGTACACCCAAACGGGACCTCGGTTTTACTTCTCATCCGAAAGAAGGCACACTCGCGGCCTCTCACTCGCCCGAAAGAAGCCGCCCCACCTCGGTCCAGTATCGAACCTAGAACTACAGACGCAGTTGTCGAGCTTGCTAACCACTACGCCACCGCGGCGGGTTTACACCAGTTCGCGTTTGATCACTGAAATTGAGCAACACAGCCCCAGTTAGTACTAAAATGGGTGGCCGCTTGGGAACACTAGGTACCACTAATACCCCAAAAAAACCTTCGTAACAGCATAGTGTCTGGGCAGCTTTTGCATCAGAACTGTGCAGTAGACGAGGCTCTAATGACCAATGTAGATGAAGGTCCCTAAAACATCAACCAAATTTAACAGCAGTCAGGGCCCGCTCTAAGGAGGGGCAACCCGGACATTCGTCCGGGGTGCCAACATTTAGGGGCGCCAGTTTGGCTGTAAGTGTGAAAACAGAGCGCTGCTTTAAGGGGCGGCAATTTATCTTTTTGTCCGGGGTGGCATAAGTGCTAGAGCAGGCGCTGCAGCAGTCTTGCTAGTGCTGTCTCCTGCTTCTCATCATTGCCTTTCCCCTTATGTGTGCAGTCCATCGTCTTAATGTTACTACTACTACTACTGAATTATGAATAAACTTGAACTATTTTCACCACCATTCTTTAAGAGTTTTCTCTCACACTGAGATGTAGTAGTTGTAGTAGACTTGGCCCCAAAACAGAGTTTGTATGTATAGACAATGACAAAAGATGCCCTAGTTAACTAGAATAAAGGGAAAACTGGGCCACTTATTGATTTTTCAGGTTTCTTTTCTAAACATTTATCATCATCATCATTTTCTGTAGATATGTCTGCAGCTGTCATTTCGTATTTTTTAATATTTTATAGATATATTTCTTCACGTATTTCAAGATAGTTCAACCCTCAATCTCAACCCCCCTCCTCCTCCTTTCTTCACCTCTGCTTCCTTCTGTTTCGGGCCTTCAAAATGTGAAACATTTTTATAAGGTGTACTCCAACTCTTTTCTTCCTCTATTTCGTTGGCTCACCCTTTTACCTCTAGACATGGACACTTAAGGACACTCTAATGCACAATTTTAAAATGCGTTTCTTGCATGCAACTTAATAAACTATAATTAGATTGATGACCTTAGTATGAAAGGTTAAGGGTTCATCCTATTTGGCCCTATCCTGCCATCGTCCTCCTGTATTGTTAATTGTTGTTGTTTGTTGGTGTTTAAGGTCCCGTCAACTACAAGGTCATTAGAGACCCGTCCACTGCATAGTTCCAATGCATATATGGGTAATTGCAGTACCCAGGTTTCCCAAGCGACCACCTATGTCAGTACTAACTGGGCTTGCGTTGCTTAACTTCAGTGATCAGACGAGAACTGGTGTGTCCAACGCAACTCGCCGCTCCCCTGTATTGTTAACATTTTTGCCCCTTCACGTGACATTTGACATATAGATATTAAAAATCTGTTGAAATTTGTCAACCAAAATCAGAAATAAAATGTTAATCGGAATTTATTAATTCCAGTTGGATATGTGATTCGGTTTATGGGATGACATATCTTCGAGTTAGGGACGTTGAAATTTATCAAGGGGCCTATAGAAAGCAAGCAGCACATTATCAAAAATTATTCCAAATGCACCCCAAAGTAAAATTTAGAGCAATTTTCATCCAGCAATGCAACCGTACTGCGATTTACATTTATTTATCATCATCATACCCATATCTCGCCTGTGGCAGCGTCGGATCTGCGGGTTCTGGCCCTCCACTCTCACCAGGTCCCCAATAGCCTCACGCACTGCTTTGGTCTCCCTCTGCCCCGGGTGCTTCCACTAACCTGCATCCCTATAATGGACCTAACCAGCTCCTCCTCCTGTGATTCACATTTATTTTAAAAATAATTAATTCCTTCTTCATTAAAATTGCGTTGGACACATCAGTTCTCGTCAGATCACTGAAGTTAAGCAACGCAACCAAAGTTAGTACCGACGTGGGTGGTTGGTTGGGAACTATGGGTACTGCTAATTGTTCCACTCCTACCTCTCCCTCACCCGCGAGTAGCCTTTACAGGGTCTGGCCCCTCATGGCTGCTTGCTTCTTTTTTTTTTTAGCAAATTTGCGCATGCTTCTTGCGAGCAAGCAGAAGCATATTTTTATACCTTTCTAGTAAATGCAATAGGGAGAACAGGCTGAGGTGGTATGGTCACGTCATGAGAAGAAGGGAAGAGGAGTTCGTTAGGTGTATCACAAGAATGCAGGTTGTCGGTAGCACCCGGGGTAAGGGGAAACCAAAGTAGACGTGGGAACAGGTTGTCCGTAAGGACATGGCAGTGTGTGGGGTGGATGAGGACGTGATGGGAAATAGACGGGAGTGGAGGGCTAGAACCCGCAGACCCGACCCTGCCACAGGCGGGATAAGGGTATGATGATGATATAGTAAATGCAATAAAAAATTAATGACTAAATACAACAAAATCCGTGTCTTACAGATGATTTGAAGGGGTACACTTTTATGGGAAATTTTTTTACCTGTTTCTAAGACATGCAGAGATCATTATCATCAGACCCTTATCCCGTCTGCGGCAGGGTCGGGTCTGCGGGTTCTAGTCCTCCACTCCCGACTAGCAGTCCAACCAGGTCCGTTTCCACCCTACACACTGCCATATCCTTACGGACAACCTGCTCCCACGTCTGCTTCGGTCTCCCCCTACCCCGGGTACTTCCTACCACCTGCATTCCTGGAATGCACCTAACGAGCTCTTCCTGTCCTCTTTTTAGACATGCAGAGAAAAGCAAAATCGAGCAAGGAACGGGACGGCAAGGAGAGAGGAGGCTTTCTAAAAATGAATCTTTGTCTTACCTGTATTATTAGAGTCATAAGTTGATGACAGTGATGTCTGCTGTACATGTTCAGCATTTAAGAGATATGCATTACGATTTTCAAGTCCTTTTTGGTGAGCATTTTCGTCTTTATTGTCGCTGGTTTCATTGTCAGTGTCTTCACTTCTTTTCACATGTTTAAAATGTTGATCTTGCAAATGATTGGTGTAGTTGATGACACCCATGGTGGTAAAGATAATTTTTATTCTAGTTTGTTATATCACACAATATGAAATGAGGTGAAAAAATATGAGAGCGAGCAAAAGCAGAGTTTCACTTCACTTCTTTCTCGCCTTAAAATGCTGCTTCTTTGCTTTTGAAAAAGTTGTTAACACGTTGCACTATTTTCTTCTCAACATTAGATTTGTCTCTTCTCTCTCTCTCTTGCTCTTTATAAAAAATTTTCGTGGATGTTCAACTTTTAGAGAAAGAGGAATTAAATTCAGTAGAGATTAAAGTCAAAAGTTTATATAGTTGAGCTTTTGGGCCCTCTAAAGTTGATGGACTGTTGCCTTGGATGGCCTTTGCGAGTAGACACTTCATAAAACCATTGTTGAACGTGGAAAAAGTTGGATAATATTCACCTGGTTTTCGTTTCCAGTCTTGTACTTGTTATAATATTAATATTATATTCTGTATTCAGGTGGTGCCACATATGTTACTATCAAACGGAAAACAGACAGAGGTCACACGCAAACACTTCTTCTCGTTGGTATTTATATACAGTATAAACACACGAGTTACACACTTTCTAGTACTGCTTAATTTAAATCTCTTTCATCGAGATAGCCTCATTGAAATCACTTGATTGGATGCTCGACAGGGAGTACTCAAAACTACTACTACTACTACTGACTGACTGTCCCGTTAAAACCCCTCTTTCTTTTTTTGTTTTTGAGGTAGAGATAGCTGCCTCTCTGTGTCCTCTACTCTTACTGGTGTTGCTCTTGGGATTTTCCAACTTTCACTTCTGTCTATAATTGAATCATCTACTTAAGACGATGATGATAAGGTGTGTGTATGTGTGGCTTTTGTTGTGAAATTTGTCATAAGAAATAGAGTTAAGAGTTTCTGAACAAATTTCGTTGGTGACGACGATGAACCAGAGTAGAATTTGACTTTCCGGTGGTCCTTTCCTTCGTCTTCTTCTTCTTCAGCCCATTCAAAATTATTATCACCAAGATGTCGATAAGAAATGCAATAAAGCAGTAGTGGTAGTGATGGTACTGTCGGTTGTTGTTTTTATAATAATGATGTCGATGGTGGTAATAATGTCGATGATTATGATTATGATGATGATGATGATGATAATGGTGGTGGCGGTGATAAGTGATGTTGGCAGTGGTGAACAAAGCTGATGTCTGTGTCTATAAAGCTCAAGTTTCTGGTTGTTACCAGGCGCTAGTTGATGTTGGCGTCGTCACCAGTTTCTGAAGTAGATATGTGCAGTTTTGTGTTGTGTTGCTGATGATTTAAGCACTTGCTCACTTGAATGTCCAATGAGGAGAAGGTACTCGAGCTCTTCGAGTCCTTGTATGACGTCGTCTGGTGGCTGGATGGATAGATGGTTTCTGTAGATCTTCCTGGCCTTTTTTTTTCTTTCTTACGTATACACGTAACCTTACGTACTCCAAAGCTATAAGGAGTTATCACCTGCCAATTTCACTCTGAAATTGTAAAGAACTCTTTGGACTGGTTTTTTTTCTGTTGTGGTGATTGGCGATAGTTTTTATCTTAGTTCTTCTCTCACGATCTGCAACTGACTCTCCTCTCTCTCTTTCGTATGAAATGGGTTGTGCGTGATGTTAGTGAAATGCAACACAACATAGGTATTGTTGAAAATGTGGAAACAGGAAGGAGGACTTTGTTTGATTGCAGATGCACCGTTTGTGCATCATCATGCGGTTTGATTGGCTGTTTGCTTGCTTGCTAGTAGCAACTCGAATCTTGCCTCCTGCAACAAGACGATTCCACCACGTACATTATTACACTGAAAAGCAACATGTTGTTTATATACTTTACAGAGCTTAGTGGAAGTGTATCATCATCAACTTCAGTAGTGGAGACGCTGGGTTTTCAAATACACATGTGCAAATATGCAGAGCCACATGCACAATCTAAATGCTGTTTGGTGTTAATGAAATTCCTCCCTCTCTCTTCTACACACACTCTTTGTCACGCTCTCTCTCTTCCTCCACTGTCTCCTCACTGTCTGCCTCTTCCATCTCTCTTCCTCCCCTGTCGCCTCTATGTCTGCCCCTCCTATCTCTCTCTTCTTCCCCTGTCTCTTCTCTGTCTGCCTCTCCTATCTCTCTTCCTCCTCTGTCGCCTCCCTGCCTGTCTCTCCTATCTCTCTGCCTGTCTCTCCTATCTTTCTGTCTGTCTCTCCTATCTCTCTGTCTGTCTCTCTTATCTCTCTCTGCCCTCCTCTCTCTCTGCCTCTCCTATCTCTCTGTCTCCCCTACCCCTCTCCTTTCTCCGTCTCTCGGTCTCTCTATATGTGCTGTATGTCTTGCCCCTCTCTTGTGATTAAGGATTTAACGAGAACCACATTAAAATCGTACTTGTGCATTAATATACAGTTATGAGAAATAAAAGAGGGGGAGATGTCTTTCGCTACTTCACTATAGCTACCACTCTTTCTCCTACTGTTCACCTCAAAATGTTGAGGTTCTTAATGTATTTTTGATGATGGGAATGTTATTTTTAGGTCGTTGATGGTTCTTAAATCTGCGCGCGTGTACTTACTTTGGTTTTGCAATAAAGGAGTACCTTGGACTGCTGCGGTTATTAAGAAAATATTTCGGTACTGCTCTGACATGAAATTTCATTTATTTTATGCACAGCATTAACACGTATCTCTTTCTCTTCTACTAAGTTTGTCGGAAGAGCAGTGGGGTCCTATTCCAATTTACACTTCCTTCATCCTTGCTACTCTCTTGCCATAGTTTTATAGTGACAGTGTTATTTAATATTTCATGTCTCATATTTCAATCAGATCTGTTAGATGAATGTTGATGGCATGTTGATCTCCTTTTCTACTCTCTCTCAATAAATTCCCCTGGAAACAACCACAATGCCATCTTCTTCCCTAACCTTTTTTTTTCATACCTGTGACAGGAGTTGGATACCCATTCTCGTACCGGGACGTCAGAGGGTCAGAAGGTCCGGGGATATATTCTGTTACCGACACCAGGAGAACAGCCTGGGAATTTTGCCGATCTACACGTTTATTTTACTCTCCATGTATAAAACGGTTCGTTTCCATGCAGTTAAGACGTCATACACCCTCCACAAGGTACGACACCTACTTCATTCCCCATCCGATGGACGGTGCACTTAGGGGCTTCGTTCTTTCCTCTCACCCGAAAAAGAAGCATTCCGCCTCGTTCAGGATTGATCCTGCAACCATGGACTCATCAATCATGCGCGCAACCCACTGAGCAGTTTTTGATTAATAGAAAATCAATGCTCTAATTGGCAAACAGAGTCGACTGAATTTTGCGGCATGCCTCAGATACTTCCGCAGGCAGGTGTGAATTTCTACTTCACTTGGCAGGAATTTAAATGGTTACTGATGTGAATGTGTGTCAAATCTTTGCCTGGCTACTGCCAAGGTTTTTTTGATGGTAGAATCTGGTATACAGTAGTTATCAAACGCTTCCGGTCAGAGTGTTAGTTATTGATCTATTTGGCTTTCAAGGTAGCTGATGTTCCTTCGTTTTACTACATCCTTCATTATGAGCAAAAATAACCAGTGCTTTACAGGGCGAGGTCAAACTACTTCGGGAAGCTTTTCAGAGAGGCTCGAACCGACGACATGGAGTTGAGACTATTGCAGTGTAGAAGCTAAGTCGATGAGCACTAAAAGAGCAGGAAGTCTGACTGGACTACCCCCTTCCTTTCCCCCCCCCCGCCCTTCTCCTCCTCCCTCTACTCCGCCTCCATGCACTGACCACCGACATAAAGGATTAACTGTTAAATGTCCACGTGGAGTCTCTGAGGGACAACGACGACTGCATTTTGCCAAGTAATGCTTAATGAAATCTGTAGCTATCGATGAGATTGCTTACTGGTCAGGTGGGTGTAATGGTCACTGTGTGAGATTGTGCCAAGTGAGAGTCCATCATTTCATTAGGTCTGTTCCGGGCCAATAAGAATCAGTTGGAAATCGTCCTTTGATATCAATTATAAAGTGGCACCATGCCATTTGGTTATTGGTTTTGTCTCAACTGCTCCTACACCCAGGACGAGTGTTGTCTCTGCAGGGACTAGAGAGAAAGAGGGAGAAAAAAATGGAGAGAGAAACAACGTGGCAATGAACTTTGAAATGTCATGCAATAAACAACGTCTGGTTGATGGCGGCTTGGAATCCTGCAAATATGGATTTTATATCAAAAAATATTTATTGGATATTACACATTGTTTTTATTACTACTGGCAGCCATTTTGTAGTGTATAATGATGTTATTAAATTACATCCCTCGCATGATCTTTCAAATATGCAACTACAGTAACTAGTCTGAATTTGGTTTTTAGGAGAAGGGTCGATCGGAGCACAGTTCTGGTCCACATGCACAGCTAAATTTTTAATTGCCAATTTCCCATGAAAGAGGGCCCTGGGATTCTTAGAGGGGTCATTCCTCTATATAGAGTGACATGATAAATGGCAGATTTACATATAGGCCACGTAGTCCCCACCCCGCGAAGAGACCTAAAATGGTGAAAGGCTTCAAGCGCATAAAGCCAGCCACCCTTTCCAGTCTATAAAATCCTTAAACCGACACCGGTTTTGGCATCAGCTACTACGGTTACTACTATCCTACACTGTAGGATACCGATTTGTTGCATGGTATTTTTACTCAGCTAGTTATCAACCTACTGCTGCACCCCCATACTTATTCATACATATCTCTCTATCTCTCCCCCTCTCTCTGCCTCTTTTTCTCTCTGTCTCCCCCTCTCTCTCTCCCTCTCACTCTGTCTCTCCCCCCTCTCTCTCTATATCTCCCTCTCTCTTTGTCTCTCCCCCCTCTCTCTCTCTGTCTCTTCCCTCTCTCTGTCTCTCCCCCTCTCTCTGTCTCTCCCCCCTCTCTCTCTGTCTCTCCCCCCTCTCTCTCTGTCTCTCCCCCTCTCTCTCTGTCTCTCTCCCCTCTCTCTCTGTCTCTCTCCCTGTCTCTTTCTCTCTGTGTGTGTCTGTCTGTCTCTCTTTCTCTCTTTGCCTATCTTCTCATCCAACGGAAGGCGCACTCTCCCTCTCCCTCTGTCTCTGTCTCTTTGTGAGCGGCGAGTTGCGTTGGACACACCAGTTCTCGTCTGATCACTGAAGTTAAGCAATGCAAGCCCAGTTAGTACTGACATGGGTGGTAATACCCAATAATCGTCGCATTAGTGTAGTGTCTGTGCCGTATATGCATTAGAACTATACAGTGGACGGGTCTCTAATGACCTTGTAGTTGACGGGACCTTAAACACCAACAACCAACCATCTGTCTCTTTGTCTCCCTTCCTCTCTCTGTCTGCCTGCCTCTCTCTCTGTTCATCCGTCTGCCTGGCTGTCTCTCTCTTTTTGTCTCTCTCTCTGTCTCTCCCCCTCTCTCTCTCTGTCTCTCCCCTCTCTCTCTGTCTCTCCCCC